>BMAO01017646.1:0-336846 GCA_019973975.1 Trichonephila clavata
AAATATGCCTTGTATAGGGGCTGACTCACGTTAAATATGGCGTGGAGTGCCAGCTCGGGTGTCATCCTCGTCACTTGACCATGTTTCAAAATTACGATATCCATCGCCAATACCCCTCGTGTTGCTTTATAGTGCGGCGAAATACTCAAAGCCCTCGAGCAGCTGAATCGGGTGACGTGAATATTCACTCGCGGCAAAATACTCGCTCACTCAAAATGGAACGAGTAAAAATAATTGAAGAGCACTACGTGCTCGATTTAATACCTGGTTACATTTTAAGCGATAAGAAGTATAAAGAATCTGCTGAGCTGCGAATATTTGAAAAAACAAAACTCTTGAAAGAAAGAAATTGATAATAGCTTTAATCACAAAATTGTGCCATACTTGAGTTTTAATCACCGGCGAAAAAGATTGGATGTAAATTTAGGCGAGAAATACCACAGATTCACGTCATCTCGTATAACAGCCCAAAAATAGAAATCACAGAATTTTAAAGCAAATAGTACTCTCGATAACGAAAAAAAAAACGTTATATTTGGAAACATGGCCAGTTTCTTTTATCAATTAATAATCTCATTCAAAAGTCGGCCAATTTGATGCTGTACTACATTGCCCCTTTCCCAGCGTTCATGGGACATGATTGACGTCAAAGCATTATTGACGAACGCACTCAGCCTCTCTGAGCAAAGGGCGGGCATAAGAAAAGAATTCAATGCAAGTTTGTGTTGTCAACTCCAGGCGATAAAGATTTCGTTGATAAGAAAGCTTTTGTGCTGCATTATTTCCAGCTAGAAAGCGATATCTGTGTAGGGAAATAGCGGGTCCGCGAGAGTCTAGATAAGATTTATTGTTAATCGTGTCTTCGATTTCGTTAGCCGGTATCAAATGGCAGTTATTCTCAACCTTTAATATGTACTCTGTTGTCGCGAATGAAAAATGCAAATATATTTTAACATGGATTATCCGTATCTAATTCGTCAAACGCGCGTTGAATGGGACTTGTGTATAAAAAGTCGAAATTTAACTTTTCCGTGCAATTAGAATTGTCAGCATTGCTTAATTGGTTCTTTTCTACCATAAATCGGAGTGAAAGTTTTGAAATTAAAAAAAAAAATTCTTTGTCTGCACTGTTTTTAAGGTTGTTAAAGCATAGAACCCAAATTCGGAATATTTTTTCACATATAAAAATACTCGAACCTTAATGCTATATTCTGGCTTCGCTGTCCTATTGAGAATTACTTTTTTATCATACTAATCATTTTTATCAGAATTAATCCATTTTTTCTGGTATAAAATATGTTCCGCATTCTTTCTCCTATACCGTAATGCTAAAGGAGCTCTATCCCTTTACTTGTTAAAAGGAAACAATTATTTATGGTATATTTTGAAATTTTAAAAACGCTATATTATTAACAAATGTATGAATTACAACGTTGGAAATTTTCAAGAAAATTGAGATATTTTTCTGTCTGAAAATGCGTTTTGCGTTTACTTCAGGTTGTTTTGGCGAAGACAGCCCAATAAGTCAGAAAGAATAAATCAGTGTATCCAAATTCTATAATAAGCATATAATAAAAAAAATTTCTTTAGCTCTACATGACCAAACATCTTTGAAAATTATCAATTACTTTTTTTATAATTAATTCTGATAACTTTTTATAAACTTCAGGTAAAAAATATTTATTTAGGTAAGAAATAGATATAACTTTCGCGTGATTTTCCCTATATTTTCCTTTATTGAAATCTATCCCAATGAAATATGTAAAAATGTGTATTTAAAATTATTTATTTGAACTCTTATTTTATTTTAAGATCTTCTCTCTAATTAATTATTGGCTGTGGTAGCCTTGGGGACATGGTAAAGAACTCGTGGCCGAGAGAGAGACGTATTATTTCAAGCCTGACTGCAACTGAAAACCCACGGTGTATAGGGACTGAAGAGTTAAATTTGTCGTGGCTCAAAGTCCTCACGTTGTCGAGCGGTGGAAGTTCGAGGGAGGGAGGGGGGAAGCTCGGGTGTCGTTATTTTTAGTCATGGCCAAATGATGAGGACGAGGTCAGTTGCCATTAGCCCTCGTCTTGCCTTATAGTGTGACGTTAATAGCCACTCACTGATTAATTAGTTTAAAAAACAAACTTATTAGAGAGATATTTCTCTTCTAACGCATAAGCTAAACCTTAAGAATGTTGATTAATTGTTAATTAACGTCACATTTTGAAACCTCTTGAGAACGACGACCTTCATAATTATGAACTACGGTAAGTGATTCGAAATGTAAAATTAAAAGTAAATTTAGCAAATAAAGCCAAAAGGAGTTTATTTCTTAGAGTACCCTAAAAATATCCAAGTGCGTGCTTTACAGATAAGGTTTGAAGTTTTCGTTTCCAAGTTAATGCTTAAAAACTAATACTGTCATAATAACGAAATTCTACTCGACGCAGTATTGTTTGTCATTGTATATGTTTTATATAATGTATTAAGGATAAATCTTTTGGAAAAAAATTCTTAAGCTTGTATAAAATTGTATGAATGAATGAAAGTTGTTCTTTATGCAGCTAGCGAATTTAGCATTTTCTGTGCGTAAGCTGCACAAACAGACAACCTGCTGAAATGTCAGTGAAACCACAAAGGCTGGGATGTTTATCGTTCCTAAAAATCTTGTCAGAAGACGGCTACAAACTGTCTCAAAACATCCAAGCCTGTTGGTGGTTTATTTTATTAATTTTAAAAATATGTTCCTTCTAACCATGAACATAATGTGGAGTAGTACCTAATAATTTTGTGTGAACCAGTATTTTTTTTATAAGGGGCTTTAAAAATTAAATTCGTAAAATGAAATACAAAAAGCGATCTTTATACGCTCAGAGTTTGGATGCCATTATAATCTTTTAAAGATATAATAATATTTAAAAATGATAAAACTAATGTTCGGCATTCATGTAGTTTTTAAGGTATAGTTTAGTAAATCAATCTATTAATAGACATCCAATAGATTTCAATTTTCATATTGAATATATGACTACAAAATAACTCGATTCTCACAGAAACTTTTAACATTAATTTCAAAATTAATGGAACATTTTTGAAGAGATTTTTTTTTATTAAAACGATTAAATTTTATCTCTACTTTTTGAAAAAAATCAAGAGTTGATATATAGCGACCTGCCGAAAGTTTTTATAAGCCAGACAAGACAATCTGGAGAAAAAAAAATACCCAGAAAATATTCTGTTTTTGGTCAACATACATTTGTGAGCAAAGTTTTTCTTGCATGGAGATCAACAAGAGTAAAAATAGATGCAAGTTGTGTGCGTGTGGCTGATATTAACTTGCAGTTGTGATGAAAATTTCAACTAGCAACTTCATTCCAAATTTCAAAAAAAAAAAAAAGTGATAGGGTGCATTTGTTTAATTTTTCTAAAATTAAATGCACTTACAGCTATAAATATAAAATTAACACAATAAATAAATTGAATAAAATTTCCACTATTTTATTTAAATTATTTTGATTTATTTTTATGGTAAAACTTATTCCTTTTCCGAGATGCAAAGTTTACAAATGATAGAAAATATTTTAAAAAGAAATGTGCGCTTCCACAATGTGGACCTTAAGCCAAAACAATGCCTCCCCCCCCCCCTGATTTGCATAGTTTTTATAGGAAAAATAAATGTAAAAAAAAAAAAAATGCTTCGTGAAAAGGACTTTTAAAATAAACTAATTTTGCACTTGATCGTTTCGTTTGATTTGCAACTATAAAATCCATCCCAACAATAAACAGAGCAACCTTTGCTATTGATGAATCTGCTTTCTTTTCCGGGTGCCACATGCTTTTGCAAATTCCAACCGGATGTGCATCACTATGACGTCAGAAAGAGCTCCGGAGCTCCCTCAAAAGACCGAACAGGACATAGTTATGTTTCTCTAACGTGATCATTGGCGTATCTCTAGACAATGGCTATTTATCGCTTTTTGGCGACAATACACTTTTAGATGAAATTAATGAGTTAGTTTCGCAATCGTTAATTCTAATGATATTTAGCTCGTCTTTGAAATTCATTTATCTCTGCTGAATTGGCGTTTGGAATAATTTTATGAGAAGAATTTTACTTCCAAGACTAAATAAATACCAAGAGAAAAAAAAGTTTAAGTGTGCTGGATGGATAAAACAAGTTTCTTTTGCAGCAGTTTGGAGAAAGGCCAAGAAACACAGTAAAAGCGATTATTTCTCAACATAAATCTTTTAGCCTTGTTGTAGAAACAAAATATGCTGCTAGGTCTTGCAGTTTTCTTTCCAATATAAAGACAAAAGTGTGAGAAACGGCGTTGTGATATATATTTATGATGAAATATCAATGTCGATGGAAAAAATACAAATGTTTCAGTTCCACCCAGAACCGAATGGACATTTGTTTCTTTGGCATTTGTATTTAATAATATAGACATTAAATATGTTCTTTGAAATTTTAAATATACATCTATTAACGTTGGAAATTATTCTTTTTAATACTGTTATCTCGTCTGCTTTTATTTAATAATTTATATACAAATTTTTTATTGTTTATTTTATTTCTTGTTATTTAATCTTTTGGTGTTATAAGTTTTGTTGCAAAAGTTGGCATCCTTTTTGTAATGAATCGCGATGCGAGAATTCTTCAGTTGACTGTTAGAATTCGAATTGATGTGTTTTTGACGCATAATAGAAAAAGCTGTTGCTTTTACTAATTTGATTAAATTGGACCTTGGATTGTACGGATTCCTTTTTCAATGTTCTTACGTGTTCTTGTTTGTTAAACGTCCAAGTTTTAAATAGAAAGTTTAGTTTATTCCGAATTGATTACTTGCGCCATATTTCGAACAATGAACCACCGGGAAAAAAACAATCTATCGTTTCATGAGCTTTGATTAGATGTGTAAAATTAGAAGCTCTTTGTAATTCAACTTGTGGACGTGCAATTTACCCATACTTTTTTTTCTGCACTCGCAACGTTTAAACAGATTTACGAAAACATCTGCTTTGATTTGTAAAACTTTGTTCAGCGTATGCCACATGACTACTTTCTCGGCACGATATCGTGCCCTTCAAAGGAATTTCACGACAGAATTTCCTGTACGAAGATTTTTGTCACGCATCTTTTGATAGTTGGTACACAGCTCTCTCGTCTTTATTTGTGTTTTTATTAAGAGATATCTTAAGCTAGTGTAGAGATACACAAAGGAATTTTTGATTCATATGTTTTCACCGTGAATTTAGCTAAATCACTATTATTTGTAGTGGTAGTGTTTTACAATTCTTTCTTCGCTAAAATGTATCATGTATGAATGCTGTCGAAACGGTACCATTTTTTCTTCAATAATTACCATTTGCTATTAGAACAGACATGTTTTATAGCATATTAGTATATCTTGGATAAATACTAGATTTATAAGCTTGAATAAAAAATCTATCAGAATTTTTAACGAATAATCTTATCAATATTCTTACTATTTACTTTACAAAATACAGAACGTCTTAAAAGATGTTCCATTTCTGAAAGTGACTACACTAGTCATGGTCGCCATTTATGAGTCGCTGTGTCGAGCTCTAGTGATACTGAACACTCGTTGTATAGTGGTGATGATGCTTGTTAAATTTATTGATGCTCAGTCCTTCCGTTGGCATGGTGTGGAAGCTAGAAGGGGGAGGGTGTCAGCTTAAGTGTCGTCCTCATCACTTGAACTTGGTTCAAAATTATGAGATCCGTCCCCCATTACCTTCGTGATGCATCAGATTGCGAATTAAATTAAAATCAAATCAAATCGTTCTCTTAAAATTATTTAGTGACATCCATATTAATCCTAAGCAATTTATTTTTTAATTAACATACAAGCTACATTATCATTACTGCAACATTATGATTACTTAAATATTTAAAAAAAGTGGAGGGTATTGAAAAATTTTGGTAATAATAAAAATTCTGGATGTCCAAAAACTCCTCAATGCACCATCCCCACCTATTAATGTTTCAAAGTCATAAATTATTAACAAACACCCCTCCCTCCCTTTCATAATTTACTTCAATTTTACAAATAAATAAGCACTATTAAAATATTCCTTCGCTATATTTCCTTCACAGCCTTGAATTTATTGCTCTAAAATATGAATCCGAATTTCTTGTCATACTGTTGGAACTCTTAGCCGAATTCTTGTATTCGAACTAGCATTATTATCTTTTCTGTTTGATACTTCTGAGAAAAATGAGAGAAAATACTTAAAGTATTTTATTGCATATTTTTACGCTGCCTTAAGAAAGTTATAGCATCACGGCTACCTAAATTTCCTTTCGAAAAAAATAGAAACTCAACGCGTTTTACGGCATGCACTAAATTACCCACGAACAGCTGAGCCGGTTCAAAACTGGAAGAGAAATGTTTTTGGCGAAGTCCTGTTCTTGGCGAATTCCTGGCGCCGTGAGACAAATAAAGCAGCAACCCTCTATCTCCACCTGTGAGCTGCAGAGATCCCAGGCATTTTGCTTGAATACACACAAGCATTTTGCTTTTACAAATTCTTTTCCTGGAGGATAAAATGAATTAAGGAAAAGAACATGATTACAAATATATAAAGTTGATGCTGTGACATGAATACTTTTTTTTCTTTCTTTTTTCCTCCAATCCAATCGAATTCCCCGGAATATGCTCTTGGTATTGCAGTCAAAGCTTGTATAAAGAATCGATATTTCGCATTACATGTTACAACAATTGTATAGGGTGACAGTGAGATGGTAACGCAAAGTTTTTCTTTTAAATTGCAAACTGCGCATGATATCTGATTGCCAAACATATATTTATCGATACATGTCAATGTCATCTCGTGAATCAATTTATAGATTATTTTATTTACGTTTAATAAATTTCCGAGTCAATTAATAATAAAATCATCTGAGATGCATAAATTTTGAATCAAAGAATGCTGAGAAGAGTGTTAACAGTTTTAAAATATTTGGTGAGCGGCTTCAAACATGAAGTGAAAATGAAGTGTTTTTATTAAAAAAAAATATATGGGTAGAGTATCAACAACAGAGCAATTGAATCTTATTTTCGTTTTGAATAAATATAAAAAAATAAAAATAAAGAAATATTTTTCAAAATTTTTTTTAAAATGTAAATGAGCGTTAAGAAACAAGAGAGCACTAGCAAATACTTCAAAAAATATTTTTTGTAAGAATTTGTACATTTAAATTTTCAAATATTACACAATGAAAGAAATCTTTAAAGAGTAATTTATTTTAAAAGTCACCCATTTTTATTTAAAAATTATTTTCTGATTTATTCTAATATTTCCATTTAAGAAAAGCATTAAGTTTTTTTAGGATCAGTGCTTTAATTTTAGAATTTACGCGCATTATATTAATTTCAAAACTGAAAAGGGTTATTTTGATCAAGGACATTGGTTTCAAATTTCCGATTGAAGCTGCCTCTACAATGAATGCTTTTTCTAAGAACTGCCATTTCAATGTTTTTCTAGTTTTATTTCGGTTTTTAAACCGATAAACCACTAAATGGATCATTCTTTTGATGGTTGCAAATTTCACTGAAGTTAAAATCTGAAAATAGGCTAAATTAAAAAAGTTTCTTTAATATCTAAAACCAAAAATTTAAATATTGATAATGTGTGCGTAAGAAATAATCCTACAAAAAAAAACTTAATTTTTTTAAAACTTGTATTAAAAAAAACATTTTGTCGAACACGTTATATTTTTTTTAAAGTATATATTTTTTTGTTCACGTAATTATTAGTTAAAATATTCAAACTGTGAATAATAAGATTGTGAAAAAATAATTTCTTGTACTTCACCGAAAATCAGATTTCTTTTTTTTATGTTCTTTAAAAAACATACATGTAAGAAAAGCATTTTAATTTATCTTATAACTATCTATAAAACTAGAAACTATTTTTTTAAAAAAAAATGACTTTGTACTCTCGATTAAACAAAACTGAAAAATCTAGGAGCAAAATGGCAATAATAATCTCATTTCATTTAAGAAAATTGATTAGTTTAATTTACTTTTTTCCTCTAAAACAAATCGAAACTTGTATTGTTCATTCATCCATAAGCATGCCAATCCTTTTAATCTGTAAAGACAATCTTATATTTAATAACACTTTATGTTTTATTTATTTTAAAAGTATATAAAATATATAGAAGACAAAAAAATAGGATTATAATTAGGATAAGTAGAATTATGATTATATATAACGAGCAATATCTAGAATTAACTGTTTCATCAACTTAATCCAAATATTTTTACTTAAGTTTAAGTCAAATAAATTTAGTTCTTAAATCAAGTACAAGATGTATAAATATTAATTTTCAAATGTACTTTTAGTTATCTTGGTTCTTTTTATTTTATGTTTTTATTTAAAAATTATATTTCTAGCTTGAATTTCTCTGATAATAGACGTATGAGCTAAAAATAATTTTTGGTTTAATTCTACCTTCTTTGAGCTTAAAATATTAATATTTTTAACTATATGAACTGGATTTATACATATGTTACCAAATTCATCTAAAGTCAGCCAGTTGTTTTTTTTAAACTAAAGAAAGTGAAATTTTCATTCATAAAGAACTTATTTTCTAATTTTTAATACTATAAATCTAAATAACATACAATTAGTTTCTTGTATTTGTTCAGATACTGTAATAAAAAAAATTTAATTTGGAAATCTCAATTCAATGCATACATAAAGATGAAAAAAAATGAGAAAAAGATCAATATAATTTGAATTGTGTTAAAAGAGAAATATCTTGACCTTTTATAATTTTCTTTTAATTTTCCTATTAATATCTAATTTTTATAGTGGATATTTTACTTTGTTGCAAGAGTATTTGAGAGCTTTTTTTTCTTAATTTCTAAACCGTTTTAAGACTAATATATGCATACAAAAATAAAATTTTAAAATTGTATTTAGTATTTATTGATGAATATTTTTGTATTGTTCCGCTTCGGAATTCAAATTTATTTCCGAGATCAAAGTTTCAATTATCTTTGATATAAAACATTCTTTGTGTTGAAATAAACTATCAATGAACTGTTATTTTCTTCTTAAATGACAAGATTGATTTTTTTCATGGAAATAAATGGAATTGGTTTTTAAATAATTCAGTCGGCATTTTTTTAAAAACAGTTGCTGATATAAATTATTCAATTGTACGTTACTTTTTTCGCTTGAAAAGCTATCAAAACATCCGGTACACTTCTGTCAGGATTACAAAAGGAAACTTCCCAGTTTCCGGTATTTTTATTCTTCCGTATTTGTATCAAGCATATTAAACTGAAGCATAATATTTTCCTGATACACGGATCTAAATTTATTGTAATTCTAAAACTTGATTTTTCTTTTTCTGACTACAAGTAATTCATAGTTCCTCAGTAAAAATAAATGAGTGAAATTTTTTTTTAATATTGTTCACTTTAATAAGGACTACAAATTGATTTGGCGATTGTTAAAACATATAAATAAATATTTTCCAGTTTCTATTATGTCTAATTAGTAATAACTGATAGTTGGTATAATAATTTGTTGTAAAATAATAATGGAAGGAAATTTATATAAATGGGCGTCAATATATATATATATATATATTAGTTTATTTTCTAAATCTATTCTTGTTTTATATAGAGATGGAAAAGTTTCTTATATAAACCCAAACTAAATTTGGTTTTAAGCTACTTAATTAAATGTAGCTAGATATTTTATCTGAACTAATTTTTTTTTAAAAAACAAGTGCACATTGACATATTTCTATAAACGGCGATTAATTTTTTTTTTATCAGAAATTCATCGCAAATTCACATGAAGAAAGATTGTTATCTATGTATTTTTTAAAAATCAAGTTTTTTTTAAGTTTACTTTGTTAATTTCCTTTTATATGTATCTGCTTGCTACAATATTTGTTTTCTCTCTTTTCAGGACTTCCTTCCAGTGAAGTCACTTTTGCAGTTTAATTAGGTTTTCAATCTCCGAAAGAAATGGACTTAGCTCATACCAAAACGTACCAGGAGGTACAAGGGTACTTTAACACAGACCCTGAAAAAGGCCTCTCTCTAGACCAAGTCAAGAAAAACCAAGATAAATATGGCCCTAATGGTGAGTAATTTTTTTTTCTTATTTTTTTTTAATAATCTAAAATTGATCGAATTCTTACGATAACTTGTATATCACAAATAAAAAAATCTATATACACTCAAGAGCCAAAACATTATGACCACCTGCCAATGACGAGTTGGCTCACCTTTGGAGCGCAACACAGCTTCAACCCGCCTTAGCATGGATGCCACAAGTCCTTGGTAGATGGCCGGAGACAGATTTTACCAGATGTTTAAGCAACGGTCACGCAAATCAGAGATATTGCGAATTGGTGGTCTTTGAACTCTGAGCTGCCGTCCCATGACATCCCAAATGTGTTCTATCTGATTGAGATCCGGTGAGTTAGGCGGCCAGGACATTAACTGGAATTCAGCATCATGTCCCTGAAACCACTCCAACACAATTAAGCCTTGTGACATGGGGTGTGGTCCCGTTGGAAAATTCCATTTCCAGCTGAAAAAACAGAGGCCATGTAAGGGTGCAACTGATCCACAATGATGTTCAGATACCCTGTAGCATTCATGGTCTGCTCTACCACAACCACGGGTCCCAGAGACGCCCAAGAGAACGTCCATCAAAGCATAATACCGTCACCACCGGCCTGTGTATGACCTACTGTACATTGAGGGAGCGACTGTTCGCCTGGAAGACGGCGTATTCTGACACGACCATCGCTGTGATGAATAACCAAACCGTGATTCATCTGACCAGGCAACTCTCTCCCACTGATCCATGGACCAGTCGCTATGTTCTCTGGCCCAGCTCAGGCGCAGTTGGCGATGACGTTTGGTCAGCAAAGGCACATGAGTGGGACGTTTGCTGCGTAGCCGCATATCCAACAGTGTCCGCTGAACAGTGTGCTCCGATACTATTCTACTTGGCCCTGTATTGTATTGGGCTGTCAGCTGAGCTACTGTCTGGCTCCGGTTTTGCTTCACCATGCGAGACAGTCTCCAAAGACCTATTTCTTTGATAGCGCGTGGACGTCCAACACCATGTCGTCTACCTCTGGTTTCACTGTCATTCATCTACTTTGCATAAGTACTAACAACTATAGATTGCGAACAACCCACGAGTCGTGGAGTTTCGGAAATACTTGTTTCGAGCCATTACAATCTGCCCTCTATCAAAGTCACTTAGATCTACAGCCTTTCACATCACACACATAAGTGAAAGAATGATTCTTCAGACTCTCCAGCAGCAGTTAAATACCCCTTCCACCTGATCACGTGCCTGCCACGTCATCCAGGCGAGTTCATTGCAAAATGTAGAGGTGGTCATAATGTTTTGGCTCTTGAGTGTATATTCCTCATTCCTGTTTCTATTTTTACTGATTATAAAAAAATTTATCTCGTCAAAAGGTTTCAATTAATTTACATTAATGTTTACCTTAAGAAAACCTGAATACTTTGTTTTTCAATCTTCATTAAACATTAATTTATTTCGCTGTGCTGTAAATTTATATAATTAACTCTAAATTAAATTTTAAGATTTGAATTCATATAATTTGGAATAAGTTTAAGCACTTGTTATTTAACTTTTTTTTTATAAATTTAGTCCTTGTGAAGTTTAAACCCTATTTTATTTGTTCGCAGAAAGAGACAATTTTAATGTGGCATCAGAGTAGGAATAAATTCCTTAAAAAAAAATGGAGCTGTTAAAAAGCTGCATTAATTTTTTTATGCTCAAATGCGGTGTATTTTAAAAAAGGAAAATTAGTCGAATGAAATAAATATTTAAAAACAATTACTGTGCATAAGGGCAGTAAAGAGACCTAATATGGTTTGCTTTCACGAATATTTATTTCATATATACTGTAAGCACGAGATTTGTTTTTCAAGGTATTTTTTTCGTGTAAGCAAATTACAACAGCAATTTTTCTATGAAATCGAAAATACAAAATAACTTTTTTGAATTATTTAAATAAAAGTAAAGTGTACCTTTTTAATTTTGATAAAAATCTAACTTTCTTTCCATTATTTTTTCTACTAGAATTATTTCGACTATCTGTTCACAACAGCTAAAGTTGTACCTTGATTCAACCATCCATTTTTCCTCATTTTTTAAATTATAATAGAAATTAAATGCTATTTGTTCTGATCAAAATAAATTATATACCACTTAATAAACTCAAAAAATTATTTTAATGTTCTAATGGCTACACTACCTGCAGTTATGGAGAAACCGTTTAAATTAACATTAGCGTAGCGATCTCAAAAAAAGTATAGTTGAATATAAATCATGGATATTTCTTAAGATATCAGTAGCTTTTTAAAAAAATTAATTTAATATTTACAACTGTGTTTTTATCTCTCTTATTTAGATTTACCTTAAGAAAATTACATGCATAATTTTACTATGTATATTTAATTAGAATGTTTAACACACTCGCATTCAGATCAGTTTCGCTTTGTATGTTTATTTAAATGATTTTTTTAAAATCATAGCTTAACTCCCCAACTATTGAATTGATTTGCGCGAAAACTTTAATAATTCAATTTCTAAAATTTTCTTATTCAAACTAAGTTGTGTAATCTTATAACTGTCATGCTTGATTTGGGTCTTAATATTTTTTCTTTTTTTCTTTGCAGAGCTTCCCGCCGAAGAAGGTAAATACTTTTATCTTATATGCACTGTGTTGATATAAAAAATTAAGATATGAAAAAAAATAATGAACAAAAAAAAATTCGTTAAATAGATTTTCAGATTTCCGTGCGTCCCCTTTCCCTGTGCACTTTAATCTCTATCAAATTTGATTTAAAAGGATTTTCGAAATCTTCGGTCTGTCAAGTTTCGTCCCTTTTTGCTGCTAGGGTTGTGAAAGTGGATTTTCTCCTTTCCTGTCCTAAGTTTTAAGAAATGGTTTTTGTCTATTTAAGGCACGATTCCAGCAATCGATTTGAGACAGGTTCGAACGATGTGCAGGGAAAATGAATAATTCCAATTCAGACGACTTCGAACACACAAGTGTATTCTTAATTTTATTTTCTTAAACGTGTAATGAGTTATTATTTCTTTTAAAGAAATTCCTAATTTGTCTTTCAGATCATACTTTTTTTCCAAAGAAAAAAAATATTAAAATTCAAAAGTTTTATCAAAACAACTTTTTTATATGATTATGCAACTGCATTTTTATAGACTTATAAGTTTTCTGATATATGGAATAAAAGTTATAATTTTTAAAAGTTTTGAAATAACTATTAATTATGTTATGAAAATAATTATAACATCACCATATTATATATATATTGATTATTAACTCTAATAAAAGCGTTTAAAACTGATTGTACTTGAAAAAAATATATAGAAGGTGACTTAATTTTCTTCAAAAGAAAAGAAAAACGAGTATCCATAGAAATTTTTATTTTTACATTATGATAAAAAAAAAATATAAAATTGCATGTTAAATGTAATACGACAAACCTTTTAACTGTTTTTTATTGATATAGTAGAGATTTTAATAAAATTAAAAAATGCCTCGCCTATTTTTATTTTCCGAAACTAAAGTAAATACAGGGATGTTTGTGTATAGTTAGTGGTAAGATGTTTTAGTATAAGTATAATTTTATAAATAAGAAAATTTGAATGTTTATCAATGTTCCATTTATTTTCAGGCAAGTCCTTATTACAGCTCATTATTGAGCAGTTTGATGATCTCCTAGTCAAAATTTTACTTTTAGCTGCCATCATTTCATTTGTAAGTCTTTTTTAAAAACCTTATGTAATTTTAATCACCAAGTATTATTTAAAAAAAATCGATTATTTTAGAATTCTCGCTTCTCTTAAGCAACTATTTGCAGTTATGTCTAAAATATACATATATAACTAGAGACTGATTTGTGTGTGTGTGGTTCGATGGCACCCTGGGCTCAAGTTAATTTGATGCCCTTATATATAATAATATTAAGAATAGTAATAATGGATTCGAATTAAATTTAGGTATTGAATTTAGGCACATGAATTACGCCTCGCATTACATAAAACTATAAATTTTTTACGTGAGATCAAAAAATTAAGTTTTTGATTATTTGGACAAAGATACAATTAAATATTTTGTGCTATAATGATGAACAAATAAACGTTACCTTTAGATTTTTTAAGTAAAATTTATGAAAAATATAACGTCAATAGATATATGCTATACTTAGCAAAAAAAATTTTTAGTACCTATTTGTTAGGTATTTTAAATTTTACTTACGCGATTTATTATTTCAAAAATTAATTCTACCCATTTAATATTGTCAAAACAAGAAAAGGAGTATTAAAATTCGGTCTTGCAGTTGATAAACAAAATCTATTTCAAATTTTTGCCGCCTCGAAAATTTTAGAGCCCTTAAAATCTTGCCGCCCAACGCTCGGGCCTCTCGGGCATAAGCCTATATCCGACACTGTATATAACATTAGTTTTACAGATTTTATTCTAACTTTAAACTAGAGATCTAATCCGTAAATTAGAAAAGAAAAAAACTTTCATGATATGCTAAATAAAGATGAGAGAAAAAATGAAAAGTTATTTTCCTGGTGAGTTTTAAAGAAAACATAATTTACTACTTTCATAAATAAATTCAAAGAGATGAATGTCGGAAAATATCTTTCTGACAATTTATAAAGCACAAAAGCAAAAGGAATTGAAATCGATTAATTTCAATATCCACAGCACAAATCTTTATATATTTTTTCTCAGTCTTTTTTAAATAAGAGAAAATCGAATTTGTCTGTAGAAATTGGAAGATGGAAAAGTCTATTATGTTAGTCAAGGAAAGTTTATTGCATGATGCGTTATTTCTTTCTACAATACCCTGTTCAATTTATTCAAGGTTTCTCGTTCTGTTTCGGGATTAGAGTATTCAAAATAAGAATACTCGGATGGAAATCTATTGTATTGCCCACAGATAGGAGAATTAATCTAGAAAATACTGAAATAAAGTTCGGTTTTCTTCCAAATTTTTCTGCAACGACAAATCATTTAAAGATTATTTTAAATTATTAATTAAAATTCATATTATTCTTATCTGTTATTTGGACTGATTACTTACGAAAATTGTAAAGAGCAAATGAATTCAACATTAATTTGAATTGAATTTACTATATTTTTACTCTTCATATACAGATTGTTCTAACTTTAAACATTTTGTTTCGAACGATATTCAAAACTTTTTACAATACAATACAAACGCTATTTAATATCAGCACGTTGCCAATTATTAGTTAGCAATTTTTTAAAAAAAGAATACAATTTTCTGTCAAAATTAAATAGAATAATATGTTTAGAACTAAAAAAGTAATATGTACACAAAATTTAATGAATTTACGCATGCATTTTATAATTAATACTTAGACAATTTTTAGTTCTTAAAACCCTTGAAAAGGGAATCCTGTGAATTCCAGGAAAATACAATTATTTATATTTGTATAACTTTTTTAATAGAATTTTAGGCATGTATTTACAATAATGCTGATTATTCTTTGTATTTGTCTAGGTATTAGCGTTATTCGAAGAACATGAAGACGAATCCTCTCAGGTCACAGCTTTCGTTGAACCTTTTGTCATTCTTCTCATTCTCATTGCCAACGCTGTTGTCGGTGTGTGGCAAGTAAGTAATCGACATTTTGAAAATTTTATCATAAAAACAAAGGGGAAAAATATTCTAGATTCAAAACTGATGTACAAAATCTCGAGAACTTGAGAAGGTAAAAAATTAAACGCAAATAACTCTTTCTTGGAATATGTTCTATTAATAGATTATTCGAATTTACATCTCAGTTATTCCAATTTCAAATTTATTATTCGAAATTAAAATAACTGAAGTTCTGTAGAAGTTTACTTTAGAAAAGTTTTCGATGTTTTAAAGACATTTTCTTGGAGAAGGAAAATATTAATTTTTTTCGAATTGATATTTTGAATAAAATCAATCGGATATTTCTTAAAGAAACTATAAACAAAATATAAAAGTCAAATATGTTTAAAATGGCGAAGAATTATTTCCAAATAAATAGCCGAATTTCTTCAAAAACTATTAAATAATTCTTTCCAATGAGAAAAATAGTACCCTACATTTCTTCATGTAATATGGATATCAAATTTATAATACGATTGTGAAATTAAATTTGAAATCATAAATCTAAAAGAAATTTCAATTTTAATTCTTATTTAAATGATTTTTTATGAAATGAACTTAAGCTTACCTTATGCATTTCTTTTGACAACATACATTTTTTTAAAAAAACTGGCTAGAGTTAAATTTTTACGTCCAAAAAGAATCCTTTTATGTATTTGAAACATGCATTTTCCAATTATAGAAACGTCAAAACTAATGATATTAATAATAAATTTAGAAGGGAAAAAAAGAATAAAGAAATCTATTTTAGGAATATTTAAAAACCAAATGTTAGTCTCTTTGATGTAAAGTCAGTTAAATTAATTCTTAACACTAATGTTCTGCATTTAAAACATCCCTTGCTGAAAATAGCTTGTTTCCTATCCAGAACCCCATGCTTACATTTTTATAAAACAAATACATGCTTCGTTGCTGGTGTCGAAAGTTCTATCTTATAATGAATGCACTTAGAACCTGTTCGCGAATCCCATTCTTTGATACTCAGGTTTCTGGGACTCTCTCCCCATCATGCCCATATTTAGATCAGATCCTACTGCCAGAAGCCTTTGGCGAATGTGCAAAATATTGCTTTCGTCTTGATCCAAAAACTACAATTAATGCCTGTACCCTTGCTGTCTATTTATATTCCCAGCTCTTGGTCTGGAACGTATGTCTCTTTCGGTGACTTTCCCCTCCGTTTGTTTGTGTGTAAGAGTTGTCCCCCCTTCCCTTTTTCACTTTTTTCACTTCACTTTATACTTGATCCAGTCTTTCTATGTCCTTGAAAGCTATTACCTCCTGTGTTGTTCTGTTGCCAGATCTATGGAATCCTTTAGTTTTACCGATGAGAAAGGAACTCCTTGCCTCCGAAATTAGGGCTCTCATCTGTATCTTTTCTTTTTTAAATTTATTTATTTACTTCAGCGATTGCTATGTTTTGTTTAAAGCTGAAACAGTGAAAGGTCGTTAAAAGAGTGATTCCAGCTATAACTCATTCACAAACAACTGTCTTTGTAGCAACTGTTCGTTAAGCATTTTTAAAACATTCCAGAAGTTTCCGATTTGAAGGTTGATAAACAGCAGGACAACTAGGTTAGAGTTGTATTTTTGACTGCAGGTATTTTTATCTTTCTTCTGAACTTGGACTTCCATATATATAAACATAAAAAAGAAAGAAAAGACTTGATGTGTTGTCAGAAATAAACTATCTTAATACAAATAGTTTATTTTCTCTGCTTGGATTCAGTGTGTGATGTATTAATATATATATATTGGACAAGAATACAATATAATATGTATGCATTTTCTAATAAATTGATGTGAACATATTTCATAAACTGGACTCTCGGTATTGTATTTCGATTGGGATTATTCCAAACTCACAATTTATCAAATTTATTTTATAGTTTTCGCCTTTTATAGGTCATCACAATAAACTTCACTATTTATTTTTTTCCCCGCCATTTCACTCTAATAATCTCGAATATTATATTGTTTGAGAATCATCAGAATACACTTTTTGCTATAACATTACAAAGGGCTGGCTGGGTAGCATAGCTGGTTAGGCACTGGCTTCGCACATTCAAGACTGTGGGTTTGACCCAGGCCCACTTCGGTGGATTTTCATGATGCAAAAAATCAACAGCGTTCGTGTCGTATGATTATGCGGCATATAAAAGATTCTCGAATGCCTGTTGGGCTTAGGTGCTACTGTCAAAATTATATTTCTAGTACAATTTCGCATCGTCAGGGCTTGGGTGCCTCTCTGGGGTGGAAATGGGTGTCAAAACTACATTATAAAATTTGGTATCTACCTTTATGGTGTCGCACCAAAAGGCGACGCCAGCTCCCGGAGAATGTACTGGATCTGTGCAATGGGAAAATACCAATCCACAGCCCCATTTGAAATTAAAATAAAACATTATAAAGTAATAAGTACCAATTTAAAGGGATATTTATAAGTCATATTACATTCATTTTGACCTCATAGGAAAAAAGATCTTTAACAAATATAAATGACGTAAATCGGAATCAAATAAGTGACCCCCGTAGCCGTGGGGTCATGGTCATGATCACGAGCTCGTGACCGGCGTTGCTTCTCCCGAGTCGTAAATTCGATACCTGGCACAACTTAAGATTCCCCATGTATAAAGGACTGAATCATGCTAAATTTCGTCGATGGACAAAGTCCTCGCTTTGGAGTGTTTGGAAAATTTGGGGAGTAGTTTACCGGCTCGGGTGTCTTCCTCGTCACTTGACCGGTTCTCAGAATTACTAGGTCCGTCACCATTGGTCCTCGGGTAGCTTTCTAGAGAAACGTTAATAAAAAATTAAATCAAACGAAGGGTTATATGTAAAAGTAGCCTAATCAGACGATAATCAGGGAATCGGAGTCTCTATCCCTCCCCTAAATAATTACAAAAAAATATCCAAATTAAACTTATTATATTTTTCTATCTCTCTCTGTTTGGTTTATCTACCCCACAGAAAACTACTCAGTAAGCTATTGCTGCTTATTTATTCTAATATGAATTGTTTTAAATCCATATGATGCATTCACTACGTGGCCGCGGTAGCCTAGTGATCAAGGTATCGGACCGTGGCTCGCATGTCATGAGTTCGAACCAAATACCACTAAAGACCCGCCGTGTAGGGGAGCGATACACGTTAAATCTGTCGAGAGCTCAAACGTCCTTCCATTGGTGTGGTGTGGCAGTTAGGAAAGGGAGTGCCCAGCTCAGGTGTAGTCCTCGTCACTTGAGCATGGTTCAAAATTACGAGATCCGTCGCCAAAAGCCCTCGTATAGTTGAACAATGCGACGTTAATATTCACTCACGATGCACTCTCTACAAATTTCATAATGAGCAGCTTTCATATTGTGAGGTATACGACTGTTTTAGCAATGATAAAATTAACAATTATTTGTTAAACTTGTGGATAAATGTCGTATGCTTTAAAAAATAAAATTACGGGCATAAATTCTCATTATACAAAGTTAATTTCTTAGTATAATTAAAAAAATCTAACTAGAATCGCAACTGGTGTAAATCAGCAGTAACGTTAAAGACGTAATGAATTAAGATAATTCAGTGTAAAAGAATTAATGTATAATCAGTTGCAAGAGATTCATATTGGCACAACACATACGAATGATTATATCTTTTAAATATTCAGATGTAAGAAATTAATTTATCATTTATAATTTTCTCACAGGAAAGGAATGCCGAAAGTGCCATTGAAGCCTTAAAAGAATATGAACCAGAAATGGGAAAAGTCGTCCGACAAGACAAAGCTGGTGTACAAAAAATCAAAGCCAGGGAAATCGTCCCTGGTGACATTGTTGAAGTTTCCGGTAAGGAAAATTTTACGTCGGCTTGTTATTTAAAATCAAAGAGTAAATCTTTGTAAATTGAAATCATTTAAAAATTAACACTTATTTCTTTTGTTTACAGTCGGAGACAAAGTTCCAGCTGATATTAGGTTAATGAAAATTTTTTCCACTACCTTGAGGGTTGATCAGTCCATCTTGACTGGTAAGTGAGACTTTAATTTTAAACGCGAGACTCTATAAATGTATTTTAAGAAATCCAATTTCATAGCATAGTTACCAAAATTAACATTTACATTGCAATTAATTTCCTTCCTTGCAGGTGAATCCGTTTCCGTCATCAAGCACACAGATGCCATTCCAGACGTCAGGGCTGTAAACCAGGACAAGAAAAACATTCTTTTCTCAGTAAGTTCATCTACTAAACCATACCCAAATTTAAAAAAATATTTTAAAACAATAGCGAAAAATATTCTCTTGTCATGGTAAAGATAAATACAATATAAATGATTTAATAAAAGAACGATCACCTGTAAAAAACTACAACTTGCCGTATGACTTCTTAAAATAACATTATTATTAAAAAAAATTTTTAAACGGCAATTCAAAATTTCACTTAAAATGATGCTTATTTTGCGAGACTTGTGTGTTATTTTTAAATTTCTATTGCTTATATTCCTCAATGTTAAAAATCTTTGACTTTCTGTATTGTGTAGGGTACCAACATTGCCGCTGGCAAGGCTCGTGGAATCGTTATTGGAACTGGTTTGGACACCGCTATTGGTACGTTACATTTTTAAGCAAAAATTTTATAATTAAAAGAAGTATGATGCCTCATAGCATATCATTTTTTTAAAAGGAATGTTTATTAAAATCCTGATACTTTCTGTTTTGAAATAAAATTTCGAAACTATTTGATGCATACCGAAATTTATCTTATATAAAACTAATTAAAAGGCAAACATGTTTGAAAGTTTTTATTCATAAATATGTATTTTTAAGTCAAATGGTTTTTGCACACTATATATTTTAAAAATTGTACGTGCTTATTACTTAAGATATTATATAAATCAGATTTATTTAATCATAATAAGAAAAAGGCCAATGATAAATGGAACTTTATGGCACTAAAATAAGTTTTACACAACATTTGGAACATTTGCGACTGATTTACAATAGTTTTTGTTGTGTTAAACAATTATTTTTACCTAATATATATATTTTAGTAATTCTTAACTATATCAATTTTCAAATGGAAAATCTTTTACTAAAAAGGATTTACGATAGTAATAAAAAAAACTGTAATTGAAAAAGTTGAAAATTTGCCGATAGTGGGAAATTCTAAACTGTAATCTGATTGTTGATGAAATAATTGTAATATAAAAAAATAAACAACAATGATGCCTTCCTTACATTTTGTCCAGATGAAAAGGAAATTGGAAGAAAGGCACAACAAATAGACAATGTTTTTAGTGGTATTTAATAAATTAAAAAACTATTCACAAACAGAGTTTTAATTGCACGTTAATCCGTTTCAATTTGTATATAAATTCAACATTTTTATCGGATACTTTAATTTTTTCTTTTCATTCTACATTCACACTATCAAAATACCAAACACATCAAGCAAATCTTCATAGGATTTATGAAGAATCAATGCAATGCTTATAATTTATCCAGCAATTACTATACAAGTAATAAGAATTCAGTAAGTTTATATTCTTTTTAAATATTCCATTTTTCACATTGCTTCTGTATATCTCTCCACAGGTAAGATCCGTACTGAAATGACTGAGACCGAAGAGGTCAAGACCCCTCTGCAGCAGAAGCTCGACGAGTTCGGTGAGCAATTGTCCAAAGTCATTTCCATCATCTGCGTCGCTGTCTGGGCTATCAACATCGGTCACTTTAATGATCCCGCTCATGGCGGATCCTGGATTAAGGTAAGAAGCGCCATTCCTTTTTGATACTTAAAATACATTTATGGAAAGTGGATCTTTTAAAATGTTTGGAAATGAATAAATCTCTGTTCGATAAAAATGTTTTATATTACTCTAATATACATTATATTCTAATTCTATTAAATTAGGGTGCCGTCTACTATTTCAAGATTGCTGTAGCTTTGGCTGTGGCTGCTATTCCAGAGGGTCTGCCTGCTGTCATCACCACTTGCTTAGCCTTGGGTAAATTGCTTGTTTTTCAGATTACATTTAGAAAAGTTGCTGAAACCAATTTTGTAATACAAAGCGAAATCTTAAATCGTTTTCTTAGTTTTTAATTCTTAAAGTAATATTAATAGTTGTTTACAACATTAAAACCATTAATCGCATTTATGACTTGTCTTATAAAATAGAGCTGTGGTTATAAGTATTAAGAATCAAAAAGTATATTACGATTGTATTCGCATTTAATAAGAGACTAATAATAATGGAGAAAAACGAAGTCTTTTTTTTCAATACATATTGAAAAATAAAATTATGGATTTCGATTAACTCTTTCTCTCTATGAGTTCAATTGTGAAGAGCATCAATTAGTTATGAATTATTTGATATTAATTGAAAAATATTAAACTACTACTGAACGGATTCTCTTGAAATATAATTTCACGTGTTACTATAACTTGAGATATTTTTGAACGTTCAATAAATTTATAAATACTGTGTAATAAATTTTTATACTAGTTATACTAACTTCATTATTTTACTTTGATTAGTATTCATAAGATTTTAAGCATCGCACGTAATAGTTACTTTTTTTTACTAAAATCAGTTTTTCTGGTTCTAAGGTATAAGTACATCAGAGTTAATAATTAACGCGTTTTTTCTTTTTTTTTCTAAAAAAAATACTTTCATCAACTCGTAATTTCTGCTTTGAATCTTGGGGATCAATACAAAGAAATATATTTATAGAAAATATTAATAAATTATGTTTAGTTAAATAATAAAACAATGGAGCTTTTTAAGAAAATTAAAGGATAAACAACAATTATAAAAATAATTATGCAGCACATTACAACAAGTGTTTGAAATAATCCAATTTTTTTCCCCAGGTACCAGACGTATGGCCAAGAAGAACGCTATTGTGAGGTCTCTTCCCTCTGTAGAAACTTTAGGTTGCACATCTGTCATCTGCTCCGACAAAACTGGAACTCTTACCACCAACCAGATGTCTGTCAGCAGGGTAAATATTCTAGTTTTAAACTAAAGTCCCAGTCAGTCTAACTATCCCACTCCGAAGAGTGACTCATCGGATCGTGGCTAGCGTGTCATGAGTTCGAGCCCAGTACCACTGAAGACCCACCGTGTAGGAAGTTCGATGCACGTTAAATCTCTCGAAAGCTCAAACGTCCTCCTGTTGGTGTGGTGTGGTAGTTAGGAGAGGGGGTACCATCTCAGGTGTCGTTCTCACCACTTGACCATGTTTTAAAATTGCGAAGTTCGTCGCCAAAAGCCCTCGTGTAGTTGAACAGTGCGACGTTAATATTCACTCATTCAGCCGAAGAGCGACTCGAACCCCGCCTTACATTAGGAGTAGTTATGACACAGAACACCTAGAAATAACTACAAATACAAGATTAAGTTAATTTTTTTTAATTGCTTCTACTTAATATTTGCGGGGAAGATCAATTAACAACTAATTAATAAAAAAATTCCCTAACCTAAAAAACTTACTTGGAACTGCAACTTCCACCCCAAAAGGGCAGAAACTCCCGAGATTAAGTTGATAGTCTCCGATTCAACGATCAATAAGACTTTTCCGAAAACATTTCAAAATGGATTTCACTGTCAAAGCCTATATGTCCCTAGGTTTAGACAACGAAGTATCAACTAGTTTATAAATTTAATTTTCTTAGGGAAATTCACACTAATTGCTGACTTCTCAACTAACCAACACACAGCTTTCTATTTCCCCACTCTTTCCCTACTATACTTTAGAACTGATCTTCAAAAAAACAAAAAAAAAAAACAAAAAAACTATTCTACTACGAGGAGGCGGCAGTAAAACTTGAAAGAATATTACCTCATATTTTAATTTATGCAGGAATCTCACGAGATAGCCCATTACAAAAACTGCCTCATTATTTTTCTTCCAAACTCTTGGTATACTATGAATTTAAAAAAAATACATATAATTCGGAGGGTTTATTATAAAAAGTAGTAATATGGATACATACACAAGTAGTTTTTTAGTATAATATTAATATATCACATTAAAAGAACTTATACTTCATGTTGGCAGGATAAATTTGAAGTAGATAATAGAGATTCAAAACTCTGTATTTTAAATTAAAACTTATACTCGCTTGTTTAAATGATTATTTAATAGTACATTTAGGAAAGTAATTACATTAAAAAAGACCTACAGACCAGAGTTTGTTTCTTTTGTACTTGAAATGCGGCTTTTATTGGTTTAAAATTCACATTTTATTTTTAAAAAATTAATTTTAAAAAGACTAATCAAGTGTCCTTTATTTTTAGTTTTTCATTATTGAGAAGGCTGATGATCCCAAGTTCTTTGAATTCGAAGCTACAGGATCAACATACGAGCCAATTGGCGAGGTGTAAGTAAAAACATTAAAATAAATCTCATTTTAATAAGAATAACCATCTTCATATAAAAAGTTATTATTTGTGCTACACGTTTTAATATATTTTTAAGAATAAGCTAATTTATGGAATATACGATGGAGTTGCACTAGCTTGATTTCTGTTTATTGTTTAATTATAGAATATTAATTTTTTTAAATAAAGCTAAATCAAATGAAACAAAATGATAAATTCAAAATAACTGATGATAAACTGATAGTGATAATGATAAACCAGGGGTGAGCAAACTTTTCCATGGTTTGGGCTACTTCTAATTTTTTTCAGGGTGTTACGATCCATCCAGTGGCGTAGGTGTGGTGAGCTAAGAAAAAAGGTCTATAATATTTATTATAACTTAATAAATACGGTACATTTATTTACCTACATAACTACAGTAAAAATCGCAAAACTGCTTTTAAAGCAAAATGTAAGATACAACTATAATAATGGCCACAAATATGATATTATAAAATAGATTTGGTATCAAAAGATTCAAAATACATTAAAATTTTTTATCTGATGTTGGTTCTTGTAATTATAGTCAGCAGAAGACTTAGACTGCGTAGTGTCAGCTAAGCTTGAATATTTCGGTATATAATTATTAACTGCTAATCTTCAGGTGGTCACCTCAAAATGTCTTGGCGGCTTACCAGTCGATTGCGATCGACTTAATACTCACCCCTGATGATAAAATGATAACTTTTTAATAAATAAATTTAACTTCATTAAAAGAGAAATGTGCGTTGCTAATTTTCCCCCCAAATTCTATATTTCAAACTAAATCCAACACATATAAAAAAATCCAAAGATAGATTTGGAATTATAAATATTTCTTTTATTTTTTTTTAGTTTCATCAATGGTGCTAAAGCTAAGACCGGTGACTATGAAGCTTTGTATGAAATGGCTACCATCTGCGCTATGTGCAACGACTCCAGCATTGACTTCAACGAGGTATGAATCATCACTCTAATTAATCCCTGGTGTTAAACTAATAAAATAGATGGTATCGTTCGTTTAGCAAACCTAACTTGAAAAATTCTAACTTAAATTTCTCTTGCTAGTACAAACAAGCCTTTGAGAAGGTCGGTGAAGCTACTGAGACTGCTTTGATTGTACTTTCTGAGAAACTGAACCCATGGAACTTCGACAAGACCGGCAAATCCCGCCGTGACGCTGCTTTGGTTGTCAACCACGCCATCCAGAGCATGTGGAAGAAGGAATTCACCTTGGAATTCTCTCGTGACCGTAAATCAATGAGCAGCTACTGCATCCCCACCAAAGTGTCTCGCCTTGGATCTGGACCAAAGATGTTCGTCAAGGTAATTACATTTTAGCATCGCAAAAAAGGATTTTCATCCCTTGGGGTGTTACAATAAATTTTTGTCGTGGCCAGGGACGACTTATGACTTATGTGCTCATATGTATAAAGAAATACATACAAGCTATTAAAGTATTTAAAATTTCCTCACAAATTACACATATTTTCATGCATTTTATGGCTAACATGTATCTATGCATCTTAACAGGGAGCTCCCGAAGGTGTTTTGGATAGGTGCTCTCACGTCCGAGTTGGAAACACTAAGGTTCCAATGACCTCTGCCATGATGAACAAGATCATGGAAACCACCAAGGTTTACGGTACTGGACGAGACACCCTTAGGTGTTTGGCTCTTGCTACTATTGACAACCCACCAAAGGTCGAGGAAATGGACTTGGCTGATTCCACCAAATTCATCAACTATGAGGCTAGTTTCATTATTTATTCCTGAATTACACCTAACTTTTATTACTATTATTTTGTTCGGTCGATACGTTTCTCGAGAAATCACGCAAAAATAAGTAATATAGTCAGTTCTAGTTTAAATCAACAACTTAAAGTCAATTTCTACTTGGATCAACAACAAAAAAAAATTATTTTAGTTACTTTTTTTTAAATAGTTACAATTAATATAAATATGCATATGACAGAATCGCAACATTTAAGTGGCAATTAATTTTTATTAATTATTTTTAAAGAATCGTATTGTCATCCAAAACAATCGTGTAGATAAACTTTCAGTTCAACTGAATGCTTTGAAACGTGAGAGAAAAAAAAATCTTTTCAAGTTTTTACCCAAGTCGCTAAAAGATTAAGAAAACGTGGCTGTATCTGTAATTCTTTAAATAAGTAATTTCGGTCAATTATATTAATTATAATTAAATTATCGTATTGTTATCCAAAACAATAGTGTATAGAAAATTTCAAAAAAATTCTGTGAGAAAAAAAAACATTTTCAAGTTTTGACACAAGTCGCCATAATGGTCGCTAAGTCACCAAAAATGATGCCAACGTGGCTGTATTTGTAATTCTGTGAATAATTAGTTTTAACCAATTAATTTTTATTAATTATAATTAAATTACTGTATGTCATCCAAAATAATCGTGTATATAAAATTTCAGCTCATTTGTGTGCTTTAAAATGCATTTTATTAACGATTAAAAATTTGAACAAGATAAATATAAATATATATAAATATAGAGAGAGTTAACTAATAGTAGGAATTGGAAAAAAAGGTAGGATTTGAGTAATAAACGACCGGTATTAGTCTACGTTGCCAGAATAGTCGTATAAGATGAAATGAAAAACACTATTTAGTTCGAATAACCGTTAAAAAAAAGATGAAAAATTAGCAGTATAAGTTTTATATACACATGTGTATTTGCATATGTTAAATTCAGGTATGTTTCGTTTAGTAAGTAACATCAAGTGAAGAAATATATATACCCACTTCCCTGAGTACTTTATAATGCTGTATGATTATATAGATTGTTTTTAAGTTACTAATATCAAAATCCTAACAATATGCTTTCGATTTGCATCGAAAAATATTTTTACAGCCCTCCCCTTTTGATTTAAAAAAGTCAGGACTTGTGAATTTCTAAAACGGCAGTATATTCATCTTTTGTTTCCCCATGGACAAAGAATCGATTAGTGCAAAACCTATTTTTAGCCGAACTCTACTCAACAAAAGAAATATGCTTATCAAATTTCAAGTTTATAGACCTAATGGCTCAAAAAAGGGGAAATTCTTTACTCTATAAATCCCCTCGATTTTCGTAAGACGCGCTCTTAGCAGTTTTCCACTCAACAAAGAAACATGCCTCTTAAATTTCAAGAGTGCACGTCTAATAATTCAAAAGAATGGAAACTTTCGTATATAACCCCATCCCCCTTGAGAGTCGATTTTTGCAAAACCTGTTCTTAACAGATTTTTAATCAACAAAAAAATTTATACTACAGCGGATTTTTATTTAACAAATCTTTCCATGCAATGTTTCAAAATACAGATGTAAGAGGTATTTTGTTCCAACCATGGGACTGTTTGTAAGAAATAATAATGGTGATATAATAATAATAAAAACATAGTAGTGTGTTTTAAAACGTCTAACTTTGCTTCATTTCTACAATTAACAGGTGAACATGACTTTCATTGGAGTTGTTGGTATGTTGGATCCCCCAAGGAAGGAGGTTATGGATTCCATTGTTCGTTGCCGAGCTGCTGGTATTCGCGTCATTGTAATCACTGGTGACAACAAGGTAAAAATTTATTCTCGTTCTACTTTATCAATTCAAACTATTTCAGATATTTTTCTGGAGTACTAAAATGATCGCGATGAAGTATTAAATGTTAATACACTTATAGTGAGAAACTTAATGCTTTTAGAAAGGTAATTCATAAAGTATAATTAAAGGTATTCATAATTATATAATTTCTATGTTTCATTTCGAATAATTTAAAGATGGTTCTTATTTTATCAGGTAATTTACTGAAGGGTTTTTATTGCAGGCTACCGCTGAGGCTATTTGCCGAAGGATTGGTGTCTTCGATGAGGATGAGGATACTACTGGTAATTGATTATTTTTTCAAGGAATAATGGCTTCCTTCGTATGTCCTCTGAGGGAATGAACAGAACTCATAAAAATTCTTATTTGTTTCAGGAATGTCATTCTCCGGAAGGGAATTCGATGATTTACCAGTTAGTGAGCAAAGGAGAGCTGTCCAAAGATCTAGGCTGTTCTCTCGCGTAGAGCCATCTCACAAGAGCAAGATCGTTGAATTTTTGCAAGCCGATGGTGAAATCTCAGCTATGGTAATAAAACTATTATTTACTTGGTTCTAATATAATCAACGTTTCATGAGTACCAAAGTTCCTGACGATTGAATTTTGAATAAGTTTACTAATGTTAAACTGATACTTGTTTCAGACTGGTGATGGTGTAAATGACGCTCCTGCTTTGAAGAAGGCTGAAATCGGTATTGCTATGGGTTCTGGAACTGCTGTAGCTAAATCTGCTGCCGAGATGGTGTTGGCTGATGACAACTTTTCCACTATTGTCGCTGCCGTTGAGGAAGGTCGGGCCATTTACAACAACATGAAACAATTCATCCGTTATCTCATCTCATCCAACGTTGGTGAAGTCGTATCCATTTTCCTCACTGCTGCTCTTGGTTTGCCAGAAGCTCTCATTCCTGTTCAACTCTTGTGGGTCAACTTGGTCACTGATGGTCTTCCCGCCACAGCCTTGGGTTTCAATCCACCTGATCTTGACATCATGGACAGGCCACCAAGGAAAGCTGATGAAGGTCTTATCACTGGATGGTTGTTCTTCAGATACATGGCCATTGGAGGTGAGAATTGAGAACATTTTCTTTATTGATTGTATAAAGGTCGACATATAAACTTTTCCCTCATTGATGACTATTAAAGTATTTTGGTTTCGAACCCTTTTGTCCTTTTTGTTTTTATATCACTAATAAGCAACGTAGTCTTAAGTAATTTAGTCTCTTTAGAACATTGTTCCAGCCAGTTTTTGATTTTTGAATTTTTTTTTTTTTTGTTTCTTTTAAGATTCGAAATATTAGATTTTCGAATTTCTGCACCTTAGGTCAAAAATCCCCTTCCCTTAAAAAAAAGTTAATTTATAATGTTCAGTAATTCGTGGATTGCATATTGATTTATATTTAAAGAATTTTTGAGAATGTACTCATTTCAAATAAAAGTAAAATAGAACGATGAATAATTCATTGAATATTATTTTCCTTCAGGATACGTCGGAATGGCCACTGTTGGTGCCTCTACTTGGTGGTTCATGGTTGCACCTGATGGTCCTCATCTTTCATACTGGCAACTCACTCACCACTTGACATGCTTCACCGAGCCTGAGAAGTTTTCTGGCCACGAATGCTCTGTCTTCAAAGATCCTCACCCAATGACCATGGCTTTGTCTGTACTGGTAACCATTGAGATGTTGAACGCCATGAACAGGTAAGATACTTCAAACTACTAGTGTAAATATTTATTTTAATCTACAATAATTTTTTTTAAAAAAATAGATTGGAAAATATTTATAAAAAATAATCTTAAAGATGTATTTGTTACTTTTTAATTTTTATCACTTGGACCATTTATTTTTTTACTTTCAATTTATTTAAAAACAATTTAATTTTTTTTATCTTATGACGCTTGACTTCTATCCCATTATTTCGTTAGTTTATTATACATTTTTACTAAATTCGCTTTCCGTTTCAGCTTGTCTGAGAATCAGTCACTAACAGTTATGCCTCCATGGATCAACCCATGGCTGTTGGGTGCTATGGCCCTTTCCATGACTCTTCACTTCGTCATCTTGTACATTGACATCTTGTCCGTAAGTAACTAAGTATTCTCACTTTGTAGGTAATTCATAATCATTAACTTAAACAAGAGGAACCAATAACTATGATAAAGATGTGAAAATAATCAAGAACACTGCGTTTAGCCTATTGATAAACCTATTGGAATAAGAAATAGTATTGGTTTTAGAGGTTTATATCACCTCAATATTATCTGCTACATGGAAATGTGTGAAATTTATAATGGTTAAAAGCTACCTTTGTCCAACTGTGATGTGTTCTTCAACGAATCAAAAAGTAAGATATATATGAGCCCTTGAAAAATTCGAGTCTACATGTATTAATTTGGTAAAAGTGTAATGCTTCCCCAAAATCCGTCTTTCAAACTTCAAGGGAGCTGTACTCGAGAGATTGGCTCGACCTAACAATAGAAATAGTTGACTTGTCGCAAAGCACTGAGGGATAATCACAAACGCAAAAAATCAAGTTAATGATTTGATTTATAACTAAATGTTCATACTCGAGAGCTACGAGAAAGAACTAGCATTAAAATCATCAAAATTCACATTTATCCGAAATACTTGTAGACACCCACAAGTGTAGCTTTCACGAAATGACAAAAGCTCCCATGTTTACTTTGAGGTCCTGGTTCTATTCAAGAACTTCCCAAAATGCGATTCACTATCACCAAGCTTACCTATATTCAAGCAACGAAGGGCTATATAACCAGTTGATCAATTTAACTCTCTAAGTGAAAATTTTCTCAATGCTAATCGCTAACTTCTCAATTAATAGCTGTCTATATTTTCATACTCTCGTTCATTTTTATATCTTGGAGCTAATTTATATAATCCAGCGTTTCTCAAACTGTGGATAGCCCCCCCCCCCTCCCTAGAAGGGCGTGATAACCCTACAAGGGAAGCGCGAGTATATCGAAAAGTCGAAAACAAAAAAATTATTAATTTCCTGAAAGGAAGCAAAACAAAATACATTCTGACATAGTAAATAATTAAGTACTCATTTACACTGATATAATACATTAATAAATGTATCGCCACTGCACAATGTATTTTATATTTAATTTAACATTACTAAATTAAGAACAAGTTTAATGATTACCAGTGACCCTCTATATGGGCATGTCATAAAATTATATACAAAATTAAATGCTTATCTTGATAATTTGTACGGTTTGTATTTAAAGTCGTATTGCTGCTTTATGTCAAAGTATATTGTTATTGAGTTCAATACATTGTTATTGTATGGAGGGGAGGGGGCGATGAAAATTATGATTGAAAATTGGGTCACAAGTATAGAAAATTTGAGACTGTTTCCACTGTGAAGGGAATGCAGTTAAACTCTAAAAGAATATTAACTTAAGAGTGAACCTCTTGAGATCGCCCGTAACAAAAGCTCGTTAGAATTTAAAGTCAGACTATTAATTTAGTCAGACTGCATTTATTCTTTTAAGTTGTAAAAATTACTATTTTATAGCAGTAAAATATATTGGTGCTTTCTAGGAGTTTTTTACAGCTAATTTAGACAGAGATTGGAATTTCATATGTTTAATTCTAAAAATTTTTCTTGCAATTTTCAGAGTGTATTCTCTGTCACACCTCTGAATGGCGAGGAATGGTTTGCTGTGATGAAGATGTCCATCCCTGTCGTCCTACTTGATGAAGTCCTGAAGTTCGTCGCCAGGAAATACATTGATGGTACTAAAGAAAATAATTCCGGCCAGGCTGTTATTTTGGCTTGGGCCATTTATTTTGCTTACATGTGGTATTTTGGAATCTAAAGAAGTGCACGAAAACAAACTCGAAAATTCTTTTGCCTGTGGTGTATGCGGAGGTTCCAAACAAAATCTGTCTGTATACCTGAAACCTATCCTGTTCTGAAGACGAGAGTGACAATGACTGATTTTTCTTTTTAATGTTTTCAACCCCCAATTGTTCCCGTTAACTGTTGACCACTTAATCAAAATTTTAGAACCCGGTTGCTCTTCTGTATTAGACAAATGCTAATACATATGTGGAATTGTATGCATTTTCGTATACATATGCTGAATTAAGTAATATCTTTATTTTTGTAGCACAAATTCTAATTTTTTGTTCTACTGATGTTCGAAAATGATTGGATATTCAAAAAATATTTTATGCTTTTTGTACGTGATGCTTTTGAGGGTACAAAACTTTACGTGCTTTAATTTTAAAACTATTTTTATTTCTTTTTTCAAAATTGGCTATTCCATCAATACATTGTTTGGAATAATAACGTTTAAGAATCAAAGTCCCTATATATGTTTAAACCAAATGGTTAAGTGGTCTAAAACGTTATGATCTTCCCTTATGCATTTCCTTGACCATATGCATTGTTCAATGAAAAGTATTTCTCCACTTTTTTCCCATTGCCATCAACCCCAAGAACTTACAATACTTAATGAAACCTTTTAATTGAACAGTTCCATGGAATTTATTCCCTATTTTTAAGATTCTTATGGAATGATATTTTAAAATAATCCTCATTTCAAGAGGAAATTATCCCTTTAATGCATGTTTGATTCCCTAAAAAATTTCCCTTGAATAATATTAAAAATTTTTATAAGTAAATATATGAAATATATGCCTTTACTAAATGAAAACTCGTATTTTCAATAATGTACATTTCTTTTAACATTCATTCAAAGTATATAAATATTTGCTCAATTGTTATTAATCATATATCTTAACATGCATGGATTCCATTAATAATCGCATGTATTTTGAATTTTTCTTTATCCACAGAATGCTCCTAGTTCCAACACGAGTATGCATGTGAATTTTCTAAGGTACAATACAGGTTTACATAGTTTATTATTTATTTTAGTTGCTTTATCATATAGTTATTACAATGCTTAGTTATAACTTAATTCAGTGATTTAAGTTTAGAATTTGGAAACTTATTTTGCTAAACAGTTAAACTTCATAGCAGTTATTTAAAAGTGCATCAAAGCTTTAATATTTTTTTTCAGTGAAGAAGTAAAATATTATCAAAATATCATTAACTATCGTGTTAAAAAAACTGTTCTGAAGTTTTCCTGGTAGTAACTAATGCATTTTGTTTAAAATTGAGTATATTATTTAGTTGTGCCCAATAGTTCTAACTTGCTTTTGAATGTGTATATTTTTACCTTCTTTTTTCTCTCTGTGTTGTTTCTCTTCGTCAAAACCCCATTTTTCTACAGCTTTTATCGCTTTTGATGTCTTAAAACTAACTTCATCCTTTTCGCTTCTTCTATTACTTGGAAGGCGCTTCTAGATCAAAGTATTTTTAAAATTTTATGCGAGGTTTTAAAAATCAGGTAAATGTGAATTTATTCCATGGATGGAAAGTAAAAAGAACTTAACAGTAAAATATTTCAGAGATATTTATTTGAACTGTAGAATTTTTTTTAACAAATAAAACTCATAAAGATTTCTTTTTATCTCCTTTTTATTAATTATTGTTAATAATGTAAAATCTAAGGATTAGATGTGATGGAAATATGTATTTTTGTTTTGGCAACAGAGCGAAATAGAGCCATCTTATTTTTAAAAAATATTTGTACGCTTTGGTGTTATTATTGTGAACCTTCTTCCCATCGATGCCAATAACGCATTTCTTCCTTGTGTTCTGTAACCTTCACCTATATACACATACCTTCTCTCTGAAGATCCCTCTTCTGTTCTGTCAACTGTCATATCCGAACTCTACTGACCCCACCAATATCTGATTGGGCACAACCTTTGTAAGCAATGTATTCTGTACTCATCCGGGAATTTGTTTCGCTTTTTTTCTGTTTACAGTTAACCCTTTCAAAGAAGACCCAAAGAAGAAATAAACACTGCTCGTGAACAAGTACAATTCATTTTCTAGCTTCTCCACTGATTTCCTTGTACAAATAAAACGAGAGAGAAAGTTACATTTTTTAAATGTTTTACGTCTATGTACCATCCTTTTTTTTTTGTTTTGTTTCTCAAGACAAAGCCTCCGAGATTCTTGGAGATCGCATCAAGGAAATAGTAGATCCAGCCTTTTTCTTCAGACGCCATTTCTTTTTTGCCTCTTCTGATTCTCGTTTTCCGGATTAACCAAAATATTTTAAAAAAAAGAAAGAAAAAAAAAGTGTCGTGTTTTTCTCTCCGTTCCAGCTACAGAAATCTTCAGTAGCTTTCTTCCCATTGCTTTAAATATGATATAATATATATAATATACACATAAAATTTATCTCCGGATGTGCACCTTGGAAATTGCCGAAGCCGTCCAGTCAAGCCGAACTCTGGAGCCTTGTCATCCAGGACTTTTATTTGGATTGTGATACCAGAACCGGCTATGAACGTGCATCGCCAGTGTCCAAGGCGAATCAACGTCTGCATGATTGTCAAATTATTTGTAAAAAAAATATATTATGAAGACTTTTATTTTTTTGATCTTTGAGTATTATCTGGTCAAAAATGAACGAAGAGAGAAATGCCTAATTCTCTCAAATATGAGTGTTTTTTCCTTAGAGCATATTTAGCTAGAATTTCAGGGTTGCGTAATTTTTTTTAAATCATTGTACTGTGATGTTCTAAAGAATGTTGATAGTAACAATTTGTTTCCTTGGCATTTAGAGCCTAGTTTAGTTCTTGTGTAAAAACGTTTGTAAAACGGATCGAATTATTTCGCGTTGAATGTAATTTATTTAAAAAAAAAAGCAAAACATACACACACACACTCGGAAAAAAAAAAGAGGGAAAACTAAGTGTCCAAGCTAGAAATCATTTTCATTTTAATTTATTTACAATTTCTCCTCATCAGAGTTAAATTGGAAAAAAGAAAAAAAGAATCGTGGAAGATATATCTGTTATATTTATAGGCGGAAGATTTTAATTTTAATGAAATCCCTTTTTCGGTTTTGGAATGCAGTTTTTAGAACACATGTTACAGTTTTTAAGGCTCTTTTTTTTTTAAAAAAAAAAAAGAAAAACACTCAATTTTTCGAATTACCAGTTCTTTAGCGCCAAATGTCAACAACGAACTGTTCTTTAAGTAGGGAAAAAGGAATAGTAGAATATTTATAAAATGTTTACTCTACTACGCCTATTGTTCAGGGGTTTCTTAAGACTAAAATCTTTTGAAATTATATTTGTGAAGAAAACTGTTTATCACTGTTCCTCTTTTGGAATGAACTTGAGCTTTGAAGGCCTCCGGTTGATGATCCACGACGATCTTTCGCTCACGTGGGGGAAAAGTCACGTGATCGGGACTGATCATGATCATCCGTGTCCTGATTGGCGCGTGTTCATCCTCTAACTTGCACAAAGTCCTTACCTGTGGCAATCATTCAAGCCCGTGATCAAATTTTGTACATTAAAAAGTCCCTGTACAGTAGAAATACATTAAAATTATACATATGATCTCCATACTACTGTGTTGGTCTTCTTTCTGTTGTTTTTTCTTGTGTATTATATTTTTTCATTACTCACAATTTGAAAGTACATTTTGTTATCTGAATCCACATATTCCATGCACACTTATACATATTCCTTTAATTAAATATAATATAAATTACAGCTGGGGTTCCATATAAATTGATACATGACCTAAATACTATGACGTTTAAGATTTCGTGAGGCCCTGGAGCCCTTATGCAAAAGTAGACAAGTAGGTTCCACATTTTATCTTCTTATGGAATTTGTTGTATATTCACGTAAAGTTCAAAAATTTCAATCCATGGTAAAATGTAGTCTTATTACAAAGTTTGTTTTATATATTTTAAACTAGCCGTTGCCCGACCGCTTCGCTGGGTATATTTCAAGATGTTATATGAATATATACCGTTACATGTGTATAAATTTTTGAGACCATAGTATTAAGTATTCGATTGTATTGGAAAATTCTTATAATTCTTGATTTAAAAAGGACAGAACTTCCAAATAATTTCTAAAATTGAAGTAGAATTACCTTTTACTGTCTCGAAACTCTCTCCTAAGTGGATTTTTTCAATTTTAATGGATCTCTACTCGATAAAATAAACGCGCTTGCCAAATTTCAAGTCTGAATCTAATGGATCAAAAATGGAATTTTTTTTATCAATAAGCTCCAGTAACCACTTTTTTAGAACATTTATAAACCCCGTTCACCACAATGTATCACACGGTGGCTTACAACACAGAAAGATTACAACACAAACATCCATGCCTTTTGCATGATTCGAACCCAGTCCCTACGGCATCGCAGTCAACGTCACTAACTGCTATACCGGATGTCAACAACAGAGACATTCATACCACATTTTATTACTATAGGTCTAGTAGTTCGAAAAACGGGTATTTTTTTTTTATCAATACGCCGCAAGATTCCCTATCCTCCAAAGAAATCAATTTCTGTAAAATCCTTTCAAAGCGAATTTTCATTAAAAAAAGTAAAATTATTCGGATTATGATCTTATTGAGGTCGAATCGATAACAAGACCAGGCCCTGGGACCTTATGCAAAAGTAAGCAGCAGCTACAACCCTTTAAAGTTGACAGTATATAGCATATGTTGTCAAATATTCGTACAAACAATAACCCATAACAAAAGTGCGTGTCTCACAATCTCCCAAACTGACTTGACAGACTACCGCCTTACGACTAAGTGAGTAATGATGTTGTATAGTTGTAGGGCCTAGACACACAAACATGGATGACAGATATGACATAATTATGCAGTCTCGCCACTATTGCTAGCAGACATATAGTTTGAAATTCCCATTTTTTCGGAAAATATATCAAGAGAAATAAAATATTTGATTACAATTATTTAGATTATGATCTTACTGAGGTCGTGTCGAGAACGAGATAAAACGACACTCCAGAAGCCGAAGTTGACCCATGCCTTAAAGCGTCCCTGTCTAAGAGTAGCTGCAAAATTTCACAAGTACTTAACATTTACAGAACAAATGATACGCATTGCGACCGTAAGGATTATTTGACGGACTTGGCTAAAAATCAAACAAGGAATTCCTTACCCTCGTAACATAGTCTGTGTCAGAATCTATCATAAACGTCAATCACTAGACAGAATTCTCTTGTTTTCAGATTAAGGAGTTTATAAAACTCCTTCTTTTCCTCTTATTTTCTGAATTGCAAAGATCCTTTTGGCTTTGGTAAACAGCATGTTATCTTTTCCCCATTGTCCAACGACAGATAATAGAATCCATCATTGACCAAAAGGGGAGAAAGGCAGTATTTCCAGGGGCGTCTCAAGACTTTTGGGGACCTGGGCCCCTACGAAAAAATAGGCCCCACGCCCTTAAAAACGCAGTATATATATATAACATAAGTTGTCAAATACGCGAATGAACGGCAGCTAGTAACAAATGTGCATTACTTACATTCGTACAAACCACCTTTCCACTAAATGATTAATGATGTATGGTGAAAGGCCCAGGCTTCCGCATGGACGGTAGTCATCACATAATAATATAGCCTTGCCGTTGTTGCCAGTGTTGGATTAAACGACATGGAGACCCCTAAGCGGTCGAATTCTTGGAGCCCTGTAGCCTAATAATTTATTACACAACATTTTAGGAATATATTTCATTCCACAAATAAAATAAATTATAAGCTTATTTAAAAAATATAACTAAACAATAATTAGTTTTTAGAATCTGTAATAAAAAAACCAGCCCTTGCAGAGAAATATAGCTAAATATTAGGTTTTCTCAATTTTTTGTAGCCCCCAAAAAGCTGGGGTCCATAGGCAATCGTCTATTCCACCTAATGAGCAATCCGGCACTGATTGTTGCAGTTGACATTCAGTCCAAAATTCCCAGTTTTTCGTAGAATATGTCCAACAATAACATTTGACCATTAATTTTATTCTGATCATTATCTTACTGAGGCTGACGAGAACGAGAGTTGGCACATGCCTTCTGACGTCCCTGAGCGTAGCTGAAGATTCCATCTCGAAGAACAGTTACTTCATCAAAACTAACACTCCAAAAGTGTTGATAGTTGACACAGTTTTATGCATAAGCATCAAAACTGTAACTTGAAATAGTTTACACTTGTATCTATTTTTTAAATTTATTTTTTATTCAATTACAATTCTGAATGTAAATTCATACAATCTATTGTCATAAAATGTTATTTATAGAAACAATTTTTGATATTGACAACAAAAACATGATTTATTTTATAAATCGGAGGTAATCGAATCTAATTTACGGGTGATTCTTGAAAAAAATTTAACATTGTACCCGAGAATGTTTATATCCCTGAATATAATTTAAAAACAACGATTTAAAACATTTACCTCTATTGATGCAGATAGTGTTATTGTGAATTAATTGACAAAAGTTAATTTGCAAAAAATTAACTCAAAAGTTACCATGGCAAAAATGTAGATTGAAACTCTAATATTTATAAAAAACACATTAAAACATTTATACAATTCGTCTTTGTAAAAGAAATAAACTTAATAAAAAAATTCAAAATAAATAATTTTCTACATAAGAATTCAAAATTAAATAAGAAATTAAAAAATGATGTAACAAAATGAGTTATATAACTTTAGATATGGCAACATTTATCGAACCCTGATCATTCTCCAACTAAGAAGATTGACTTATAACTTTTTTCCCCTCATGGGCTGGGATTTGTGCTTTACCATTGCACGGACCTAGTACAATCTCCGGAAGCTGGTATCTCTGTTGTTGTTGCTTATGGGGGGGGGGGGCACCTAATCAACAGTTACATCAGATCAAGGTCCACGAAATTCATTGCAGCTAAGGGCTAGATTTTTACATCTGTCGTTAGCCTTAGCTTCGAACATCATGCAGGTGACAGTACGATTTTGTTCGGTTCCGCCCTAATTTTGAGGGAAAACACCCTGCGGGTTGGTCAGGGGACTTCCATTTCTCTTCTACTTCCACCAACCTCACTAGAGGAATAGTGGCTCGACGGCTATTTAGAGTACCCCCATGCCGTGAAGGCACTATACATTTAAAAGCATCCATGCCTTCTCTGGGATTCGAACCCAGTCCCTACAGCACAGTAGTCAGCGTCGCTAACCACTATACCGGATCACTGTTAAGCGAGGCACTATATAGGCGGATACCAATCACCGCAGGTAATTTTGACGTCCAGTTTCCTCCCTAGAGGAAAGTACCTGAGCTCTGAAGATGCGAACCTGTACTAAGATTTAATTTTGCCGAGAGCCCCGAAACCAAACAGACACTCTAGGGATCTTTTGCAAGCCGTATAATCATACGAGATGGCCACTCTCGATTCTGCATCATGAAAATCCACCGACTTGTGCCGGGGTCGAACCCGCAACCTTAGAGGCAGAAGGCCAGCGACAAACCAACCAATCCCACCACCTAGCTGGCATAATCTTTAGTTACTCGATGGATTTCTTACCAGACGAGAAATAAATAAAAATTACTATAAATCGGCATTTTTAATTGCTAAAAAACACTAAAATATTATTCTAAAACAGAGGTGGGCAAATAGCTGCTAGCCAAGACAGAGGAAAAAATAGGTAGAAAATGTTTCCAAATTTGAGTCAACATACTTGGTGTCCGAAAAGAATGGCTACACTTTCAAATAAAATATATTTTTAGAACATTTATAAGCCCCGTGCACCACACAATGTATCACATGGTGGTTTACAACACAAACATTCATGCCCTCTCCGGGATTAGAACCCAGGCCTTACGACATCGCAGTCAGCGTCACTAACTACTATACTGAATGGGCGGCTAAAAACAAATATATTCACTTACGGTTTTTTGAGTTCCATTAAGAAAACATATAAATGTTTTATTGTACGATTTCAATGTGTGCACAATTAGTGGCGCGCAACACATCGAGTCTAGTACGTCACCTCAGCTTTTGCTAGGGAGACTAGATTTTGTTTTTGACAAGTCGTTACCCATCGTCATAAATCTTTCATACCGCGTATAAATTGTGGATCTTGAAAGTGGACTTCACTTATGGGTAGTCCGAAATTTACGGTGTACATGTGTTGCAGATTTAAATTCGATAAACCATGCTACAATTTAGGCCAGTTTTTGCTGCGAAGCCCTTTTGAAACGAGAAGGTTGCAAAACGTGGACGTTGCACCATCTAGTTTGCATTTCAGTCAACAGAAGCGTTTTAATCTCTTTTTTTTTGGAATATAAAAGACCGTAAGTGAAAATCTTTGTTTATTTTTAATTCATTTTTGAAAGTGTGGCCATGTTTTTTAGACACCCTATGTATTTGTGAGTGTGAAGTTTTTTTAGCATGAAGATCAACAAAAGTAAGTATAGATGCAAATTGGATGACATTAACTTGCAGATTGTGATGAGAATTCCAACAATCTCACTCCTGATTTTAAAAAAAATTGTAGAAAATTGTGACAACACACTTACACAGGGTACATTTTTCTCATTAAACTGATTCCAAAATTAAATGTGCTTGTTCAGGTAAATACAATATGAAATTAGTACAATAAATAAACCGAATAAAACAGCAACTATTTTATTTAACTTATACGTATTAATTTTTATATGGTACTATTCAGTGGCGCACACAGGAATTTTTCAAGGGGGGATCCAGAGTCGGAGGTCCTCTTTCTCGTATCATACTCCAATACGCTACACAACATATTCTTTTGATTTTGTCGCTTTTCGGGAATAAAAAGCAGAAAAAATTAATTATTGAATAAATAATTAGCATTAATTAATAAAATTAGTTATTAATAACAAATATTTTATTAAATTTCACGTACTATATACAACACATAGGATTATAATCAACCGGGAAAAAATCAAGGGCATGATCGATCCGGGAATCCACTGATGTGGCCTAAATGATAAAGCATTACACTTAATACCTTTATCACGTGGGGTCAACATTGTGTTCATACGGGATATTCTCTCCTCGCAGAAATTTTTCAAGGGGCTGGGGGGTTCAGGGTCGTAAGTCCACCTTTCTCAAGCCACCCAACATATTCTTTTGATTTTGCCGATTTTCGGGAACAAAAAACCAGTAAAAATTAATTATTGAATAAATAATCCTTAAATAACAAAATTAATTATAAATAACAAATAGTTAGTTAAATTTTATGTACTGTATACATAGGATTATAATAAATCGAAAAAAAGTCAAGGGCTATGGGGGGGGATCCGGACCCGGGGACCCCCTCCCCTTGTGTGCGCCAATGGTACCATTAATACCTTTACTGAGGTGTAAAGTTAACTAATGAATACAATCATTTTAAAGGTGTGGCTCATCGATATCCTGACCTTTGAGCCAAACAGTTATCCACCCTGCTGTAAGATATTGAAAATCGAATCGAGTTTTTCTAGAAAATTAACTAATGTAGAGAGATTCTGCGGACAATCTTGAAGAAAATGATATATCTTGAGGTAGTTTTTTTTAACTAGAAAATATTTCGGCATTTATTTTATATATTTGTTTCCTTAGCATTTTGAGAATACCTAATTTAAATATTCTTTCTGTTTTGATTTATACTCATTTCTCGTGCATGAAATATATTCCCTATTTCACTCCCTATACCGTCACGAAGAGTCGGAAAATTTTAAATTTACATATACATGGAATGTTTTTAAATTTGAGGACGCAAGAGGGATTCACAGATTTATGGGTTATAACTACACGAACTTATATCAGATAACCAGAAAAAGTCCTGTTGCTTTTTAAATAAGAAGAAATTGATTGTATGCGTAATTTTACGTGAAATAATTTTATTCCTCACACGAAATATCCACCCTCGCATTGAGCAATCCTTTCCCAACTAGAAGCTAATTTATAAATTCCAAGCTTGTACTGCTTACTTTTATTTTCAAAAAATCTTGACACACTTCTTTTCATTTTCCCCACTATTAAACTGTTTAACACACATATTGAAGCCGTGGTAACCTGGTGATTATGGTTACGAACACGTGAGTTCGAGTCCAGGTGCTACTGAAGATCCACCGGCGGGTAAAGGAGGCTGAACTGAACTCAGTGGCGCAACAGTTCACGAGGGCAAGACCTACTGTGCCTATCTCAGTTTACGTGACCTTAGGCGCTGAGGTGCATGTGCAGATGTTTCGGTCAAGTGGGCAGTCTGACGCGAAACCCATGGTGTTCAGTTTCCAAGCAAGCTTGGTACTCATTTATCGACCCATGGAAGGGATGAAAGGCTGAGTCGATCTTGTCCAGACCAGGATTTGAACCCCGGACCTGTGGCAGGAAAGCTCTATACACTACCACTCAACCACTAGGTTTCAACGGGGGCTGATTCTCGTTAAATCTGTCAAACTCAAAACCTTCCCGTCTGCGTGATGTGGTAGTTAGGAGAGGTGTCAGCTCAGGTGTCGTCCTCGTCACTTGACCGAGACTCAAAATAACGAGGTCTGTCGCCAATATTCCTTGTGTTGCTTCATAGTGCGGCATCATTATATAACTCTCACTCATTTTTACCACGTATATCATTGTCCAAATGATTATACTCGTTGGGATATGTTTTCTAGTGCTTAACCCTGTCAAATTCTAATTCCTGATAGTGCCATTTGAAGTGATGATGATAGCTTTAATAACTGTCTAGTAGTTAAAAATTACCTTCAAAAATGAAAATATAGCGTCTAAAATTTAAGAAATACAAAGAGTTAAATTAAACTAGTCTTAAAAATCGGTAAATAAGTTCAAAAACTACGTAAAAAGACGGCTGAGAGTGAATCTGAGTCGGATGGGTGGGGTTTTATATACTTGGAGAATCCGGATGCAGCAAATATGTCGGAGTTAAAATTGTGGAATTTTTTCGAGGGAGCTCGGGAATGAAAGGAAGTGTTCTGATTGGCCGTCAGAACCAATTTGAGTGGTGCAAGAACACAATTTCCATTATATCGCTGGGTGGATGAATCCACATTTACACTGATATAATACCCTTAAAAATATATCACTACTGCACAATGTATTTTATAATTAATTCAACAGTACTAAGTTAAGAAGTTTAATAATTACCAGTAACCCATGGGCTTTTCACACATATAAAATTATATGCAAAAAACACTTATCTTGATAATTTTTCCGGTTTTTAACTAGTTATATAATCCGGTTATAATTAATTGTTTCTATGCCGGTTAAAAATTACACAAGTCGCTCCCCAATGCCACATTTAACAAGTAGGCGAGCGTATGTGGTGTATTGAGGGAGGGGGTAGAAAAGGAATAAATAAGCAAATCCTTCGCACACACTGTCAAGGTCATTTTATTGCATTCCCTGACCTTCGGAATAATTTTATGGATAGCATTGAACAGAAAAGATCGTACTCTTCGGAAAGATGTATACATACGCCCGGGGTAATTAGAACACTGTCTGAGCGAGACGTTTATATACGCCGGCAGCACGTAAGAGGTTAAAGTCGTATTGTAGGTTTAGCGTCAGAATATAGCATTGTTGAATTTAATACATTGTTATTGTATGGAGGGGGGAGAGGAGATGAAAATTATCATTGAATATTGGGTCGCAAATATTAAAAGTTTGAGAAGCACTCAGGGACGTCTTAAGGCATGGGCCAACCGGGCCCGGACCCAGGACCTCGCCGTAAGTGAGGGCCTCATTTCGTTCTCGAATTTGTCTTAATAAGATCATGATCCGGACAATTTTAACTGTCAATTTTTTTCCCGTACATATTCTCTGAAAAACAAGGAATTTCAAACTGCATGTTCAACTGGCAGAAGTTGCAAGACTATAATATGTGATGACCGTTGTCCAAGATTAGGCCTAGGCTTAGTACCATCAACAATTATTCAACTCTTTTAGTCGAAATGCGGCCATCGGTCAAGCCGGTTTGTGCCTAGGTTTTTGAGATTGTGAGTCGTGCGCATTTGTTTGTATAAAATTACCATTTGAACGAGTATTTGACAATGCACGCTACATACTGTCTACTTTTAAAGGTCTCAGGTGTAGGGCCTACATTTGCATAAGAGCCCAGGGCCTCAAACAGTCTTAAGACGTCCCTGGAAGCACTGGTTTAAACACTTCTTAAATAAATTCCTGTAAAATAAAAAATCTTATCAAAAGTTTTGGAAAAACTATTATTTAAAGTCATTCTTGCATATTCTTTTTGAACACTTTAAATTTCATATTATTTGCATAAAGTTATTTCTCTTTTCGAGAACCTGTATCCTGATTTCCTACGTACTGCAGCGTTTCTCAAACTGTGGGGGGCGCCCCCCTGGGGGGGATAATAACTCTACGAAGGGGCGTGAGCATATTGAAAAGTCGAAAACAAAAGATTATTTAAAAATTATTAATTTATGGTAAGTAAACAAATATAAAATGCATCCTGACATAATAAAAAATAAAATGCATATTTACACTGATATAATAAGTCCATTCATATTATAATACATTTATAATAATATAAATGCCTTAGTTCTCTCTCTGCACAATGTGTTTTATAATTAACTTAACAATACTAAGTTAAGAAAAAAATTAATAACTCTCCCATTAGTGTGGACTTGTCACACATATAAAATTATATCCAAAAATTAATATTTATCTTGATAATTTGTACGGTTTATACTTAATCCCTTAACTGCAAATAAAAAGTTAAGCGATTCGCTCCCCAATACCACCGTTTTCTACGTAAGGCCGGGTATGTGATGTATTGGGGGGAGGAGAAAAGGAATAAATAGACATATCCTCTGAAATAAGTAAATCCTTTGCAAATTCTGTCAAGGTTCTTTTATTGCATTCCAGATCCTTCGGAATAATTTTATGGATAGCAGTGCATAGAAAAGATCATACTTCGAAAAGACGTATATATACGTCCAGAGCAATTATCGCTTTGATTAATTGAGACGTTTGTATACGTTGGTGGTACTTAAGAGGTTAAAGTCGTGTTGTTTTTTTCGTCAAAGTATAGTACTTTGGAATTCAATACATTGTTATTGTATGGAGGGGGGCGCGATGAAACTTATGATGGAATATTGGGTCGCAAATAGAAAAAGTTTGAGAAGCACTGACGTACTGTGTAAACTAAAGGACTAAAATCTTAGTTTACATTAATATTTACTTTTGAGCTTCCTGTTACGATGCATTGATTTTAATCTTAAATCTTTTATTCCGGTAATATGAATCAGTGCTTTATTAAATTCTATAAATTAAAGTACTTACTCTCATTATATGCACTATTCTAGAGGAGCAACATTTTTGCACAATAAATTATGTGTAGAATATTGACTTCAAAGGTCTGATAAAAATTTTGGGCATCTAATTATGTTATATAAACAGTCAGACCTGTATTTAACGAAGTCACTAAATTCCGAAAAAAAGGATTAATTATGTGGGGAAAATTCGTTAGAGATTCAACTTTCAATAAACTTTCCTGGTTGGTTTTAGTAGAATGTTCTCAAAATAGAGAAATGCGCAAGATAGACGCTCATAAAATGGAGGTCCGACTGTATTTTTAATTTAGTATTATACCAAAATAAAATTGCAATCATTTTGGAAATTTTCTTGTTCACTTTCTTGATACCAATTTTAAAAAGTTATAGAAAATAATTATAATCCTGGAAAACTATTAAAAATCTTTTTTTTTTTGTGAAAAAAAAAGAAAAAAAACACACACACAGTTATTGCTTGATGTACAGTCGGTTAAAAAAGTATTGGTACACACTATCAGTTCATAGATTTTTATCGTAATAGTTTACTTAAACATACAATGAAACCAAAAAAAAAAGAAGTAAATGTTGCTTTGGTGCACAAAAATAATAGTAGTTTGAACAAAACTCATACAATAATGCAATTATGGTTAACATTAAAAATAAAAGAAATCGAGTTAAAAAACGTGCTCAAAAAAGTATTGGAACACTTCCCAATAAATTAAGAAAAACAATTCAAACATAGAAATTAATATCTTGTTGGGTCGACCTTGCTTTTTATTACCTCTCTTCAATTTGGCATGGATCGGATCAATTTTTTTGCAAAACAATCTATCGATTTTTGTCCACTCTTCGACCAAATATTTTCTTAAATTCTGCTTGATAGAAATTTGGAGCTCATATAGTTTTTGCTGCAAATAACCTCACACATGTTCAATGGGATTAAGGTCTAGACTTTGGGCAGGAGTCTTAATAACACAAGGACAGTGGTAGAGAATATCTGCAGTATGTTTCGGGTCATTATCTTGGTACAATTTAAAATGTCCTAAGTTTCTCAGCTTGCTCGCGCTTTGCTTTGGAATTCGCTTGAGAGTATCAATATAGACATATTTATTCATTATACCATTAATAAAATGTAAGTTCCCGAAATCAGAGCTTGCCATGCAATCCCAGACAATTTGGTTACCTCCTCCATATTTGACAGTAGGCCGTAAATTTTTGACATGTATCGCTGTATTTCATTTCCGCCAAACTTTTTGCTTGCCATCCGATCCGAAAACGCTATTTGCTTTCATTAAAAAAAAACTACATTTTCCCTATGTTCTGTTGGCTTCCTTGCATACATTTTAGCAAATGCCAAACTAGCTTGTCTATTTGCTTTGCTGATGTAGGGCTTTCTTTGAGGTACTCTGCCATGTGTGTGTGATACTTATGTTTTCTTAAAACATTTCTGACACTTTTTCAGGATTTACTGATTTTCTGAAACTACTTTTACTTTGTAAAGTCATTTTTATTGCATTTGTTCTTGGATTAATGTGTACTTGTCTCACAATCCACCCTTTCTTCACTCTCATTAAATATTCTTGGATGCCCTGATCTTTGTTTGTTTTCAACACTATTTGTTTTTTTGAACCTGTCAATGATGTTAAAAGCAGTAAACTTACTCAATTTCAAGATTTTTCCTATACAGCGATCTGATTTCCCCTCTTTCCAATGACTTATTACGAGATTTCACACAACAACCGATATATCTTTGTTTCTTGCCATTTTTTCTATAAATAATCTTATTTATTGAAGCGTTTATGTTTAAACTTCTAGTCTAAAAAAGTGGCGTGAAATTAAATTCTATTGATGTGCAGTATATTTGTTAAATTTCTCATTTCAAAAGTGTCCCAATACTTTTTTGACTCCAGTGTGCCTTTGAATTATATTTGAAAAGCTAGATCAAATTATAATTCTATAATACAACGCTCATGTCCATAAATTATGGATAATGAAGTCCAGGCAAAGAAAGAGACAGGAGCAAAACAAATTTGACTTATTTGTAAAGTCTATTTATTAAACAAAAGGTAAAGAGCAAAAAGGATGCTATATGTTTGACATAATTAATAAAAATTGCAATTTTTACTCCCTGGAGCAAATTTCAAAAAAGAACCTATTTACAAAAAACAGTATAACATGGTTAGTATGATGGTTAATACGGAGTATGTCTCCCGGACGATGCAATACAGGACTTACAACATCTACGCATGCTGAGTATCAAATTATCAATCTGATCTTCGGGAATATTACACCACTCATCAAGCAATGCCCTCCGAAGTTCCGGTAGACAGGTGGAAGGGGGTTGACGGGCAACAATTCGTCGGCCAAGCATATCCCACACATGCTCTATTGGATTCAAGTCCTGTGAGTATGCTGGCCAATCCATACGGGTGATATCCTCCGATTGGAGGCATTCGTCTACAATGTTTGCACGGTGAGGACGGGCGTTGTCATCCATAAACAGAAATTGAGCATCCATGGCGTCCCGAAACAAACGTACATGCTGTTCCAGAATGACATTCCGATAGATGTGGCCTGTCATTGTTACACTCTGAACATGCAGGTCAGTTCTAGAACCAAGAATAATTCCTCCCCAAACGAGCCATCTTGCACTACCATAACGGTTTCGTTTAATGGTGTTCTCTTGGTGGTAACGGGTACCTGGCGCTCTCCATATGAAAGTCCGGCGAGAATCAGACTGCAAACTAAACCTGGACTCGTCGGAAAACATCACACAAGACCACTGTTGCGGTGTCCACAATGTATGCTCTCTACTCCAGGTTAATCGCAGGCGACAGTGAGTTGCGGTAAGGGGAACACATGTGACAGGCCTACGAGCATATAGACCAATGTACCCTAAGCGCCTGTACACTGTCTGCCTTGAAACTGTCGTACCGGTAGCTGAAGAGAGCTGACGTGATAGGTCTGATGCTGTGCTCCGTCTGTTTCTTTTGGCAGTAACTGCCAAACACCGGTCCTCATTTGGCGTTGTAACTCGGGGGTTACCTGTGTTGTAACATCTACTCACATTACCATCATCTTGGAATCGTTGCCAAAGCCTGGGGATGACACTCTAGGCGATTCCAAGTTCCTCGGATACTTCCAGCTGGGTACGTCCACATTCCAGTCGTCCGATAATTCTCCCACGTAAAAAATCATCCAAATGCTTCCTTTGTGCCATAACTATGCGGTTATTGCACTGAAAGGCTTTTAAAGCGCTTGTGAACAATTTTACTTCTTTGCCACCATTCCTTATATACCCCTCTCTTACACTCTCGTCATTGTGACGTACTATCCGCGCCATCTGGTGGTTTCCTGTAATTTGCATATTCTTCTTCAAGATGTGTGTGATAATTCTACAGGTGAAATTTTTATTTTAGAGTTCAATTTCTGTGTGATTCTGAATTTTTCTTAATTTATGGACATGAGTGTAATAAAATTTTTCTTATATACTGTACACCAAATGTTAAAATAGTTCTTAATTCATTTTGTTTTTGTTTTAATGTGATAAGTATTTTTATAAATGGCTTTACAGTTATGCATGCTAAGTGTCCCAATACTTTTTTTGAGTGACTGTATGTAGAAAACCCTTGAAGATCGTGGCTAAAACTTTTCCCATTTTTTTTCTTGCAATAAAATAAATACACGGCAGTTTTTGAAAACTGCAAAATCATGATGATGAACTTGCAAGAAATGTAAAACAAGTCAGAATATTTTTTTCCTAATGGTACTGCGTTTTGGTATTTATTACCTTGGCAGACCTAGTTCATTCTCCAGAAGCTGGTATCACTTTTTAGTGCGGCACCTTAGAGGCGACACCAATTGCCGCAAGTAATTTTGACGCCCAGTTTCCTCCCCTGAGGGAGGCACCTGAGCTCTGACGATGCGAAATTGAACTTAGGAAATTAATTTTGTCGAGAGCACCCAAGCCAAACGGGCACTTCAAGGGTTTTTTTACATGCCACATAATCATACGACATGGCCGCTATCGATTTTCTGCATCATGAAAATCCACCGACTTGGCCGGGTCGAGCCCACAACCTTGGGTACAGAAGGCCAGCGACAAACCAACCACGCCACCCAGTCAGCTAAATTATGCAAATGAGTATAGAATTAAAAGGTAACCATACGTGTATAGACCGAGAAACACCGTCTAAACTTCTAAACTTGCCATGAATTTCATACATTCTCTAACATTTCATACTTTTCACAATAGCTCACACAGGTTAGACGCGAGTCGATTTTGAATTTAGCCATTGGTTCATTTTATTCAATTTTAGCTTGCATTTTACAGAGAGAAATAATCAACTTCGGAGATTGTATTACATTATTAATGAAAAGCTAGTATTTTATAGTATCACAAAGTTACTAAATAATTCCTACACCAGTAGCTACCAATTACTATACATCTTCATTACAAGAAAAAGATTATTTTTGAAAAACAGTTTAATATTTTAGTATTACGACTTAAAGTATTTGAAACAGTTTTGCCACATGTTAAATGTGATTTGTTGAAAGATATATCTAGAAACAGTTAATTGTTTTACAATTTCAAGTCGATTATTACAGTTTTATAAAATATTAGCCATTACCCCCTTTTTGCTGAGTATTTCACGTTATTATATATTGTTTTTTTTAAAGTTATTGGTATCTAAGTCCTAGCGTTATTCTTTCATTTGTGTTGAAAGACATTCTTGAAGTCCTCGCCTCTTCTTTTAAAAAGAACAAGACGAATTTCTAAAGCGGAAGTATATATTTATCTTTTACGTCCGCTTAGAACTCTCCTTCCGGTATCTATTTCCTTAAAACTCATATTTAATGGATATCTACTTGATTTTAGAAACATGATCACCGGATTTCAAGTTAATAGGTCTAACAATTCATAAGGTTTTTTTAAAAAATCTATAGCACCCCCGTAATTTTGAGCACTCCCTCTTGAGAGTCAATTTCCGGAAAATTCGGTAAAAGCGGTAGCCTAGTGGTCAGGGTAACGCCTCGTGGCCGGCGTGTCATGTACCACTACAGAGCCGCCGTGTACTGGAGCGATGCACGTTAAATTTGTCAAGAGCTTAAACGTCCTCCCTTTGGCGTGATGTGGTATTTAGGAGAGGAGATGCCATCTCTGGTCACTTGACCATGGTTCAAATTAACGAGGTCCGTCTCCCAAAGCCGTCGTGTAGCTGAACAGTGTGACGTTAATATTCACTCACTCACTTCGGCGTGTCATGATTTCGAGCCTAGTACCGCTGAAGACCCGCAATGTAGGGGAGCGATGTACGTGAAATCTGTCGAGAGCTCAAACGTCTTCCCGTTGGTGTGGTGTGGTGTGGTATTTAGGAGAGGGGGGCCACCTCAGGTGTCGTCCGCGTCACTTGGCCGTGGTTCAAAAGTTCGTCGCTAAAGGCCCTTGAGTAGCTGAGCAGTGCGACGTCAATATTCACTCACTCATTCCAGATAATCCGTTCTTCGTGGATCTCTATTCAACAAAGGAAATATGCTTGCAAGTTTCAAGTCTGTCGGTCTAATAGTTCTGGAGATTTCCTGGTGAGTGAATGAGTGAGTCACTTTTCTCCTATTTATACATATATACAGTCGACTGTCGATAATTCAAACCTTCGATAATACGAACCTCTCGATAATTCGAAGTATATGCTCAGTCCCTAGAAAAACTTTTGATATTTCGAACTAAAATAATGCGTTTGGGTGCACTCAATAGTTCGAAGTAAAATCTGTGGCTGACCAGACTACAACACACAATAATTCGAAGTTTATCTTATAAAACTCTCGACAATTCGAACACTCACTATCATGTGCAGTCCTGTAGCAAACAGGTTGGAGCTTGCAAGTTTTGTGTTCTATTGTCAGCGTGTCTCCCCTGGTAACGTAGCCCCTCAAATGACCATCGGTCTGCTACCCCTTCCTAGTGTTTTTCGGTTCATCAGGCGAAAATGCACTTTTATTGCTTCCCTTCTTCAAGTGGACAATAGACCAACCGCACCTTTTGTCAGTCGTCCATGTCTTTCGTTTAAAGCGTGGCCTTGCTACACATGTGTTCAGAAAGGATGGTCCACTATTGTGAAAAAGAGATGCGTAAGATTGTGTATGAATGTATTGAATGTATTCTTTTAATACAGGACTTTTAACTTCTGTATAATATGTAATTTTTAAAAATTACTAAAATAATTTTATACATATACACAATTGTTGTTTTATTACGTAGTTTCAAATTTAAATGTGTTAGAAAAAAATTATCTTGGAGTATTTCAGGAGTTTTTTTCTACCCTCTTGATAATTCGAAATTTTTATTGATCCTTCCAATTTGAATTATCGATAGTCGACTGTATATATGAATAGATAAATTTAATATATATTCCTACTATAGGAAAATCATTTTTTGTCATTGTAAAAATTTGTACATTTATTGTCATTTAGTATTTCGCAAATTAGTATATATTCGAATAAGTAATATATACTAATAATAATCTGTAGCAAATCTTTTTATTTATTTATTTTTGAAAACTGTTTCTAATCCACTATAAAAACATACAACTTTCATGTTATATCCATATTTATATCAACAACAAAAAAATTCTGTTTTTAAACTACAGATGTGGAAGCGATAAAAAAAATGCAAATTAGACATTAAATTAAAAATCATGTAATTCAATCTAAATTCTTTAAAATAAATTTTCTAAAGTGTTACAGATAAAATATATTTTAGGTACCATTCATATGTTAAAATGTTAACACAAACGTTAATATAAACGTTTAATATAACGTTTATATAAACATTTATATAACGTTAATATAAATGTTATGTCAGAATCACAAAAGTAAACACTGATTTTCTGAAGGAGAGAAGTATTCAAATTCTAACAGCTCATGAATATTACACAGCTGATTTACTAGAATGAAGCGGCGATTAATTTAATGTCTACTGTTCTTTATTCATATCCTATTGATACAGCTGATACATTTCCCTAACCCAGCCGATATTTCGAGCAATAAAAGAACAAAGACGTATCTGGAATCCTTCAGAATCATATTCCAGAAACAGTAAAATTTTCGAACGTCAACTGTAGATCAACTTGACATGAAGAAAGAGCGTTGCTTTTTTTTCACATGTGATCATTTCGAAGAGCATAGCATATTTAAGAAGTGAGAAAAACATTTTTCCCCATGCAGGGTTTTAAAATAGAATGGAATATAAGAATGTAATGAAATGAGCTGCGTATGAAACGTTCGATTTAAGTGAAAAATAGTGTCCATGAAAGAAATGGGCATTCTAAAATGGGTCACAAAACTATCGATAGATGTGAATAGTTGTTCACTTTGTTCTTTCGAGCTTTAATTAATACATCTTTGTTTTTTGTTACTATTATATTGCTAGGTTTTTTGTATATTTTCTTCATTTTATTCAAGTTTTTTTTTTCTATTTTTACATATTTATTAGGAAATTCTCTTATTTATTATATTTTTTTATGCTTATTTTTATATATATTATTCAACATGTTTATTTGTGCTTTATAAATACACTAGTTTTCTAGTTCAAGCATACAATTTTTGATGACAGTAATCTTAACTTTATTTTAGCGACTGGCAATTAGATTAGCTTTTTTAGCCTATTTATGCTCGGTGTCACACTATTATGGTATATGTGATATCGTCAAACAGTAACCATAGTTTGTAGGTAGTTTTTCGAAGTTGTTTTGGAAATTTTTCCTGTTTTTTTATCCTTTGTGATAGGTACGAGTTCTTCTCCATTTTTTTGTTTACTTCGATTGAGTAGACAATTTCCTTATTATGCGACTATTTTGAGGTATACACTAGTTTATATTTTGCATATTTTACAATATGGACCACTATTATTGTCATCATTCTAATATGTTTAAAATTGATTTTTCAAAGAAGGCACTAGGTATGATTTGAATCATTTTTCATACCATGCGGAGTGTAAGACTCCTTTATATAATAATAAATCCTATAGATCCAGAACATTCTGGAATTCTAACTATGTAAATAACTATAATAATCTTAATACTGATTATGCTACAAAAAAATTTGTTACTAAAGAGAAAAAGCAATATTATTTAACTTCTCACAAGTATGTTAATAAATATTTTAAAATCATCAACTATAAAAATAATTCTCCTATAGTTGATTGTCAATATATCCCGAATATTCATTTTCGCTACAATAAATGTAAAGATAAAAGATGTAAAACATGCCTCATGATCAATTATGAACAATTGGATATCAACTCCAACTTTATATTTTGTAAGTCTTTTAATTGTATCTATATGTTGAATTGTAAAAAATGTAATTATAAATATATTGGTCAGACTTCTACACGCTTAAATATTCGAATTAATATTCACAGATCTCATACTAAACATTATATTAATAAATATAATAACAATAATATTGAAATAAGACACTTTCACCTGCATGGTTTTGATAATATTGATATATCCATTCTTAGAAAAGTTCCCTTTTTAAAAGATAGATTATGGTGGGAAAACCATTTTATTCATTTCTATAATACAACATATCCACATGGACTGAACACATTATATAATGGCAAAAATGTTCTGCAATGCATGCAGCAAAAAGATAACAAATATTTTTTTTATAATTTTCATAATAATAATATTAATAAAATAGCCAAGAGAACAAAAAGAGGTAAAAGGAATAAAAGAAAAAGTAGAGATTCCAAGGATATTACAGCTAAAATTAATTAATTCTGTAGTGATTTTGAAACAGTTTATAATATTAATCAAATAAAAAATTTCATGTTTGGTTTGAATAAAAAGGAAATTAAACTTTTTAATGATATACTAAGTTACGATAATTTTAAAGGCTGTCAAGCCTTACATGTTATGAAAGATTTTTGTAATTTCTTAATCAGTAAGTTTAATATATCAATACATGATAATGTTTTAAATTCTACAACTGAATACTGTAACATCCTTTTCATGAATAAATCCTATAATCATGTAAGCTTTACTAAAGTGTTTGAGAAGTATATTCAATTTTTCCCAGTAAAAAAACATTAAACATTTTGATTTGCAACATATTAATAATATTATATGTAATTGTCATAATTATGCAGATTTCATTGATGAACATCATAAATATGTCCATATCTGGTGATTTAAATATTATTAAAGATAAAACTCTTATACATAGAGAAATAATGGTTAAGGGTACAGGCTTTAGAATAATGCGCTCTAATAATAATAATGCTATTAAAGCACAAATTTCTAAAGATATTAATAACTTCATTACAAAAATAGCAATTAAATACAACTTCCCTTTCGAAGCATTTAATGAGTTTAAATGCAAAGTTTTGTGTGAAGTACTTAATCTTAACTATAAAACCTGCAAAAATATTACTTACAAAGATATAAAACACCAAATTTCAAATCTTCAAAAAGATTTCATTATTGTATATGTTGATAAAGTTCCGGGCAACTATGCAATCATTTGCAAATGGTTTTATAACTTTATACTTAACAACCAGTTTCAAAACAATAACGCGTTTATTAAATCCAATAGCAGCAGTAGAGAAATCATTAACCGATTTCAGCTTTTTATAAAAAAAAACTAGATTTATATACAAAGAATATCAATTTTCCTTATATTTTTCTAACACCAAAATTTCATAAGTGTCCAATTAAATTTAGAACTATTACTAATGGTTTTAATACCTATATTACACAACCAGGCAAGGTGTTGCAAAAAGTTATACAACACACTCTAGACAATATCTCAAACTCCATTATTGTAAAGAATAGTAAAGATATCGTTGAGAACATGCAAAGTAAGAGTATTAAATCTATGCATAGCTCTGACTTCGAAGACTTATTCAACTCTATTGCTATAGAGGATATGATTAAAGTACTTAAAAATGTTTATATTAAATATTCATTAAATAAATTGATAAACTATGATAAATATAATACTATTATACAATTTGTTTTGAAAGAAAATTACATATTTCATAATAACTACTATTATCAACAAATTAAGGATCTGCCACAGGGTGGCCCAGCAAGTAATAGTCTGGATAATATCTATTTACACTATTATGAGAATGAAAAAATTGATACAGACTCTTGTTACTTTTTAGATACATTGATGATTTAATTATTTTCAGAAATAAAGTTGACTTTACTCCTATTTTTAATTATTATCTACACTACTTGAAATTAATAAAAACCAATTGCAATATAGAGTCAGCAAATTTCCTTGATCTCCAATTAAAAGTTGAAAATAATATGCTAAAAAGTAATATTTTTGATAAAAGAGACTCTTTTGATTCTAATGTTATAAAAATGCCATATTGGAATAGTACCCTTCACATTTCAATTTTTAGAAATATTATTCTAAATTATATAAAAAGAAATAATGATTTAGTATCTGAAGAAGTATTGAGAATTAATAATTATAAAAATTTCTTTCAAAGTTGCCTAGACTATAACTATCCAGCTAATTTTATATATAAACTAGCTGTTACCCGCCCGCTTCGCTGGGAATTTCATGATGTTTTATAAATTTTTACCGCTTATATATATGTATAAATTATTGAAATCTAAGTCCTGCATTAAGAATTCGATTGTATTGAAAAATATACTTATACCTGTAACTGTCGCCTGTTGATAAAAAAAGGGGCAGAACTCATCTAATTTGTGTTTTCTAAAAATCTCTAAAATTGAAGCATAGAATGATGTTTGCTCTTTCGTAACCCAAAAACCAAGTGGATTCCCGCAAAACCAATTTTCGGAGGATCTCTACTCCGTAAATTGAACATGCAAGCCAAATTTCAAGTCTAAATCTAACAGGAAAAAAAAAAGTTTTACTATTAATACCCCCGTAATCCCGTTGAGAGCCGTTTTCCAAAATAACCGCTCTTAGCGGATTTCAACTCAACAAAAGAAAAATGCAAAACAAAAATTCATAATTATAGTCCTTGTAGCTCGAAAAAAGTAAATTTTTTTGTCAATACGTCCAGTAACCCCCTGCAACCCCCAGAACTTTATTTGCTTAAAATACATTCTTAGTGGATCCCTATTCAACAAAAGAAACATGCTTAACAAATTTCAAGTATATGGGTCTAACAATTAAAAACAGGATTTTTTTCTGTAACTCCTCTTGACCCCTCGCAACCCTCCTTGGGGGTCAATTTTCGTTTTACTCTTTGTTAGAGGAACTCTATTCCATGAAAGGGACATGCCTACCAATTTTCAAGCAGGATGATCAAATAGTTTAAAATGGAAATATTTATCAATTACGCCTCTTAATCTCCCGAAATTAAACTTGGTAGTTCATATTCGCGAAACCCATTTTGTAGCGGTTCTCTACTTTACGAAAGGAATCTGCTTATCAAATTTCAAGACTGTACGTCTAATAGTTTAAAAATGGGGATAATTATCTATAACACCACTTGAGCCCCCACAACGCCACTTCTGGGTGTGTTTTCACAAAACCAATTTTGTAGGGGAATTGCACACTATGAAAGGAATCTGCTTAGCAAAATTTGAAGACTGTGCGTCCAATAAATTAAAAATGCAAAAAAAAAAAATTATCAATAACGCCCTGGAACCACCCCCGCAACGCGGCCTAGGGGTCGATTTTCACAAAACACATTTTGTAGTGTATCTCTATCTTATGAGAGGAACCTGCTTACCAAATTTCAAACTGTGCGTCTAATAGTTTAAAAATAGAAATAATTATTTATATCTGCCCTTAACACCCCTTAACACCCCTTGGGGGTCAATTTTTCCCAAACCTGTTTTGTAGCGGATATTTACTCCATGAAAGAAACATTCCTACCAATTTTCAAGCAGGGAGGTGAAGTAGTTTAAAAACGAAAATATTTATGTAGTACGCCACTAAATACCCCGCAACGCCATTTAGAGGTTTGTTTTCACAAAACCTTCTTATAGCTCTACTCTCTACTCTATAAAAGAAATCTACTTATCAAATATAAAGACTGTGCGTCTAATAGTTTAAAAATGGAAATAATTATATATAACGCCCCTTAAGTCCCGCAACGCCACTTGAGGGCAATTTTCACGAAACCCATTTTGTAGCGTATCTCTACCCTATGAGAGGAATCTACTTACTAAGTTTCAAGACTGTACGTCTAATAACTTAAAAATCGGAATTTCTAACGCCCCTTAAACCCCCGCCCCCGCAAACAATTGCTGCTAATTTGAAATTACAAACAGACACTTCAATTTTATTTATTTGTATAGATATAGATTGAGATTATAATAACTATTGTTTAAATGTGACTAAAAATGTAAATAAAAAAAAAAAGAAAGGATTAAAACTAACCGTAAAACTTATCAATTTTTTGTTTCTTGCATTGCTTTTTGCTTACGAAGCCTTGATTTATTATTTTTAAAAGTGCATCCGAAACAGCCGATGCTCTACTTAACTGAACAGAAAAAAAATTATGGCACGTGTCAGCGTATTATCATGTGCGCGTAACACTGTTATGTCTCATGAAGAGCATCGGTCGCCAGTAACCAAAACAACGACTTCATTAGCTCAGCTTGGCGTTCAATTTGGCGTTCATCTTGGCATTCAGTTTCACGTTCACCCGTATAGTTTCCGTTCCCGTAAGAATACGGGAATAAAATATAGCCTATGTTACTCCCCGTTAATGTAGCTTTCCATTAGTGAAAGAATTTTTAAAATCGCACCAGCCGTTTCCGAGATTAGCCGGAACAAACAGACAGACAGACAAAAATTTTAAAAATTGGTTTTTTGTTATGAGTACCGTATATACTTTTAGTGCATTAAGTAAAAAGCTGCTAATTTGAAATTACAAACAGACACTTCAATTTTATTTATTTATATAAATATGTCTTCAATATTATATAGCTATTTAATTATTATTATTTAATATATTCATTTCTATTTAGTTTATAGTACATAATTTTCTTAATATATTCTTATATTAAGTTTAGTTTCTAAAATATATATATAGATGGCGCCATTATTCTTAGTTTTGCTGTTTTTTTATGCATTGAGTCAGTACACTCGTGGAATCTGTATACAACGGGTAAGATTATAGTTTCTTTGCTCATTTACATTATTATTAATTATGGTCACATTCATTATTAACCTCTTTTGCAAATATTTTTGTTTATACATATTTATATTTGTCTATTTCTCCCGGATTCCTATAGTAATTTAATATTCCAATTTCTATTCTATTGCTGCTATATTCACTCGCGTGGGTTTTGGGCTTTTGCCTTGGTTTATATCCGGCACTATTATGTCGAAAACTTCCGCTGCAGGAGAAGGTTGAGATCTCACAAAGTATTGTTTAATCCTGTTTCACTGTCCTAAACCAGTGACAGCTCGGGGAATCATAATAGTTTTTTCCACTCTAGCTAAATTCCTCTTTTTTGTTTTGTCATGGTTCTTGGTTCTTTCGGTCTGATCTTAAGATGTTTTAATTTATGATGTCTTTTAGATGTCTTTTTAATTTATTTACTGCTATATATATATATATAATCCATAAATATATACAAAATAATTATAAAACCCGAGATAACTAGTCAAGATAATAAGTATTAGTCACAGTAGTACTGCAGCAAACTCCTGGCTGGATCTTTATATATATATATATATATATAAAGATCCAGCTTGTGGGGCCCAAGACCTGACTTTGTTGTGGGGAGGGGGCAATTATTTTCCATTACGTCCCTGCGTAAGCAATTGAAGCTTAAGGGGCGGGGCTTGATGCACATATGTAGGCGATCTTAATCAACACCTCCAGGAAGGTGCCTTAAAGCGCATGGGCGATTCCCCCCCCCCCTATGTGCATGAGCTATCGGTATTCTGCTGAAAATCAGCAAGTAAAAAAATACAAGTGAACAAAGTTATAGTTTCACTTCTACGAAATGATAGAAAAATTTGGACAATTCCACAGCATTGAATTTTGTGTAGAGTTTGGTGATTCCGAAGAAGAAATGATTTTCTAGACTCAACAGGTATTCGGGAAAGGAGCAATAGGCACTAAACAGCAAACAAAGCATGGAAGATCCGCAACAATATTAATGATTTATGAACCATATTTTTCTTCCCCACCAGCGCAATCTTCGTCAATTCGAATCAGACGGTATTACTACCATCAAGTAGTACCACCAAGCCATTCTGCAATACATGACATGCGAACGGCTGGACTAGTGAGTATAAGGTAATTGATAGCTCCATCACGATAACGTATCTAGGGACGTCTTAAGGCATGGGCCTCATTTCCTTCTCGACTCTTTATTAATAAGATGTAATTTTAATGATCAAATATTATTCCCGTTCATATTATCCGAAAAACAGGGATTTCAAACTGCGTGCCAACTGGCAAATTAGCAAGACTGTATTATTATGTAATGACCATTATCTATGTCTATGTCTAACCATAAGCAATCATTCACCTCATTTAGATGAATTGCGGTCATTCGTAGAACCGGTGCGTGCCTAGATTTTTTAGATTGTGAGTATAGAACATTTTTGTTTCAAATTACCGTTTGAACGAATATTTGAAATGCACGCTATATACCGTCTACTTTTAAAGATCTCAGGTAGGGCTTACTTCTGCATAGGGGCTCAGGGCCTCAAAAATCTTAAGATTTCTTGGGGCCCAGGGACTCAAAGAGCCTTAAGACTTCATTTTTCAGAAGTGTTTCATATTTAAACACAACACAAATGGGCTTCGTTAAGTACATTTCCCTCTTGACATAGCTCCATGGAGCTTATGACTTTTTCCCAAGCTGAAAATGTCCCAGAAAGAGACCAGGGCTCATTTCGGAAAAGTAATGATGTCTTTTTGAGGTCCTGGATCTGAAATTCTTCTGAAAAAGTAGTAATGACAAAGGATAAAAATTACTTAATTGAAGCTACTTTACGTTTCAACACTGATGAAAAGAAAAACCCTCACATGTCTATTTAAAAACTGTTACTCTTTGAAATTTAATTATTTTCCATTTATTTAACATTCCAGTAAATAAAATATGTATTGCGCTTCTTCCGAGGTATATTTTCCTACAATCCTATTAGAAAATATTTAAAAAAATCTTAAGCGCCAGATGAACGGAACAATTATGATTAAAATGTTAACGATTAATATTAGGTATTACCAAAATTGTCTGTAAAGAATTCAGGAACTGAAGTCGCAAATACTTTTCGTATAATTAATAATTATTTTTGTTTTTGAGATTTTAAACTGGGATTTTGCATTTTGGGATATAGTTTATCATTATCAATTTAATCATTCCCAAAGAATTTTTGTTTCATTTACAAACATGTTTATATATACAGTGAAAAACGGTTAACACGAAACAGAGGGAACTGAAATACTTTTCCATGTTAAAAGTATTTCGTGTTAAAAGATACTACAAAAACACCCATATATTCAGCAAAACTAAGTTTATTAGGGAACATTTTATGCACATAGATATGTATAAAAATATGTATTTCATAAAAATCAATGAAACTAAAACATTCACAAGATCTTAATGAAATTTAACACAAAATTTTCAAGTTTTTTGAAAAACAAAGCATTTATTGAGTTTTTGAAAATAATTTGATGTTTTTCTTTGCATTGTCTTTTTTTAGTATCAGATTGTTAACAAATTGTTCGATGTTGTCCATTTTGTTATTCATTTCCTCGTTTAAATATGGGTCTAAAGAACTGAGCGTATTTTTCATGATTTTCATCATTTCAGATTACGTGGAAACACCCGAGATACTGTGTTCACTTAATTTTCGTCACCGAAATCTGCAGCAATGATATTTTATGAGCTGTGAACTAACTCCCGAATGTTTTGTCTGCCATAATTGGAAATGTGCACGTCTTATCATTGCATCTATATACTGTAACGTATTCCGATGATACAGTAGGACAGTCCAATAATACATAAACTTTCTCAAACATCTCTCTTAAATTTTCCTTGTGTGGCTTGTGTATTTGGTATTTTGTTCATTCCCAGATAGGAAATCTTTTCGTGTTAAGTGATTTTCAATTCGTGTTAATAAAAGCAAATTGCAGGAAAATATATAGTAGTTTGTAAGGATCGTAGTATTATTTAGTGTTAACCAAAATTTCGTTTTAAGCGTTTTTGCGTTGTACGTATTTTGCTATATATATATATATATATATATATATATATATATTAAATTCTATCAACTTAAAATTTGAAAAAAATTAACAATGCCATATCAAAGTATTGTTACATCCACACTTCGAATTGCAGAAATTTAAGAGCAGAACAGTTGTACTCTAACAATGGACGTCTTACATCTATTTGTTAAAGTATCAACAATGAAGCAGAACCATACATAAATGCAATTGTTGAAATGTTTCATTTTCCTAGTTGTCTAATTTTTTTCTTGTTGTGTGCATGAAAACTGTTATTCTGCGATTTTATTATTCAATTTCATAAGTTCTTCATCTCTTTTGAAAAACTTTCTCTTCGTCGTTTTTTTTAAAGAACGAAAAAAAAAGTTCTTCTGAGAACTAACAAACTTTTCTTTTCTTTAACTTTTTCTTTTTGAATAAAACCAACTTTACCATGGCTCAAAAAGCATGGTTTTGGCTCAAAAGAAAATTTTTTCCCGTGCCTCACGTCAGGGTGCCCACCGCCGCCTTTTTCACCGACGTGAAGGCAACGGTGTATGCAGAGCAATTGACGCTCTTGGATGCAGCGTCCTTCGGGTGCAGCGACATTTCGGAGCTCGGGATACCCCTTTCCGAGGCCGAACAGTCGCCCGACGGTGTGAATTTCAAACACCTGTCGGAATGGACTGTGCGTACCATCCTGGCACAGTCCTGCCCAAAGCGTAGGGCTCTTATCGTTTCGCATTTTATCAAAATCGCCACCATCCTCCACCAAATGCGAAACGTGCACTCGGAGGTCGCCATCCTCTCCGCCCTCTCCAGCGCTCCCGTAGAAAGGCTCAAGGGCACTTGGTCTCGTGTCCCCAAGAGCCTACGGCGAACTTTTCGCACTCTACGGGAGCTTCTGTGTTGTCCCCACGAGACGGACACGGACTGCATTTCGTCCAAGATGGAAAAGGTGTTAAGTTCCAAACCTTTCCATCAGTCCGTCTCTTTTGATCATCTCAGGGTATGGCCTAACATTCAACACCTGTTAGAGCCTTGCCACTTCTCTGAGCTAGATCCGGTGGGCATGGGGACTTTTGCCTACATGGTCTCTACGGAACTGGAGCCATGAAGGAATATTTCGACTCTTCCTAGTTCGAATTTTGTCGAAGATGAGCTCTTCTTCGACATATTTTCTTGAAGCGGAGACAAATTAAAAACAAGTTGCTGCTGAATAATGAAGCAAAGCACAAATTTTTTCGAATGATAAACATCAATGACAAATGTGCTGTGTTTCCAAACAATTAAAACATTTAATTATGTTGGAACAAAGCAGAGAATAGATTAATGGAGTATTTACCCACATCTGAGTGATGGGCAGAAAACTACTATCAAATGGATGATCACCCAAAAAGAAAACTTCAAACAAATGGATTGAATTCTTAAGTAATTTTTCTGGTATTCAGCAGCAATACACAAATTGAAAGACTTTACAAAAGAGATATATGAAAATTCTTAAAGGAGACATAAAAACATTCCACAGTGGGAGAGCTACCTGCGACGAGATTAAAACTACATCAAGCAATAAAACAGAGAGAATATTAACCATTGGCTAAAAAATTTCCAGACTATACACATTTCTAAAAAGGTGGGCAAAAGGTGGTCTATCTTGAACCACCATCACACATACTTATGCAAACACTATGGCCAGATCTTGACTTTTACCCCATTCCTTTAAGAAACCACTCATAACAGACTTCAACTCCTCAAGTATCATAACATCCACAATCACAGGACTAAGAACCCATTATTATAAGGGCATGAAAATCCATCCTGATGAAACAAGATCTTGCATACAATGTAACTGCCCGATGCAAAAACTCCAACCACTCACACCAAAACCTATCTTCGAGTGACCAGCTTTCACCCAAGAGCACTAAAGCTCGGTCTAACTCCACTTATGGACCAACTGCAGAAAATCCTCTATAGCACGAAGAGTAGTGTTTGGACTCTGTACAGTAGTTGCCACCTTTGGTGGTATCTAGAGTGTTTATTTATTTATTTTTGCTAATTTTATGGACACAAGAACAACCAGTTTGCGAAAGAAAATAGTTGCGGTGGAAAAAAATAACTTTATATGCAAAGGAAAAACTAACAAGATATTGGTGGAGGAAAACATTTGTTTTTCAATGGCGATACAAAATATTGATATTCAGTTACAAAAGTCCAAATGATTTAACTATTTAAAATTTGATTACCAAGAGAACATTGAAAAAAAATTATTGAAAAAAGGGGAAAAAACTCTGAAAATCTCTTCTTAATTTTAAAACTTCAAAGCTGACTACAAAAAGGGAATGATTCGAAATAATCATCGAATGAAAAAGCAAATCAGAGATTCATGAAACTTTTTCTACAAGTTGAATTCGAAAATTTCAACTAACCTATAAGTAAGTTTTTTTAAAAAAATTTAGCGCTCTACTTAAATGTATTGTTTATATTTTGTCTGATAGATAATCTTAATAATGAACGTTTTCTTTTTTAGGTTTATCTGAGACCACTTAACGAATTTTTGAACTCTGAATATGCTGTCAAAACAACACTTGACAACACACTTGATGAATGGCGAAAATCACCTGCTGAAAAATATTAAGTTGATGAGAAAACCAGAAATATAATCAGTGAAGATGCTTCATGGGGTAAAAACTGAAGATTCCACGGAAAATATGCGGAAATTTATAACACTTATCCATGGTATGTGATTGTGCAAATGAAACAGAGGTAAGTTACATTTAGTGATAAAAAGCTTTGTATAAAATTTCAGGTACTTACGTACTATCACAACAATGCCAACATTCAAAATAACTCCCCAAGTTGGCAACCCCAATTTTGCATGTGTCGTACCCGCTGAATTGGTAATCATGTGCTTTGTTTCATAAAATGTCACCAATACGTTGCGATAATACCTAAGTACCAAATTTCGTAACTATTTCGTTTGGATTAACAAACTTAATGGAATATTAATCTTTTACAGATTCGTTCGAGTATCCTGAATGTGAGAAAAAGACGTTAAATAAAATGTTTGTTCCCATTTTGGGTTTTTTTTAAAAAAATTACATGATCTAGAAGCTGAAAATTATTGAAAAAAAAATGTTAAAAAGTAAAACAAAAGAGAAATAATTATCAAAGACAAATATTTTCAAAAATGCAAAATATTTGTTGATTTTATAACAGAAGAAGAATCTGAAATAATTGAGAAGATATCATAAAAAAATTTTGAATTTGAATGAAAGATATAAATAAAAGTCCAAAAAGAACGATGAAAGAGCGATTATACTCTGTAAAATTAAAAATTATAAAATAGATGGATGGATTTCTGAGATAATATTTTCAGATAACCTGCAGCATTATCAAACTGAAAGTCGATAGAATACAGTCTGTAAATATGGAAAATAATTTAAAAATAAAAATAAAAAGAGAGATCAATATTTTGACTCCAGCAAGAAAAATCTTACATTAAGCAAAAGTTAATTTTATGAAAGGCAAAAGGGAAGAAACCACCATAAGGAAATAATTTTATTCTGAATTTTGTTTTTGAATTCGAGCGGATTCTATCGATTGAAAATGGATCTCATACCAAAAGAACAAAAATAAAGAAAATATCAATCCAAAGATTTGAATGTTTGAAAATGACTGGAAATTAGAATACAGATTTTTCATCTTTGTTCTGTGCAAGATATAATGAACAGGAGAAAAACAAAAACTTACTGAAATAGGATGAAAATTTAAAAATAATTTAATGAAATTAGACAACAAGAAAGAGACTTCTGAAAACTTTTAAAAATAAGCATTGTTTGAAAGTAATTTTAATAAAGAAAGATGTGTTTACACAAAGTATATAATTTACTGCATTAAAAACTAAAACTTGAACAAAGTGACTCTTAAAAAAAATGGTGCACACACATTTCTAAAAGGATGGATAAGTGAAAAGAAGCACTCTGAAATTACTTACTACATAAGAAATACTCTAAAAGTCAATTTATGAAAAAAACAATTTTTGGAGAGGAAATTAAAAGAACACTTTTCTCTATATTCTTCTGATAAATAAAAACAATACGAAAATGGTAGAGGTAGCAGATATTGCTTTATTTATAACTAAAATACCTTGATATTGATGTCCAATGATCCAAACTGATAGGGGATTTTATTTACTGTCTAAAATTTTAGACTACTGGAAGAAAGTTAAAAACATTTTTACTGGAAAAAAAGGAAAATACAAACGAATGTTTCCGAAAGGAAATTTCTAATTTAAAGATGTACAGCTGTCTTAAAAAATTGAATAATTTAAATTAAAGCATCGAATAAAGAAGTGAGGCAAGCCAGAGACTTACCAAATTTTTGCTCTGAACAGCATTTATGGATTCCAACTAACACATACACACACACACACACATTTAGGTAAGTAATCTTAATACAGAGTTTTATGTTAATTAATTGTTTATATTTCATCTGATTCAACAACAAATATTATGATCCTACAATGAATACTATTCTTTTCAGGGTCATATCTGAGAACACTCAACGCGTTTCAGAATGCCGAATCAGTGGATCACAAAAAGTAACATTGCTCATCCATTGAGGAATCTTAAGATGATCGGAACATCAGGACTCAGAAAAGAAACACGATGAGATGAAATTATAAGATTTCGTGGAAAATATGAGGAACATGGTGACAGTTATTATGGTAAGTGAATGGTGTTGTTTGTATTCTCGAAGTATAGAAAAGTTAGATTTACTGATTTAGAGAACTTAACGCTTTAACTCTCAAGTTGTTTTGATGGTTTGGGTATATTAATTGTCAAAATTTTTATTACAAAAATCAAACGTTATGACAAAATAAAATATACTTAGTAGTTATAAACCAATAATTTGAATTACATGCTTGAAAATTTTTAAGGTTTTGTAGCAACTGCATATTCACTTGAAACATAACGTGGTACTGTAAAGTTCATTTCTAGTAAAGCATTATTTTCTAAAAAAATAAGATAAAAATGAATTTAGAATAATATTAGAAGTTTAGTAATTCAGTTTTATGTGGTGAAACTGGAAACACTTTTCCAAACACAAAACAACTTCGCATTCATTACACCAGAATCGTGTTTCCTTCCTTATCTTTTTTTCCATTTGCATCCTCTTTTGAGCAAACTCTTTGAAGCACTAATGCCATGCCTGAGACTATCTCGGGCATGCTAGCATAGCCTTAATATTAAATTCAATGTACTTTTCTTGTAGATTCATCTGAGAATCATCTACACTGCAGACTAACCCAAGAGCTATACAGCTAACGCTTGCTATGCTGAACGAATACTTGTAGAAGTTAGAGTAACTGAGACACAGAAAGAGAGACAGAGTGGAACTACTCAATCAATTCAAAAATTCGAGCAAGTAGCATGGAGAATCAGAGTAGTTATATGATTTTGAATGGCGATTTAATTTACTCCTTTAAAAAAGACTAAAAGAAAACTTGTCTCATTTGGAAAAGAAATGCACACAAACAAAAGTACCTTCAGAGAATACTTTATAAATACAATGTGATATCAAAAAATTCATAAACTGTCGAAAAATTAGGAAGTTCGACAGAGAAAAGAGAATTGGAAATATGGCAGAATGTAGTTTGTTAATTTTGAGGTAATTTTGGATTCCTTTCATTTGTTGACACATATTCTGTAACGAACTGATAATTTCCTTCTGATGCTTCATACTGCTTAAATAGCTTAAAAAACCGTTTAGAAACGTTTATTGATTGCTAGCCAAAACATTCATTGAAGAAACGATCAAATGGTCACAGTAATAATTATTTATGATCGATGTGAATTATTTATGATTATCGATTCGCTAATTTCGAATGGTTTCTTACTTTTTTTTAAAAAAACTGTACTTACCATTTTTGGACTTCTCTACAGAATGGATCGCAAATGATCCTGCCGAAGTGAAAAAATTGTTTCCTCTACTTCTCAAAAATTTGGGGATAAAGATTTGTTCGATGGAAAACAACAAAACACCCTCAACGAACAGTTACTTTAAGAATCTTAAGGATTTGAATACTTAAGATAGTATTATGATAACATAATAATTAACGTTGACCTTAAATCAACTTACTTTGTCTGAATGGGCCTCGCAATATAGATTTAAGGTGTGACTTTACATGAAAAAAAATTTGACATGAAGCTCTTTTGATGAGACTCTGAAGAAAAATGGGTAAAGTGTTTGAGTTCCAGAGGAAATAAAATTGTGACTGCGCACCCCAGACGTGGTCAGAAACCAACTCCAAGCTTATATTAAACAACTACGTCGCTCTCTGAAACAGTAGAGAATCAAGATCAACACCACCAAGTCACACGAAGTCATCTTCAAAAAAAGAAAATTTTCTTAACAATATAGCCCTACTCAAGCTCTTCAATGATAACATCCTCTAATCCACTTCAGTTGACTACCTGGGAATCACCTTCGACCGAAAACTCACCTGACCAAAATCTAGTGCAAATTCAAACAACGATTAGCTTCACTCCTCGACCTCCTGAAAAAGAGTTCTAAACTGTCTTTTAGAAGCAAAAGACTAGTTTTTCAGCAGTACCTCAAGCCATTACTTACCTATGCCTGTCCTATATGGGGATCAGTAGCTAATATGAACAACGACCTTCAAATCGCTCAAAACAAAGCCCTGAGACTTATCCTGAAGGCTCCACGCTATGGTCCTAGATAGTACCCCTGATGGACATCAGTACCATCTACACACAAGAATCAAGGAACTGGATATTTCCATCTTTCAGATTATTCCCAATCACAGCAACAGCTCTATCCCCATGCAAGAGTCTAATATTACTCCTGGATTCCACAAACGCTCAAGAACCTCTGATGATCTAAGAAATATATTCTAGATGTTTCTGACCTAGTTTCAGCAAGTTTGGCCTTGTTATAGAGCGTCTTTCCCACCCCACCTCTCTCGGGGGAATATCTCCGTATCCTCGGAGCACACTTTTGTTCCTCTTTTTCAGGTCTTCCACACACACACACACACACACATTCCTGTTTCTTTTCTTTTTCTTTTTTTTGACGAAATCCTACTCGTGTCTCTTGACCGGACCCTGATACTGGAGCTTATGCTTCCCTTCCTCATGTATCCACACAGACGAAGAAGAAACGCTCCTGTTGCCTTGGGCCTCCAAAGAAAAGATATGTTCCCCAGACTAAGCACGAACACTTATCAGCAATATTTATTTATCATAAAGAACGTTTTAGAAGAATTTTGCTTTAGTGAGTACATTAACTACAATTTTCAGGATCTGCAATCTATAGCATAAATGAAAAGTGAACTGTAGGGTTGGGGAAAAAAGTATGACTGATGATATTTGAAAGGATCAATCAACCAGAAATCCACGAAAAGGAATTTCAAATTTATAAATGATTGCTCTCAATATATAGAAATATCAACTGTGCAGTTCAGGTAAGGGTAAGTTTCACCTTCGTAAAAAAAATATTGATTTTCAAATAAATGCTCTCTTAGATTTTAGTCTCCCAATGTAGTCTTTCGATAGAGTGAAATGAATGCTATTCTTTTATAGGGTCATCTGAAGGCAATGGAATATTCTAAAAATGTTCATGGATCTTATGACATGCGTGCGAGAGCAATCGATAATATTAGGAAAAGGACAAGAAAAAAATTCTGTAAAAATATCGAAGTATTTCATTGTAAAATGGGAAATTCCTTGATAATTAATGAACGTGGTTGGAGATTTTGACAGGTTTCATAAAAATAGAGGTGAGTTTATTTTACTGATGCTGAGTTTTATTTAATGTATAATATAATCCATATTCAATTCTACAATCCAAATTAAAATAAATGTTGTTTTTACAGAGTTGTCAAGGAATCTTCAACACTCGTATATAAATCTTAGTGTATGTGCAATTAAAGTTTCACAATATGGAAAACACAAAGAATGGGAAGGAAGTGAAACTTATTTATCTAATTCATCTGAGGAGAAAAATTCCTAAGCAACTGGAATACAAATACAGTGTGATTCAGTAAAAAGGGGAAAATTTTAATAGGTGGTAGTGCATATTAAAAACACAAATAATTTGCATCGAAGAATGCTTGGTCTAAAATGAAATGTAAATGCGCAGTAGGGCCCACAATAACATCTAAAATACGAGGAGAAACACAAGAATAACGTAACTGTTTAAAATGCCATTTTAACGAATATTTTTACAATAATTGTTTGACAGAACAAACATCCAGCATTGAAGCAAGTACATTGACGAAGAAGAGATTGATGAACGCTCTGGAATATTCCAGACGTATCACGACCCTTCTCGACAACAGTTGAAAGTATTGCTTATAGGTCTTCAACTTCGAGAGAAATCTGATGCACCAGACATTTAGAAATCAAAACACGACATACTGAATAATATAGAGGACCATATCGCTTGGTCCGTCAATTCGAAAACTTAACGCGAACGCGTCTACAGTAGTGCCGTACCTCTCACCAAAATAATTTGAACCTTCATTGTGTGGGAACTATTTACGGCGGCGAAATAGTTCCAACCTCTTCCAGCGAGTCTGACTATTCCTGTTGCTGAAACATCTAGTATTTGCATTCATCAAAGTGTTCCAACAGAAGATACAGACTTATTAAGTGATCGCTGCTGATTTCCAAATTTGATGACGAAACATTGCTGCTCCACGTGCGGAATTACAAACGCGTGGCCAAATAATGTTTACTGTAATGCACAATTTCAGGCGATAGAACTACTCATCGTGAAAAAGATCAGCTGCCGCAGAATCTGGGCGTGCCACACTGTACTCTAAAAGCCAGTGGAGAAAGATCACGATAATCTTCTTCAATCAATGTCTAGACTCAGTGAAAAAGGTACCGAGAACACAACACCTAGCCCATCAGAATCCTCTAGGTCGTGCATTATGGCACACTAAAACTACGGCCCACAACTCTTTTACTTTCAGTTGGCTGATAAGTCACTATCACCAAAATCGCTTCTTCAACTCTTGTTGTTCAGGCAATTTTTCAATGAACAGCAACAAAACAAGAAAGACCAGCGGGGAAACAAGAAAATATCCAGTTTTGCCCAGCTGATGAAGCAACTGCGGAAATATCTTCGAATTGAGCTACAATTTATGCAGAAAATACAATACTTTCATGCTCCGTCTATGTTTGTACTTTCATAAATGAAATACAGGGTTGCATTTTTAATATTAATAAAGCATGCCATTATCTAGTACTTTATAACTGTTATAACGTTTGCCTGGTGCAACGAATTCACAGGATTGGCGTTGGCGCATTTTACTCAATGTGAAGAGGTAACCTCTTCCCTGGCTTGTTTTTACATGCATCATGGCTTTTCCCAAAAAATCATCACAGAAATACTATTTTAAATTCAATGGAGAAACCGCTTTGAAACTCACAAGCGCTTTTGCGTTTCATCTTAGACCATGCATTCTTGATAAAAATGTTTGTATTGGTGTGTACTATCCCTTGTATAAGTTTTTCCTACCCTTTCTGAGTCATTCTGTAAAAATTTTTAACATATGTTTATCGAACACTGTTTAGTTCCCTCATGAGTTCTCACATCTCCACACAGACGATGTTCCAAATCGAACCACCATTCCAGACTGATGAAATAAATAACTAAGTCTTCATGAAAATGGATGAAATTGTGAACTGAAGATTTTCTACGAAGAACAGGCAAGTTTAATGAAAAACTTTATGCAAATTTATAATTATTAGATTATGTAGCATGAAATATCGGATTTATAATTTGCGAAGTGATAATTTAAATGGCTAAGTAAATATTTAAAAGTTAGAAATGTCCTTGTGTCTTTTAAAATTTTTAGTGATAAGAGTGGGTTCAAGTGCATGGCTCATATTTTATTTAATATGAATTGCTTATTTGAATTTAAATATTAATCAGTCTTTTTCTTTTAATAATCCGACACTCCTTTGTTATAAGACCTAATTATATTCAGTTAGTTAGAATATACTTAATGTCATCTTTTTACAAGTTCAGCTAAGAACATGCAACGCATCTGTGTGTGTGTGTGTGAATACATTAAGAAAATTGTAAGCATTGAAAGTTAAGGAGTCAAAGGGGGTGAGAATACAAGAGATTAAACGGAGTGAGACTTCTGACAACACTGTGTGCGTGTGAGCCAGTCTTCCTGTTTCCTTTTTACGTTTCTGTGATCAAGTTTTCATGGGAGCACATATATTGAAGACACTTGATGAATCTGCAGTTCTCTGTTAATCGATTCAAGCTATCCGCAGTCATCGCATCACGATTGATTTATGTGTATTTTGCACAATTTTCTTAAATGTTAATGAAATACATTAGAGAATCTGTTTGCTTTAGAAGGGGATGACTATGATACCCCTACAAGGTTTGAAACAATAAAATACCGAAATAATAAGGCTTTAATTTAAGAGAAAATGAAGCGTTTTCTTTTTAGGATGGAGAAAATGACGAACTCAAACAGTAACGCCCTAATGAAAGTGAAAAACACTCACGAGGTCGTTGCTCAATAACTTCTTACTCAAACTTTATATATTCAGTTGGAAGCCACCTTTTCTTCTGTCAGCGTTGATAGATGTGAATATTCCTCTTTGATTCGAGAAACCAGGTTTGGTACACCAACCATACGTTTACAAAAAGAGCAATGAGCAGCTTTCAATATTTAGCGGTTTGATAACATTCATTGTACTGATATTTATCAAAGACATCAAAAAGAATTCAGCAGCAAAGAAAATTATTGGAGCAGATGACCTAATTCAACAAAGATCGCATCAATATCACCATAAAATTACCGGTGAATTTTCAAGAGTAAAGAAATATTTATCTGTAGCATGTGTGTCGCTTGAAATGCAGTTGCTTTAATGTATTTCAGGACAAATATGACAGTGACAAAGATCAAATTAGAAGAACTCTATCACTCATATAAAGAATCTGACCGTAATTCAGTGAGTAGAGAATATTATCTTGATTTTGTCGTTGAATGCAGTCAATGTATTCAGAAGAAAATAATGACAAAGTGACAAAAAAGATCAAATTAGAAGAACTTATCATCATATAAAGAATCTGAATCTAACTCATCAAAGTATAACGAATTAAATGGTCAGCCCACGTTGTCAGAATGGACGACCAATTGGCACACGAATAAATGTTAAAAGACCAACTAATTGGCACACGGAGAAATGTTAGCCAAATTTAAGATGGCCTAGAAAAAGACCTCCTAGTTTTGAGAACTGAAAGTTGAAGAACACTAACTGGAAGAATATTGGCCTGGAAAAGGCTTCTTGAAAAGGCCAAGGCCCACCCTGGGTTGTCGAGCCATTGAGGAAGGAAGAAAGGGACAAAAATTATTTACAAACAATTATGATTCTGAAACGTGTGGGCTTATGTAAGAGTTCCGAAATTGAAAGGCAGTGGAAAAAATATGAAAAACAATATTTAGAATTTTCATTATGTATACCGAAAATTTAAAATTATTTCTCTTGGTATTTATAAGACAATTTCAATGGGACTGCAAAACTGAAGGAACCTGTGAAAAACGATGCTTATCTTTATATTACTTAAATGATTTTATTCAGTGTATATTCCCAGGAATATCTGAATATATGAATCTTTCGAGTCCTTCTTTAGTTTAGACATTTTAACACAGGAAAGGAATCCAATAAAAATATGAAGAGTACGATATTCCAAGAACAATTATTAAAAGTAAGCATATATTCTTTTTTTATAATAGTGATTGTTTTTGGAATCTTTTTGATGTGTAATGATAGCCTTCTGTAATTTTCTAATGTATAATATTTTTAAATAATATTGTAAGAGTTTTCAATATAACTTTTTAATACGTTTATTGTAATTATACAGTTTTATTCCCTGTATTATCTAGCTAAATTAATTAACTCCAAATGTAATTATGTAGTTGGATTAGATACATTTTGTAAATAATTAATTGGAAATAGAAATTTGATCTCATCCCTGTGGGGGGAAAAAAGGAAAACGAGTTTTATATACTCGAATAAGCCCGTGAAACGCCGGGCTAAATAGAGGAGAGGGGATCCTTCCTGACAAGGAAAAGAAGTGGAAGAAAATTTCGGAAAAGGGAATTTTAATGACATAAATATAGAAAACACTGACATTTTGCGTATACACTACACCAAGAAGCGCTGGTGTTGAAAGGGACAATTTCCATGGGGATAAAGTTATATTCTCGGTAAAAGCCCATGCAACGCCAGGCTAAGCGGAGGGCAAACAGAGCCGTCCGAAGAGGCAAAGAGGTGAAAGAAATTTCAAAAAAGGGAATTTAATGATCTATTAATATTTAGGTCACACACACACACTAGGAATTGCTGACACCGAGAGGAGATGGAGAATTTTCTATGTGCAAAAAGTTATACACTCGAAAAAGCCCATGCAAAGCCAGGCTATGCAGCCAGTTTTCTATATAATGTGTATGTGTTAATATACCTTCTATAGTATTGTTATATTATATATTCTCATGTATTAATTATATATATATATATAATAGTTCTAATATTTATAGTATTATATTTTATAATAATCATACATTTTGCGTAATATCTTACTTTTTTATCCATTTAGATATTTTTCACCAAGACTCAAGAAACCAAACAGGAAAAACTGAAAAAGTCAATAAAGGACCGACAACGACAAAGTTTGAATTTTTAATACTGTAAAAAGATGTCATTCATGTACATAGTTTGTATCAAAAGTAATGAGAATGATTTTTTACGGGACGTGGAGGGATCGGGAAAGATAAAGAAACACGTTGAGGGGGGGAGGGGAGCGGCAAGGAAAATAATTTGATCTTGTTCACGTTATATGCGCATTCTCACGGCGGGGCAAGCAGACAAAGTGAATGTCATGTAGAGCAGCAGGAAGAAATCTTGTGCTAAGATAATGCGGAAATAAACAAGAAAGAAGCAGGAAGACCTTTCATTCTTCATCGAAAATTATCATCCTAAAAATCTGTCATCACTTTACGACTTGAAAATCGCCAATTTCCTAGTAGGTCAAAAACTGATTCTTCTCTAAATACTAGACAATTATGACATGAGATACATGGGAGTAGCTACTGCAGTATCAATGATACTGGGGCTCCAAGCTTCAGGGCCCCCATAATGTGTAAGCAAAAAACCGTGGAGTGGAGTGAACGTGATTAAATTTTACATGGAAAGAAGGAAGCTATGGCTGTTTAATCTTTCAGTGTATGAACAATTGATTGATATTCTTCCCTTTATGGGCTGCATATTGCCGACTAAGCCTTTACAGACACAGCAAGTCCCCAAATGTGAGAGCCATTTCATGGTGGCACAGTATAGTGGCAGATCTCGCTAGCAAATTCAGACGCTTGAATTAATTTTAATTCAAGCTATTATCATATACTAACTATTGTCATGATTTAATTTTGCCGAGAGTACCAGAGCCACATTGATACTCAAGGGATCTTTTACGTGCCACATAATCATACGATTTTCGCGCTACCACTACGCCACCGAACCGACATGACTGATAAAAAGATCAACAATTTCTTAACGAAACGAAATTCATTGATTCGTAAAATATTTCGCCTTCAAACTGATTCTTAAAAAATTACTAGACTTTCAAGAACAGATGACAAATGTGAGGACAAAAAGAGCGAAGAACATTCGTGGACATTACAGATGAGAATCAAGTGCTTCGTCTGCAATAAGAAAATAAAATAAAACTGAACATTTCACTGCAAAGAAATTAGGACAATGAAAATAATCACCGAATCATCAAAAGAGAACCACTCGAAACACATTTCAAAGAAGCGACGTTTGAACAAATACAGGCTGCGGTAGCCTAGTGGTCAAGGTAACGTACTCGTGGCCGGCGTGTCATGAGTTCGAGCCTAGTGCCGCTGAAGACCCGCTGTGTAGAAGGGATCGTTGCACGTCAAATCTATCGAGGTTCAAACGTCCTCCCATTGGTGTGGAAGTTAGGAGGGGAGGTGCGAGCTCAAGTTTCTTCTTGGACCATGGTTCAAAATGACGAGGTCAGTCGTCAGTACCCCTCGTCCAGCTTTATAGTGCGGGGTACACACGATGTACACTCACTCACTTTGAACAAGTATATCACCATTTTTCGTTCTTAGAGGAATTGTATCGTTTCGACTTTTCCCAAGCAATCTCCGACTGGATTTCCTAAAAATTATTTCTATTCCTAAAAATTGAAAACGCAATGAAAATTGTAAAAGAGATGCGTGGACTTCGAACTGTACTACTATGAAAATGAGCGACATTGCCTCGATCATAAATGAATATCTGTAGTATCTCATATGTTTTATATAAGAAAAGTATCAAGTCATTCTCGTTACTTTTGAAACAGACTTATGTAGTGTAATGGAATGTAAAATATATTGATCATAATAAACAACAAAAATTTAGTTGTATTTGAATTCAATAAAAAATGACACCAGAATAACATAAAAACACAAACGTTATATTGAACCACAGCCGCACCCCGAATTAACGAATTCACAGTTTGTTCGTTAATTCAGAGTTATTCGTTATATCGGGGTCCAAACAAAATACAATTTTTTTGCACTTATCTTTTGGAGGTTCTGTAAAAAATTCACAAGAAATATCCGTAGTTAGAAATTATACACTTTTAATTCCAGAGTTTAAAATACTAACTATTAACGAATTATTATACTCACTGGTTCACCCATTCTCGTGTTACTTCATTTTAATTGGAAATTTTAAAATACTAATATACGTTTCTGAAAATCTTTTTGATTTCTGATTCAAAAGATTTCTTTTTCGACTTTATGCAAAGAAAATACTCCATCATTTACATCCTACCAGGAACGTCTTAAGGCATGGGCCAACTGGGCTCGGGCCCAGGGCCTCGCCTTAAGTAGGGGCGTCATTTCGTTCTCGATTTTGTTTTAATAAGATCATGATTCGGATCATTTTAATGGTCAAATATTATTCCCGTATATATTCCCCAAAAAACAGGGAATTTCAAGCTGCATGTCATTTGGCAGAAGTGATAATACTGCATTATTATCTGATGACCGTTGTTTATGTCCAGGCCTAGGTCTAATACCATAAACAATCATTCAACTTATTTAGTCAAAATGCGGCCCCCCTTCATTTTTATCGGGAAAAGAGAAATATTCGTTAAATCGAGGTGCAATTGTATTTGCAAGAGAGCAATGTTTCAATTCCTAATATTAGCTCGCTCTATATATTTATTTATATATATATCTTGTTCAAATTTCCAATCGTTAATAAAATACTTTTTTTTCATCCAGGCAAGTTCAAAAAATTTTTTCTTAAACTTGTAGTGAATGACACTTGATGTTAACAGTTTTTTTCAAATATTAATTCATTAATTACCGGTTAATTAATTTAATTAATTATCGGTTTTTGACACCAATTTAGATTAGTCTTCATTGTTGTAACAATGTAACTGTTAAAACAACGACAAAAGTTGGCGTTGAAAACCGGTTTTTCAGCCAAACTAGCCAAACCGTGGGTGCATTGTTACAACAATGCTGACAAATCATGCTCTTTTTTTCAATTCCTACTATTAGTTCACTTTATCCCTATATATATATATATATATATACACGGATATTAAAATACTTTCTATTTATCCATTCAAAGTAGGAATTGACTTAAAATTTTTTTTATATTACTTGTTCAACTGTTTTTGATTTTAAAGAGAGAGTGAAAGAAAACACTCATCCCATCGCACTTAGTATTTTTGGAATATTATTCGCCAAAGAAAGAGGAAACTGCACTTTATACCCTTGCTTCGGCTTCTGTCCTGAAAAACACACAACTGTTATCTAACAATACAGAAATAAAGTACAACCTCTTCTTCACTATATTTTGTACATTTCAATCAGATATTGTACAATCGAGCTTTGGAATCGACATAATCAACAAAGAGTTCGTTTCCTTGATCATTTCGGCTCTATCCCCACCAGCTGTTCTCAAATACAGTAATATCCCGAACTTACGCGATAGACGGGACTGAGGGATAACGGCAAAATTTGAGGTATAATTTCGCAAATAAATACAAAAAAAAAATTATTTTTAATTGCGTTCGAAAACAAAAGAAAATAATTTTGAAAAAATAATTAAATCTTATATAACACAAATACAAAATCGCAAGCGGAAATCATTTCGATGTAGATTTCATAAAATCTTATAAAGTAGTATTGTGCCTCGAACATTTTTGTGGCTAAAGGTGTAGATTAGGTGTAGCCCCTTGGATTTGGTGATACATATCTAGGTGCCAGAATGAATTCGATTTTTTATTTCTTCGGCTTCGCTTCACTACTCTCGGAACATCTATCGCTACATATTGGTGTTCGGCAGCTGATTTTGGTTTCCAAAAAAATTGGCTTCACCAAGGGGTTACCTATTCTACAATTTAAACAAGTTTACTATTTACTGTCTTAGACCCAGTGCAGCAATCATGGTACTTGGACGAAGCTGGCAGGTTTTTTGTACCGAATGAGCTAGGACAATTATTAATACGAGGTTTGGGGCATAAGTCATGGCACTATTTTTTTTCTTGTAGATATGTGAACGGATCTCAAACGTATATGAGTCGCGCGGAAGTTCTGCAGGCATATTGTGTATACCGAACAACAGATGGGTCTGTGATAGCTGGTAGTAGCGCAGCAAGGGCTGTGAAATCAGTCAGTTGGTGAGTGTCGAGTGAGATGGAAGTAACCCGTGTTGAGCAGCGCGCTTACATCAAAATAGCCGTTCTCCGAGGGAGAAATGAGATGGAATGTCACAGTGAATTTGTGGAAGCCCTTGCGAATAATGCCCTAACATACCGTACAGAAGCACGGTGAGTAGGAAAGTTTCAGCAAGGACGTGTGTCAACCAGTGATGAGCAACCTTCTGGACGACCGCTCAGTGTGCGGACCGATTTGGCACGTGCCGTCATCGAGCAGCTCATGGATGAAGACAAACGATGGACGCTACTGGAGTTAGAGAGGGCAAGTGGCATCGAGAAACGCACAATAAATGTATCGTCATGTCAACTTTATGTGTACTGTGTTGTCATTCTTTTGTACCGTGAAGGCCATATTGCCCTGTATACTGCCGTAATAAATTAGTGTGTTACGATATTTCAGTGATATTCATTGTCCACGCATGTAGTTAACACCTTATCCTTTCGTCTGTAAATATCACATTTTCTAACCGGACTGGTATCTTCAAGGGGAAAAAATAGTTGCCATGACTTTTGCCTCAACCCTCGTAGTTATCCATTTTTAAATAGATAAATATTAGAAATTTAACTAGTATTGAAATACCTGAAATCACTGATGAAAATTTAATAACATTTTAGAGCGAAAAGGTTATAATAATTGTGTGTGTCCATTTTTATTACGTTTAGATGTGAGAGAGGGAGTGAATATTAACATCGCCCTGTTCAACTGCTCGGGGGCTTTTGTCGAGGAACCTCTAAATTATGTACCATGGTTAAGTAACGAGGACGACACCTGAGCTGTGTGGCGTTCTCCTCGCCTAACTTCCACATCACACCAATGGGAGGATGTTTTAGCCTCGACATATTTCACTTGCATCGGCCCCCTCTGAATGGTGGGTCTTCAGCGGTACTGGGCTCGAACTCATGATACGCCTCCCACGAGTCCGCTACCTTGACCACTAGGCTAAAGCGGCCTTTATTACGTTTAGGTGATACGTTTAGGCGTTGTGTCAATATTTGGAACTTCGTCAATGGAAATTAATTCCCGCTGACATATACTGAACTGATTGATATCTAGTGTACAATTGCTTTATTCGGCTATCTCTAGTTCCTAATCGGAAAAATCTTTCCCAAAGCAGTTAGAACCGGTTCAAAAAACTTTCGACAGCCATATTTCATTCTTTAACGATCATAGTCATTCGTCGTCACTTAATCGTCATTCTGTAGAATATATAGCTATAAATCGTAGAATTCAATAATTTTATATACTTTAACTGACTTGTCTAGCTATTTCATGAAATACCTAGTTATTCTGTTAAATCACGGATTTCACACTTTAACGGTAACGTATATATATAATTCAGAAAATGACAAAGAATATTAAGCGATTCAGTTTGACTTTAATTTGATATCGGTATGCAACGGATTTACCCCCCAACGAGTTGTAAAATTTCGTGAATTTACAACAATAACCTCACAATATAACATTAGATCGGCCACCGATGATTTATTTGGCGCATGATAGGAATTTATGATTATTTGAGATATATAAGATCCGGATTGGGGGCTCAAGCCCTGACCTTGCGGGGGAAGCTCAATTATTTTCTGTTACGCCACTGTAACAGTCACAATAAACTTAATTCTTCATCAAATAAGTGTGATTTTTATAAATAATTCTACATCTGTGGTCTTGCGTAATACCATTCTTTCCAGAAAATGATAAACATTGTCTTTTTTTTTATTTTTTAAAATTTGAATTTATGTTTATTATTCTATTCACAAAATTGTGTAAGACAAGCATTTTCATTGTCCGTCGAGTAGGTGAGTTCTCTTTTTTAATGTCAAAGATTTAATTGTTTAAATAATTTTAGAAGAATAAAAAATTTTTGAATAAACAATTTTTGATTTTATTTCCTGGAGCAGGAAATAATTGTTGATTTTCCCCTTTGTATGAGATTGATCTTATTCGCATTGGTACTTTTAAATGTCTGAAAACTAAGGTTTTCACAATGTTTTCGTGAATGGAAAAAAATAAAATGTGTGTATTTTTTATACGTACATATGAACACCTTGCTGGAATTTATCGCCAAAGATTAACTACATGTCATAGAATAATCGCCAAAAACTTTTCATGTTATGGCAGTCTATTTTATATCATCTTAAGGACAATTTCTAAACATTTTCCTAAGTAAACAAAAATTTGTTAAAATTTTCAACAAATTGTCAATGACATGGGGTGAATAATAAATTCCATTTTTCCTTTCATTAAATTAAAAAAAAAACTTAATTTTTAAACCAAATTTACTCAGGTGAGTCATTTTGAGATTAAAAACAATTTTAAATACTTCAGATGATAATTTAATCATCAATGTAAGAATGTAAGAGTTTCTGCCGATGAATTTTTTGGACCTAGTTATTCTTGATAACTTATTAAAACAAAATAATTTTAAAAAAATCGGAGAACTTCTGTACTTGTGTATTTTTTATATTTTTACTGCATTATCATATTTTTAATAATATATGTAACTATACAATATATTGGAAAATAAATTTTCATGTTTTAAATACAATAGAAAATGATTGAGATATAGATGCAACAAAATATTGTACTGAAACAGTAAAGTCCCGAAAATTTGGTACTCAATAACCTGGAAGTCCGGATTACTCGGCCACTCGCTAGGAAAAAACGGAAAACGGGTCTTTGCGGGTCGGAAAAAACTCACGTGTATATTTCATAAAAAAATGCCGGAAAAGCATGAAGACGATAACGTTAAGGACACCACACAAACTGCTAAAACAACACATAGTGAGAGACTAAAGACTATGGAAATCGTCTTTCAATAATTGGAACGACAAGGTGCGTCGATAATGGACTTACTGTTCCTTCGTCGTCTTCATGATGAAGCAGCAAAACGCAGAGTGCCGTACGGAAGACAACGGGATATTACGCATTTCTTTAAAAAAATGTAGCCAGTGTTTGGAAAATCAGCTACTTAATTTTCATTATAGACAGCTGTATGCATTCAAAAAGTATTGTTACGAATTTTGTATAAAATAATGTAAATAATTTGTATTTGGATGGGCAATGCCTTTATATTACTCTATGCTATATTTATTTCATGATAAAATTGTAATATTCACAAGCAACGCCGTCCCTTACGTTATAATGGCGATTCAATGGGAACTTGGCGAAATATTGGCGATAGAGCCAAGTTGGCATCATTTTTGGCGACCACTTTGGCGGCATTGGCGATCATGTTGGCGAGTTCGGGACCCTCTGGATTCTTCTAGAAATTAGTAGAGAAATCCACTAATTTCACGATTTGTGGCGCGAGTGCATCTTTCCAGAATTTTCGGCCTCTGCTATAAATAAAGAGAGCCTCGCCGCAACGGTCAGTCTGATTTCAACCAGCGAGTAGTGAGCATTGTTTTGATTAGCGATCAGCTCGGCTGTGCTTGTGAATAATCATTTACATATGTGCATTTTAGACACTGCTTATTGTGTCTGAGTGCTGTTGAAGGTCTGAAATCCTTCTGTTATTTAATCTGTGAATTTTGCTGCTGAATCCTGTATTTCAAGGATTGATTTTCGACAATAAATACTCATCGCTCTTAAAGGACTGCCTTGTTATTTACGACTGATTTTGCATAAAATCCTCGAACCCCGATCTACGTAACAGTATTTTTCTGATATGTGTCTAATCGGGTAAATTGCTGTATACTACGCATTCATTCATTTTCATATAAAAAAATGCTTTATACAGTAGTGTAACGAAGAATATTAGCCCTCCCCTCCAAAATCAGGTTTTGGACCGTCAACTGCACTTGGCTTCAGTCAGGGTTTGGGCCCCCCGCAATGCGGGCTTTGTGGAGGAGCACGTTATACCACTGGTTTTATGCTTTCAAAAAGCACGCACTTCTTTTTATAAGAGTATTTGGGCAGTTTATTTTCCGTTGTATTCTCAAGAAAACAATATATACAATATTTTCTGAGGAAACACTCGTGCTTGTTCTTTTATAATTCCATCCTCGATAACGTATCATTTTCACAAACTCGGCCAACATTCGGTTCACCTTAAGCCAAATTTTCGGGATCTTACTGTATATATATTTTCTATAATATACGTATATGTTTCTATTACGACTTACTAGTTATATAGATGCAATTTTTCCTGTAAAAATAATTAAAATAATTAAATTTATTGTATATGGGAAAACTTGTAACTATTGTAATGGGGAACTCAATATTTTAAGAAGCATTGCATACGCTTTAATATTACATACACCTTAAACTATATATAAACGTTATTTGAATAAGATTTATCATATAATCACTGTAACTTCTTTAAATATATGAATACAAATTCAAATTACTATCTCTCAGTAATAACGTACTTTCAAACATTTTTTGTTGTTGATTATTTTACTTATTGTTTTCTGTTTTGTTTTACTTTCTGCCCTATTTTTTAAATCCTACCGAAAAATCGTAAACATGCAATCATCCAATCATCATATCTTATTGATTACATTCATACTATTATAAATTGTAACGTTTGAAATAGTTGTGAAAAAATGAGATATCGAATCTGATTTAGAGGGAAAAATTAATGAGAAGTCAATTAAGTTATAAAAAGTTTTTTTGACTATTATTACTATTCCCCGTATATATATCAGAAAATGTTCATAGCAACAACCAGGGACGTCTTAAGGTATGGATCAACTGGGCCTGGGACTAGGGCTTCTGCCGCAGTGGGGGCCTCGTCTCGATCTCGATTCAGCCTTAGTAAGATCATAATTGGAATAATTTCAATGGTCAAATGTTATTTCCGATTGTATTCTCCGAAAAACTTGAAATTTTGGACAATATCATGTGATATGGACATGTGATGACCGTCGTCCACGTACAGGCCTAAGCCTACCACCATACACCATCGTTATTCATTCAGTAAAAAGGCGGCAGTCGGTCGAGCCGGTTAATACGATTGTAAAAGTCCTGCACATTTATTTGTTTAGGGCAATTGCTTGTACTAGTATTTGACAACGTATGCTATGTACTTTTAGGGTCGTAGGTGGTACCTACATTTGGGTAGGGACCCAGATACTCCTATTACTACTCCTGTATAATGATATGGCATGCTACTTCTTACATCGGGCTACCGCTGGTCATTCTGTGAACAATATTAATAGCTCGATGATATGCTGATGACATCCTGCCGCTGGTTGCCTTATACCCATTGCACATCATCCTGCGGCCATTTTTCAACAAAATATTCAATTCTCATACAATTAGCATGTTTCTAGACTACTTCCATGATGTCCATACTTTTCCTCGGCCAACAAAATCACACGAAAACGCTTAAGACGAAATATCGGTTAACACGAAATAATAAAACTGTCCCTACCAACTACAAAGTATTTTCACGTATTTCCCCCCTTAAAACGAGAAGATTTATCTTCTGAGAATGAACAAGATACCGAAAACACCAGCCAGATTGGACTATCCTATAGTATTATCGGAAGAATTCATTGCAGTAGATGATGATAATGTGTGCACATTCCCAATTATGTCAAACAAAGATATATTTTGGAGTTCGCTCAAAATTCAAAAAATATCTTTGATGCAGACTCTGACGATGAAAATGATTTTTTGAAGAAAAGTCATTTTTGACGATGAAAATGACTTTGACCTGTTCCCACATCATCCGAAATGAGGGACGTCATGCAGAATATGCGCAGTTATTTGAACGCATATTCCAATTAAGAAAGGAATAGCAAAATGGACGATGTCGAACAATTTGTTGACAAAATGATGCTAAAAAAACAATGCAATGAAAAATATGAGATTATTTTCTAAAAACTCAATAAATACATTTTTTTTCAAAGATTTGAAAATTTTGTATTAAATTTTTTAAAGTTCTGGTGAATGTTTTTATTTTATTGATAATTATTAAATAAATGCATATATGGACAAGTTCTACTTTGTAAACAACAACATTGAGTGAAACCCTCACTTACTTCTGGTGTAATTTTAATCTATGGGAAAACATCGAAATTCAACTGAGTTTTTTAAACTTTTAATGCAAGTTTTTGAAACTTTTTTTTGCACTATGGGGGTGATTGAGTGATTTTGGGGTTTATTGGCGCAAGAGCCGATTTTGGCTATACTGCGCCAAACATTTGTTTTAATATCTGTGGTCTAGACGGGAAGAGAAAGAAAGAATGAATTGAACGACAAGAAAGAGGGTCGAAAAAAGAGAAGGATCACTAGGGCACCCCGGAGTCGTAAATCCCGTGTTTACCAAAGACAGTAAACCCCTTGGGAAAAGGAAAAGATCACTAGGGTACCTCGGGATTGTGACACCCGTACTCACCTAAAGAAGGTGAGCCCCTTGAGGGGTTTGCACTATATGGATAGAAGATGATCTGTAGATTTCAGATTCAGGATTTTATAGTACTTATTTCAGTATCTTTTCTAAAATACCTCGTTAATTTTTTAGCTCAAAGCAATGGAGATTTTGCATTAACCGGAAGAAGAAAAGGGTAATAATGACTGTAGCGCCCCCATAGTAAGCTTTACGGTAGAACTTGTCCATAGATACCTATGTAAATAAAATAAACTTTAATTAACTTAATTTTGCAGCAATATCTTTCAATACGAAAAAATATTTCGGTCCCTTCAGTTTCATGTTAAGCGATTTTCACCGCATTTATGAAGCATACCTGGTCATATCAGTCTCGAAACACCCAAATGTTGAAGATCTGAGGCAATAGCTGATGAATGCTTGACCGAATGTATCGTAAAGCTTAGGAACTTTCATCACTTCTTAGGCGTATATAAGCTCACATCATCTTCAAGGAGCATTCACATGTAATCGATTTCAATATCTTGTGTAAAAGTTTTAATCGTGTTTAATTTTAACCCTCTGAGTGTTCATCCTTGTCCTGAAAAATCATTCCGAAAGCGTTTACTTCTTTTTTGAGAATTCCTTCGAAAGTGCAACACATTTAATTGCTTTCCCCTTTAAAGTTAGCGGGAGGTCTACAGGGGAAGATTTTATTACTCAGTTCGGCCTCTTTGTTGCTTTAAAACCGGGAGAAAACTCGTCCACAGCTGTGACGTTGCCTTGTGCGAATCGAATTTTGGGTGGAAAAAGCGGGTCCACGGGGTTGTTTGATGGGTTAAGTCACAATAAAAGTGAAGAGTTAAAAAAAAAAACTCGAAAGAAAGAAACTTGTTACAAAAGTTGAAAAATACTTGTTTATTTTAAACAAAACAAAATTTTAAAAAATTAATTTAAGAAAAATAAACTATTTTGGACTAACGATTTGAGCCAGGAAAAAGTACCTTGTATTTATTGTGGAATATGAGACTAAGAAAACACAAATACATCGTAATGTTTTTTAAAAAGTAACTATGTAAAAAAGAGTAAAAGTGACCATCTCTCTCTCTCTTTTTAAACAAAAAGAGAATAAATGAAGTATCGTTACATACGACGATTATGTTTATGAAATGAAATCAATCTTCCTCTATTCAATTATATTTTAAATTTAAAGTAACATAAAGAGGGATTTCAATACTTTTAATTTATATATATTTTAATCCTATAAATGATGTTTTTATGTTAAATTAATTTTTCGGAAAAAATCTAAATTTTATTTCATAGTCAAACAACTTGTACTAAGCAAAAATACCTTCTTTACATAGGCATTTGTGACGGAGCAAAAAGCAAATTTAGTCAAATTTTTTATTTTTATTTTAATGGGAATATATTTTTCTTCAAAATGGTAAAAGTATTTCTAACCATTTTCTATTAAAATTTAATTTTTTATTTTTCTGTTTCTTTAGTGTTAAACGGAAAATTCACTGATAAATACAACTTTCACACAATTCAATCATTACAAATTCTAATGAGAAAAAAACTTCTCCCAATTAATTTTGTCTTTCAAAACAGTACACTTAAAATAATTTTGCTCAGTGAAGCTAACCGACAATTCCGCAGTGTATTCATATTAATTTTTTTAAAAAAAATAACATTCGGAAATGCTGTATTCAATTTTTTGAGTATAAAAAAATAATGCCTGCTGTGGAGAAGACAGAGAATGAGATGTGATGTATGGTTTTGAAGGAATGTTTTCGTACATGTAGAGTATTTTTGAAAATTTAAATATCACCAAAGCTGATCATATGATTGTAAATTAGTCTTATTTTAGAATGTGAGCTGGGGGGTATCAAAATAAAACATTTTACTTTTAAATAGCGAAGGAGTTTATACTCAATATCCTCTTCATAAAATTGCCTACAACTTTAATTCAAATTGTAAAGGAACTGAAATATAAATATCTGACTTACTCCAGTCAAAAATATTCATATTATGTGAAAATACTGTTCCTCCACTTATTTAAGTACGTTTATAAGCTATAGCCCAAAGCAATATTTTATTTTTATAAACGAGGCACAAAAATTCAGTTATAAAAATATATTTTTCATTTTAGAACATATAAACCGTACACGGATTTTAAGACCATTTCTAAAATACTAAGAGTTTTTAGAGGAACAAAAACATATAATTTTGGGTAGTTCAAATTTTAATATAATACGCATATATATATATTATTAAGCAAATACGTTTGACAAGAAAAAAGTAATTTATTTAAATCTTGTATTGCATGAATAAAATAAATCAAAGATCCTCCTGAAATAAACACAATTGAAGGGAAAATGTTTAATTTGCAATCGATAGCATATAAACGTTTCTGTTAGAGGTATCCCCGAAGTGACGCAATCCTATTCGGTAAAAAATAAAACTTACTGCTGGAATCATACAATTTCCTAATGAATGGGTGAATCCGAATATTCTTTTCATTTGAACTGTTTGGACGGAAATGGCTAAATAGGAACATTTAATAATTTACAAAATTAACCGTTATAGTTTATATAATTTCTTAAGATTACAAAAGGTGTGTTTCGGAAGCACAAGTTTTAATAGGAGTACGGCTTATGAAAAGTAGAACAAATATATCTGAAGAACTATGGTTTGTTACCTTAAATATTGTGAGTGAGTGAGTGATTTTGGGGTTTATTGGCGCAAGAGCCGATTTCGGCTATACTGCGCCAAACATTTGTTTTAATATCTGTGGTCTAGACGGGAAGAGAGAAAGAAAGAATGAATTGAATGACAAGAAAGAGGGTCGAAAATAGAGAAGGATCACTAGGGTACCCCGGGTTCGTGAAGCCCGTGTTTGCCAAAGACAGTAAACCCCGTGGGAAAAGGAAAAGATCACTAGGGCACCTCGGGATTGTGACACCCGTACTCACCTAAAGAAGGTGAGCCCCCTGAGGGGCTTAAATATTGTGAAACACAACAAAGTATATTGGAAATCAATTCCCCAATTCATGTTAATAAAAATGTATGAAAAAACTGCAAGACTTATTTTTGTATTTGTAATTATTATAATTTTTCCTGAAAACTGCAACTTCTTGTGCGGCACCCGTCAAAACCGCTGGGCCCTCACTTTTTGCCCAGCTCACCCCTACCTAAACCAGATCTGCTCTAGCAAGTGAAAATGCCGTCTTCTCTCTGTTTATCAAGGTTATGTATTGCAGACTGCATCCTGTATGTTAGATGTTCGTTTTTTTCTTCTACGTCAATCTGTTAAAATCTGAATTTAAAATTATATGAAATTCTTAACATTCGCAACAATGCCCTTTATAATTTTTTTAATATTATATGAATGCGTCTTCAAACATTACATTACATTTATATTGACTTTTTAATTAATATTAAGTATAACTTAACGCAGAGATTTTCTGAATTTTAAAATAGATAGTTCAAAAACTCTTATAGATATGATCATAATTTTTCATTCCTGTGTTTTAGCTTCTCAGTAGTGCTTCTACTTAAAAATTTATTGTATATTCATCAAATTTTTCAGCATAATTTTTGCTCTTAACATACAGTTTTAACCGAATTGTATGAAATTTACGAAATGCATTAAAATGCTTAAGATTCTTATGTTAAAATTTTAATTTAATATTTTATTCGAAGAATTGTTAGTACTTATTTTAAATAATTTTTAACTGAGTATGTGCACGATACATAAATATTTTTTTCTGAAATTTCTAATACAATTTCTAACATAAAATTCCTAGTTTTGTATGAAAATCTGGATATTTTCTGAATGTTAATTATAATAGATATCCTGATTTTAATTACTTGTTCTTCAGTTAGCTTTAAAAAAATAAATATTTAGAAATTTTGCATAAACAAATATGTTTAAAAATTTTTTTCAAATTTATCTTTATATTTATTTATATGCGTAAATGTCAACTGTAAATGTATCCGAATATTTTTAATTACTATTTATTCAAATATTCAAGGTTAAAAATATGAATTGGTATAAAAAACCCCTCATTCATGTTTTCTCTGAAGTAAACTGAAACTCAAGCATTTTTTTTTAATTCAAATATAATTTGGTGTATTGTAACAATACGCGCCCTGAACATCTGGCTTTAAAATTAAAAATAAATAAATAATGGATCTGAATTAGTTTTTTCATTATTATTTTTATGAAAGCGTATGATTTTTTTACAAATAATTTGATGCAAAAGTTAAAAAATTATTCATTTTTAGTAGTTGGAAAGTTTAAAAGGTTTTAAATTTTGAAGCGTTCGGTTTCTTATTAACTTTTTTGACACCTTATAATGAAATAATCATGGTTTAAAAACTGAAAACATTGGTTAAGAGAAGAAAAATGAAGCAATTATAGTTCTAGATATTATATAGAGATTTATATATTTTAAAAACTTCTTTTTCCGTTTCATCATTTTAAGATGAAGAAAATAATACGAGTTAATCAAACAAAGAGAATATACTTAAAAAGTTATTTGTCCAACTATATAAAATAGCAGATTACAGTCCCAACTTATTAAAACTTCAAATTAATATAAAATCAAAAGTGAGTTATATAATATTTTATTTATACGTTGGAACATTTTTCAAAACTTGAAAAAAAAAATTAAATTGCTAAAAGTGCAAAAAGAATTTATTTAATTCAAACGCAATAATATCTCAAATGAAGCTAAATTACAAACACTATAACTTATAGTTCGTTCCCTAAGGTGTCTAAAGAAATTCTTCCCAACTTTTTTACGATTGCTTCAGGGTCAAAACGCAGGGTTCTCCGAGAGCTGTAAAACTTCCTGTCAGTGACCATTGTGTCGCTACAACCCTCCCTAATTATCTTTCATGGTGTTAAACCATAAAAGAGGGGAAAGGATTTCAGAAAAGCACGGCCTACCCGCTTTTGAAGCACTCTCTTGAAGTGAGAAAAAGACGTGTGGTGCGTTTTCGAAGCATCTCTAGACGTGCGGAAAAAGACGTTCAAACCGCTAAGAGGGTTAATAAAAACTATCAATTTCTTCATAGTGCTTTGGTTTTATGCTCATAAAAGATGTGTGTAATGATATTCGTTTATTATTGTTAAACAAATTTGAATAATTTCCTTTTTGGAATGACATTCATTCGAAAACATATCTTTCCGCTAGATATATATCTTTCTAGACGAGATAAATGAAAATATTCTGCTTCCATATCCAACCTCAAGCTCAATATTACCTGTTTTCATGTTAACATATCAAATAGCTCGAATTATTTCAACATTTATCAACTTTTATTTTTCTATCTAACCCCTTTCATTTGCTAGTTACTTCAGGCGGTGTTGTGCCAATTTTTTACTACGTGTCACCCCCCCCCTCCCATTTCAAGGAGCCAATCCACTTACTGGGGTAGCATCACCAATTTTAAGAAGCACTGCGCTTAGTGAGGTAAGATACGAGGATTCAATTATACTGAAGGCCATTTCTCATTGTATTCATCACACAACATACTTGATTGAGTTCAAATGATTATATTGGAAACTCCTTGAAAAACCTTTTTCATGGAATTCAGAAGGCATTGAAAAAAAAATATTATATACATTTTAGCAACATCAGTCTTTAGTTATATTAGAAGTTAGAGAAATTATATTTTAAAAACACCTAGATGAAAGCGCCAAGCTGTAATCTCTGTGTTAAAAACCTACTGGCCTTAGGAGGAGATTTGAACCTCCAAATTCCACCATTGTGCACACGACGGAAGGATACTTTGCAAATCTATGCACCCAAAAATTCTATTCTTGAGTGTTTTCTGGACAGTGATGAAACGGAGAGTGTTAGGGTTTCCCAGTAAAGTTAGGGTTTGGGCCCCAAGCCAGATCTTACAAAAGATTGTGTAGCGATTTCACCTATATATAAGCCAGTAATTACTTCCGCACCACCATGGTGATTATTTTGGTGTAGTGTTTAAGTTACTCGGCTTCGGATCCGAAGATTGCGGGTTCTGTCCTACCGGACAGGCGCGCCACTTCACTCAGCGCGCCCTGGCTGAACTCAGAAAAAGGCAACCTTCTGAACTGTTGTGCCGCCATCTATCCACCGCAAATGCAACTCAAGCTGACGCATGGTGACACAGTCTTCAAGCCGTCGCATAGAGATGCAACCCTCAAGCCGTCACGCACAAATGACGCAACCAGCAAAGCCATCACAACTAGTGACGCAGCAGCTAACACGCTCGATATAACAACTACATCGTTCGTTCGCCTTGTTAGATATTAGTTTTTAGTATATTTAATAGATGGCGCCACATGTACAAAAACCCTTGTTTATATTATGTAAACTTGTAGGAGGACGCCATTCCGATGTAGTACGTGAAGCATCACGTAACCTCTGCTACTGGAAATAAATACTATCTTAAATGCTTACTGTGGTCCTGTACACTATATTATATGGTGTCAGACGAAAGAATCCACGTATTTTCTTCAGAATTCTTTCAAATGTAATAATTTAGAGACTTAAAAATAGTTCTAAAGATGGCAAACAATTTGCCAACGATTCCAGCATTTGAATCGGGAACGAATCCGTCTGAATCCTGGAGGCATTGGAAAGAATATTTTGAAGACTATTTGGAAGCCTTTCGATACAGTGAAGCGCCAGAGAAAACAAAAACTGCACTATTCCGTCATTTATGCGGAGAAGAATTGAAAAACAGCTACGAGCCTTCGACCTTAAGCCTAATGATGGTTGTGAGGGTTTGACTCTGCAAAAAGTGCTTCAGGAATTTGATAAATATTTTCTAGACTATCAAAACGAAATTTTTGCTTCTTTTATGTTCTTGGAAATAAAACAGGAACAAGGAGAAAAATTTACGGACTATTATTCTAGGCTTCGTAATGCTGTTGTTGAATGCAATTATGGTGAATCGCAGGACCGCATGCTACGTGATAAAATCATTCAAGGACTATTAGATAAAGCACTTCAGGAAAGATTGATCAGAGAAACCAGTAGAAAGTCCAAAACACTACAGGAAGTAGTTAGTGAATGCAAAGCCGCTGAGAACAGTAAGGTACAAGCATCAGTTATGAATGAAAAACTTTCAGTAAATGCTTTAAAGAATTTTAGAAATTATCGGAATCAAAGCAAGAATAATCAGAAAAATGAGGTTAATTGCAAGCAATGTGGGAAAATTCATAAGAAGAAGAAATGTCCGGCATACGGTACGAAATGCCGAAATTGTGATGGAAGAAATCACTGGGCAAAAATGTGCAGAACTCAAAGAAATAAACAGAAAAACGTGGCTGCTCGAAGAGTGAATGCTATTGAAGAAAACTGTGAGAATTCTGAGACTATATACATTGGGGAACTGAAGTCAGTTAATGAACTGGACACTTAAGAAACCAACTGTGTGTGGTATGAAAAAACTTATGTAAATAAAAATCCTGTAATGTTTAAACTGGATACTGGATCTCAAGTGAATGTAATACCCAAGTCAGAACTCTTAAAATGGGAAGAAAAGCCAGCAGTAAGAAAGTGTAAAACTGCTGTGCTTGACTACAGTGATAACAGAGTTCCAATACTAGGTTAGTGCTACCTCAACTGTCAAACTAAAAAGTATAGAAAAACTTATAAATTTTTAGTAACAAGTTTAAATTCATGTCCAATTTTAGACCTTGAAGCCTGTAGAGAATTAGGGCTGATTCAGAGATTGAATATGATCTATAAAATCCCTATTGAAACTCCAGAACTAATTTTGAAAGAATTTGCTGATGTTTTATGGGAACAGGAAGACTTAATAGAATTGTAAAAAATAAATTAAAAGAAAACTCTGTTCCTCATGTAGCAGCCCCTCGAAAAGTGCCTCTTGCTATACATAACAAAGTTAAAGAAGAACTAAATAATATGGTAAAAGCAGGCATAATAAGCAAAGTTGAAGAGCCAACTGAGTGGGTGAGCAACATGGTTGTAATCGACTCACCTAAGAAATTAAGGATTTGTCTTGATCCCAGGCCACTGAATGAAGCTATTCAAAGACCTCATTACCCAATCCCTACTGCAGATGCCCTTGTTACAAAGCTGCAAGGTGGTAAGGTGTTTACTATTCTAGAAGCAAAAAATGGGTTTTGGCAGTTACCATTAGAGGAAGAATCTTCATTTTGTACACCTTGAGGGCGGTACAGATTTTTAGTATTGCCGTTTGGTCTGAACTCTGCTCCTGAAGAATTTCAAAAGGCAATGGATGAAATTTATGAAGAAGATGAAGATATAAATCCTTACTTTGATGATATTGCACTGGGTTCATCTACAGTGGAAGAGCACTGCAGATTATTACGACGAACACTCTTGAAAGCAAGAAAGGCCAATTTAAAATTTAATGAATTGAAAACGCAGCTGTCTCAAACTTCAGTTAATTATCTGAGTCATGTTTTGTCAGATGAAGGAATTAAACCAGATCCCAAGAAAATTAGAGCCATTGAACAGTTTGCTACACCAAACTGCAAAGAAGACTTGCAAAGATTTCTAGGTATGGTAACATATCTAGCAAAATTTACACCACACCTTTCAAATTTAACGCATAATCTAAGGCAGCTTCTAAAAAAAGATTCTGTGGGGATCTGGGATGCAAACACAGAGAGGGATTTTGAGCTGATAAAACAAGCCATAATGAAATCTCCCTGTTTGAAATATTTTGACAAAAACAAAGAAGTAACTGTTTCTGTTGACGCTAGTAAAAATGGACTGGGAGCTGTGCTTCTTCAAGAAAGTCAGCCAGTAGCCTATAGATCTGTATCATTAACACAGACACAACAACGTTATGCTCAAATTGAAAAGGAGCTAATGGCTGGGATATATGGGTTGGAGCATTTCAACTATTATACTTATGGAAAGATTGTCACAGTACAGACAGATCACAAGCCAATACTGGGCCTTAGTAAGAAACCATATGATACAATATCTCCTCGTCTTCAACGTATGTTACTTCGACTCAATAAATATAATATTCAGTTGGAATATGTTCCAGGAAAGAACCTAGTTATAGCAGATGCCCCTATCAAGAGCACAATCAACCACTGATAAATTTGATGAAGTTCTAGGCCAGGAGGCAACTGTGAGAATAAATCTGTTAACACAAGCTTCACCAACTAAGTGGGAGGAAATAGCAAAAATGACAACAGATGATCCTGAAATGCAAGATGTGTTGTTTCACATTAATAATGGTTGGCCAGAGAAAAGGAAAGCCAAAATAGCTGCGCAACCTTATTGGCATTGCAAAGAGGAGTTATATTCCACAAAAGAAAGAATTATTTGCAAAGGACAGCGATTAGTAGTACCAGTAAAATATAGAAAAGAAATATTGAAACTATTGCATGTGTCACACAAGGGTGTAGTTTCCAGTAAAATAAAAGCCAGGGAATATTTTTATTGGCCTAATTTGAATAGAGATGTTGAGGAATATGTGTCCAAATGCAAAATCTGCCAGAAATATCAAAGAGAAAACCAGAAAGAAATTCTTATCAATCCAGAAATTCCAGGCAGACCTTGGCAAAAAGTTGCATGTGATTTCTTTTGTTTAAAAGGCAAAGTACATCTGCTAATGATAGATTATTTGTCCAAGTATGTTGAACTGAAACCACTTAACAGTACAACAGCGCAATCCGTCATTACAGTCATGAAATCCATTTATGCAACACATGGAATACCAGAAGACCTTGTGAGTGATGGTGGACCACCCTTTAACTCAAATTTGATGTCTAATTTCTTCCGAGAATGGGGTATTAAACATGTTACACCGCCTCATTTTCCTAGAGCAAATGGACAAATAGAGAGAGCAGTGCAAACAGTAAAAAATTCTCTTACTAAAGCTGCAGAAGAGGGAAAAGATTTGTATGTTGTATTGCTTGACTACAGGATACAACCAGCAAAGGACAGGCCATCACCAGCTGAATTATTAATAGGACGAAAGCTAAGATCTTTCCTGCCATCACATCCAGGTCAATTAAAACCAACATTTGATGTTGAAAGAGCAAGAGAAGCTTTGAGGAAAAGGCAGATCATTCAAAACAAATATGCTAACAAGCATGCAACAGTGTTGTCTATGCTACATCAAAATGCCAAAGTATGGTTTAAACATAAAATGAAAAAGCCTTGGAAGCAAGGAACTATAATTCATGTAGGTCCTCAACCTCGCTCATATATAATAAAAGGAGAGGATGGAGGTGTTTTCAGGAGAAACAGATTTCACATTCGACAAGACTACACTGAGGATGATATTCCATGTTGGTCAAGAACTGTAGAAGATCTCTATAACAGTGATGCTACTGAAAATCTCTAGAATTCCAAACAATTCCGTAGACAGTCAAGTAAATGCATCACCTAAAACAAACAAACGCAATATTAACCAACAACTGCAAGTTCCAATTGAAAACTGTAGTGAGCAGAGCAATCCTGTGGTACGGAAATCTTCAAGAAATATTGTGAAGCCTGTTCGCTATAGAGACAATTGAAGGAACTGTGACAAACATATTTTAGTTCAATAGTTAATCTCAGAGTTAAATTTTAAAAAAAATTAAAGCAAAACTATAACTTTGTAAAACATTTCAGATAAGTTTTGCTGTCCATAACAAGAGATGGTATTGTATTAAGTAAATTTTAAATAAGTAATTGTATTCATTGTTAATTAATTAATTCGTTGAACTCAATATTTTGCAAAAAAAAGGGCATGTTAGATATTTAGTATATTTAATAGATGGCGCCACATGTACAAAAACCCTTGTTTATATTGTGTAAACTTGTAGGAGGACGCCATTCCGATGTAGTACGTGAAGCATCACGTAACCTCTGATACTGGAAATAAATGCTTACTGTGGTCCTGTACACTATATTATACGCCTTACCACCAACTCACTGGTAGGGGAGTGTGTAGCGATACCATCTATATAAGCCAGTAACTACCTCCGCACCATGGTGATCATTTTGTTGTAGCGGTTAAGTTACTCGGTTTCGGATTCAAAGGTCCCGGGTTCGGTCCTACCGGATCAGCGTGCCACTTCAATTGCAAAACCATAACCTCTGGGGCTCTTAGGACCTGTCCTGTTCCCTTCCCCCGCGATCATGGGGTTACAGGGTTTTACGTTAAGCCACTGTTTCTGGAGAAGAATACGCTTATTTTATCAACTAACTGCTTGTATTCCTGATTTGAACTGTCAAAGAAATATAAAGGCCCTTTCTACAAAAGCAGTGCATGGTATCAGCAATTAATATGATTGCTTTAAAAAGCTGTCAGAAGCCGTTATGTTGGATGTATTGATTATTTGGATTGAGTGGACTTTACAAGATCGAAACGGCAGTTATACACTTAATATTTATTTTATTTTCAAGTTTAATAATACAGAATAAAACATTATTCAACTTGCTATCATAAAAATCAAATATAATTGAAAAATTTCTAAAATTTTACCCTTTTTTTTTTTCAAAAAGAATTTTTCGAATCAATGAATAAATTTAACGATTCCATATCCAAACTCGATGCTGGTTTATAAGCATATTTTTACTCTTTATAAATGAATTGAACAATTTCTAAGGAATAATCAAAAAAGAATTTTCTTTTCCATTCTTCAAATTTACGAATTACTTGTATTCTCTTTTGTTTCTTGTATTTCGAAGAGGAGGCTTTTTATCCGATGTCTCTGTTGAAAAGCTATTTGTAGAGGTATGCTACTATTTATAATTTCTCAGCGCCAATATTGAAAAGCGTGTTTCGTGCAGCGCTTCTCTCTCCTAAAAACTATGTGCAAATACCAGGTGTGATATTAGCTGCTAATCACACTTTCTGGTTTTAAAAAGGACCTGTTTTCCGTCACACATGGGCAGTAGATAATGCGCATGGAAAGGGTTGACGCAAACGCACATTTAGCCTTGGCCCAGCTTTTCCCCTCCTCACAACAAAAGCCGAGCGGCCGTATATGCGATCTGTCATATCAGTGTTGTGTTGTCTTTAATTGAATTTACGAGTCGTGAAATAAAAGAATAAGAAATCTGAAAAGCAATTTTACTCATTTTGATCCAGGAAAAAATTCATTCTCACAAAGGTAAGTTGATTTTTTATAGAATTTTGCTTTTGCTCGTTGTGACACTTTTGAGATTTTATCAGACTTTAAAAAACAAAAGTAAAAAATGTAAATTTATGTAATTCTCGGGATTGGTAACATAATTTTAAATCGCAAGGATTACAAAGTTTCTTTCGTTTTCAGTCATAAACTTTTCCAGATTGCAAAATGATGACATACATATGTTAAACCATTTTTTCATGTCAGATTAAGCACATCCATTTCTTGAATTTTAGAATATTTTGATGCCAAATAAAAAAAACTCTGTTATATTCAGAAGGCATTTCAAATATTTATTTTTACAGTGATCTTTATATTGCAGAATTAAAATTTATAATAATGAGAGGAAAATAGAGCTCACACATTTGGTAACTAGCTTTTTTTATATCTTTTCATTTTTTAAAAAATTTAAATATTATATTTATATATTATTTTGTATGCCATCAGTTGTGAGTTATTTATATTATTCATTGCACATCAAAATATTTTTCCATTTTAGAATGGAAATGACTAGTATTGATTATTTATTAGATTTAATTTTTCATAATATATTTTTTTACAGTTGCTTGCAGTTGTCATAATGTAGTTTTTTACAGTTGTCATAATGTAGATATTCTTATGTAATAACGTTTAAAAAAATTTGTATTTATGAACTTATAAAATATGAATATATGACTTTTATACTTTCTTTTATTATGTACACTATTTATCATAAAAAGAAATTTTATTTCTTTCAGATGCCATTTTCTTTAATCATGGATTTTGCAGTGTTTACCTTATTGTTATTTTCTACTGTTTCATCGTATAGTATTGGAGTTATTTCGGCTGATTTTCCCATATTTGGAATTGGGTATTGTATTATTTTAGATTAAATAACGTACAACGAATTGAAATTTTGCATATTTGTGTGTTTATTTAAAAATATATGAGGGTAAAGGGAATTTTTCTTAGAGAAATCCCATACCTTTAATTGACAATAAAAATTGTAAATCAGTGTTTCCAAGATAAATTAGTCAAAGACAGAATCTCTTTTTTGAAGAACAGATTTTTTTATAATTATGTTTTATGTCTTGTACCTTATTATAAAGCTCATGTTAAGTCTTGTGTAAAGGCATTTGAACTATTCATTAATAGATAAATATAAAAATTAAATTAAAATTTTAAATAAGGATTCTTTATTATTACTTTCTCCCTCTCTCCTAATTTAAAAAAAAAATATTTGATTTTATTATTTTAGTGAGGGCGATTCATTTATGAAAAGAGCTGTTCCTGTAGTTGGTGACATGTCTGAAATGCCAAGTAGTATGAAAGATGCAATCCATGGTGTAAAAATGGGAGTTGCTTCTGACATATGTGACAATGCTAAGGTAAGTTTATTATTTTTTTTAAATCGAAAAGATGTGTTTTTATTATTCTATAACAGCAGTTCTCTTAAACTTTTGATCGCCCCCCCCCCTTTATGTATTAGTCTGATATTGTGGACCCCAAAAATTTTGAGCTCCCTTCCCTGACTCCAGACATGGTTGAATGATTTAAAGGTTCCCCAATCATCCTGCTTGTGCCACTTATATAAACTTTTTTTCCTTTGAGAAAACAGTAAACATCTAATTAAAAATATTATAAAATACTAATTTCAAATAAATTATGTGCTTAACTGTATTCATTACTGATGGTACTGCATTTATTTTACAAGTGCTGCTATATCAGGTGAAATATTTGTAATCTGCAGTCTCAATTCTAGTTCTATGCTTTCCAGATGATTTATGTTATTATTTTTAAATTAAAGGACAGCTGAAAATGTTCTTTCACGTAAATATGTAGTTTGGAAAGGCATCAGAACCTTCAGGGCTTTTAAGGACAACTCAGCTATGTAGTTGCCAACAAAAAACTGTTCTTGATCAAAATATGTATTCTAGAAGAGTTTTTTTCTTTGGAGGCAATTTAGTGATCTTGTCTTATGGCACATTTTTGAATTTTCCACTAGGCCTTTTAGAGTGTGTACAAGAGGGAAATTTTAGCATTAATTGACAGGACCTCCACTGAACCCCTAGAAAGGTGCTGGGGACTTCCAGGGGTCTGAGGACCACTGTTCTGCAGTATCTTTTAAAAATATTATTCATTTGTATTATGTATTTGCACAATCACATCAGCATTTATAAAGTTTTTATTAATGTTCTTCGAGAAAATGCTATAGAAAGATCAATTCATAAATTTTAATAATTCATCTTTTGTGCCTTCATGACAAACCCTTACAGATATTGTAAAGGTTGATTAAAATATTTGATGGGAGTCAATATGTATTTTACTCTGTGTTAAATTTATGAATGCTTCATTTGTGATGTCTGTCATGTTTATTGAAGTTTATCTTCATATTGTTCAGGCGAAGAAGTTTTTGATTAGATGTTTAAAATTGAGTATAAGTTTAAAGTCTGAAATGTGTGCTTAAGAATAATATAGAACTTCTACCTTCTGTGCCTTATGAATTTTTACTTAAGAATTCATACTATTAAGACATAAATATATGTTTTATTGATTGCTAATTATAGAACAACCTTGCCATTGATTGGGATGGATCTCCATTGAATTATACTTGCTATCATCCCAAGAATCGCCTTCCAGTAATTAAGGTAAAATTTGCAATAATTAGGGAAAAAATTTATTTATCCTCAATTTTATGAGTTTTCTAATTTTTGTTTTCTAATATACATAATTATTTATGAAATATGATTAGCAAGAGAGCAATACATGATCTAAAATTCAAATTATAATATATTTAGAATTAAATGAAATTGATGGAATGGATTAATGAGAAAAAAATCCATTATCAGAATTTAAACCAGTAAAAATCTAAAAAAATTTTTTTTGAATAATCCTGTTAAAATTTAAATTTTGTTTTAACTCAAATGTAAATTAAACAATTGTAAATATTTATTTCTAGTCCAATAAAATTTATAGATAAATGAATTCAATAACACAGTTAGATATATGGTATTTTTGTTTTCTGATTTTTCTTTCAGTGTAGTAATAAATTAATTCAACGAGTTATAGAATATTTTTATGTTCAATTTGATCAAACATATATACATAATTAAATTATTTTTTTGAAACTGGATGTAGTTTTTAGGTTCATGTATAAATTTCTATCGGACTATGTAAGCAGATGCAATTCCTGCCATACTTACTCCAATCAAAGTACATTATTAATTTGATTTTGCATAATATGGCAATATTTTTTTATTTGTCTAAATAAGATTTTAACATGCACCTAATTTTTATATAATTTATGAAATGAATTCTTTTTTTAAAAAAATAAGATTTTATTATACTTTATTAATTATTGCAATAAATGAGTTAAAACTGCTTAGGCAATAAATTTTTCATGTAAAAAGTATACAAATAATAAAAGTTACATATTGATTTTTAAAAAATATAGCATACACAGCATTTTTTATTAAATACTTTAGAAAACAATTTACACGCATGATTGTTTTTCATTTATATTCTGTGCTTTTTAAAGTCTTTTAAAATATATATTCATTTTTATGGGATCTATTTTTATATTTGCATTGTTAAATGTGTTAAAAATCAGAATTTTATTTTTTAAACTGCATTTTAATATTTGTTTTGTAAGTTCCGCAAATTTTGTTCTGTTATATATTTTAAACATTTTTTTTATCTAGGGGATGAAACCAATTGAAGATTGCAATATACCAGAAAAGTACTATGTAAGAAACTTTAGAAATCACTTAGTATTTTAATTATTTTTTTAAATAGATGCTGTAGTTAATTTTTATAAATTACATGAGGCTGCATTCCATTTAAAATTATCTTGAGAAAAGTAAAACAACATTGATATTTTTTTCAAAGGCTTCTAAAGAGTAAAACTTTTTTTTATGAAGATAAATGATTGAAAAGTCATTTGACTTCTAAAATTTGCATTTGAGACGCTTTTTATATAAATTTGGCAGCATCAAAAGAGTTTTAACTTCACTATATTGATTTTTATTATAATAAAATTTTCCCACAACTGTAGTTAAAGGAAATAATTTTAATGTTTGGTAATGCTTTCTTTTAATTAAAGATGCATAAATGCTTCATTTTCTCTCCTCTTATTCATAATAGTTTAAAACCAAAATTTAGGTCATATATAAATATACAATTGACTCTGTGACATCATGTTTCAAAGCTAGGTAGTTTATTCCTTTTTTTATTTATATCAGTGGGAAAAGGTTAATTTCTAAAAAAATTTCCATTTCATTATATTTTGCTGTATTTTAGAATGCTCGATATGTGATGCAATTTTCAAGATAACTGAACACATTTTTTTGTCTGAATTTTTTCTTCATTTTGTGAATATGTATCATAGGAAAATATTTTTATGCCATCACCATTATTTCCTGCTCAGATGCAGTTTTTGTATTTGCTCTTTATATTAAAAAGGAAATGCAAAAACTGCATCTAAGCAGGAAATATTGGTGATGGTACAAAAATATAACTGGGAATAAAATATTGTCACATATTTGAAAAGTGAATGAAAATAACTTTATATTACATTCACTTTTCAAATATTTGACTATATTTTATTCCCAGCTTTTTCCTCGGCATGTTAAAGGTATTCAGTTTTAATGTATGTAACAAAGTTTATTCTTACAAGGGGAGGGCACAACTAGGGAAACGGTACGAGACTTGGTGTAATAGTAGTACTCCTTTCAAATAGGGTTCGAGTTGCACGACCAACTTTTTTTTCAATTCGTTTAATTATTTTTTAAAATTAAATAAATTTATTTAAAAAGGACTTACCAAATATTTTATATTATTATAAAAAATTAGATTAATATATAAAAAATAATTTAATAATATATTTTATAGATTGTTATATTATATATAATATTTTATTACAAATATTATTTATTAATATAAAATATATATTTATAAAACATAATATAAATATTTATATATTACAGTAATTATTTTACTTTATAAAATACAAAATAATAACACACATAAAATATCATTTAATAAATAAATGTATTTAATTTTAAAAAATATTTAAATGAATTGGAAAAAAAAAGTCCATGTAGAAAGCAAGTGCTCTGCCACTGCATCGCTGGAGGTATTTAAAACTTAATTGTATAAAAGCTGAGCATGAATTTTGAAGGCTATTTTCTCCACATTGACTATCCATTTGGCGCTAATAGATTGAGGGTTGAACACCCTAATGGAATACTACTATTATACCAAGTCTTGTTCCAAAATTAATTTCCTTAGCAGTGCCTTCCCCTTGTTAGTTTGAAAAGCCCAAATCTTAAAAATTGAAGGCATAAGATTAAGGTATGCTAATTCATAAGGAAGAAATTGTTCCATTCAATACTAAATAAAATCTGTCAATTTTTCTATTACCTAATGCAACAGAAATAAATTTTGTAAATATTAACTGAAAAAATAAAGATCAAGCGATGAATCCTTAGATTAAAACTGTAAAAAGAAATTTTTATAGTAGCTATTTAGAAAATGTTTTAATTTACTATCCTTTTTTAAAAAATAATGTAAGAAAAGCATTTATTTTTCATTTTAGTGATAATTATTTTTTTACTTCCACAGTCAAAACATGTTTGTATGAATGAAAAGATTGCATATGATGTAACCATTCCAACGTAGTGAGTATTTTTAGTATTGAAATTTTTGTTCTATTTTAATTTTGGTAACAGAATTTCATTTTTGAACATGTATGTTTATTCTATAATAAGCTTTTTTAAATAAAATTTTCTTATGAAACTATTTGAGTAATTTTTTTCCAACTCACCTACTTTTGCTCTTTGATGTATCAAAACTGCACTTGTAAAAATATAATTTACATTACTTTAATGATTTTAGGGAAATGTTGCATTTTTTTAAAAAAGGATTTTAGGGATATTTGAATTTTATTTTAATCTGGTTATATAAAATTAATTCTGTCTTGTAAGGGGAAAAAATGCTTCTTTTTATACAAAATTATGGAATTGCATTTACTTAACATTACAGAGTAAGGTAAATTTTGTCTGTTTTTTTAATTAAAAAAATGGATTAATTAATGTTAATTATTTTTTTCTTTTTAGTGGAAATCACAGACCATTATGGCCAGTGTATGGAGAGTATATATTTGTACCGCCTCAACGTTGGCTGCATAATTTGGAAGTAATTTTCTTTTTTGCTTCTTATCATTTGATTTTAAAATTAAAGATATTCCAATAAAATTGTATTTATTTGTAAAGAATTTAAACTGTAATTAATAAAAGAGTTAAATATATATACACCAAAATGACAGTTTGTTTATATATTTTGCTATTCTGTATTAAAACTTCTTCTAAAATTAGAATTGATTTAGAATATATATATACTTCAAATTTAATATTTTTTTTATAAAATACAATTGTTTTCTTTCTTTTTTTAAAAAAAATGTCTTGCTTGAAACATATACAAATACACAGGAAATGATAGATATATATTAATATTCACTTTATTATAATAAAATTTTTCAAAAAATTGTTCACAGAGATGATATATGCTTTAATACATAGAATTATAATGGTATTTAAATTACGCAGAATAAATGACAATCCCTATGTGACTTGATTGACTTTAACTGGTATGACTAATTTAACTGCTGCAAGAATTAAAAATAAAGTGTTACGTTAAAAAAAATGTTCATCTTTCATACATTATCTGATTATATATCTTGCATGCTATTATATTTTTAATATTTTCCGTAAAATTATTTTTAAATGTATGTTATCTATGCATTTTGTAGCATGGTGCTGTTGTTATGTTGTATCATCCCTGTGCAGAACCACGTGAAGTCGAAAAGTTAAAAAAGTTGGTTAAAGGTTGCTTACGAAGACATGTGATTACACCCTATATGTATTTGCCTGCTGATAAGGTAAAATATATAATTATTTATATTTTTAATGTAAATTTCATTAAATCATAGAAATATTGTTTATTTTAGAAAAGAACTGTATGTGTAATGTAGCAATGACATCAAGAGTACCAAAATCCAATCATGCATGATGTCTTATAAAGATTAGTATCTATTAAGTATTATAGCATTCATTACTTATTCCTTGAAAGTAGTAGAAGAATGTCTTACATAAAAAATCTATATTGTTAATACTGAAATAAAACAATTTGATGAGTTTTACTCAATGATAAAAAAAATATTTTTTCTTTAAGCCTTTGGCATTAGTGACATGGGGATGCAAACTTCAGATGAATCATGTTGATAAGGATGTTGTTACAAATTTCATAAAGGTATGAATAGAAATTTTTTTTATCATGATTTATTAAATTGTTACAAAAATTACATTAAAAAGTTATTAAACAAAATGTCTGAATACCTTAGATAATTTATTTTAAATTTAATAAATATATCATTTTGTTAATTTTGTTGTGTAAATTTTGTAGTTATTTTCATATCTTCTATCTATTATTTAACTTAAGCTTTATATCTTGCACTTAAAATTAGGTGTAAGTACTCACAAAAAAAAAATGAAATCTTTTCTTGTTTAAAACACTGCTGGTGTAATTTAAAATTTTTTTTTTTAAAGAAAGTTATATCTTGCTTGGTTTAATCAAATGATAAATGAAAACTTCCTTTTTTCTATACTTGACTTTTTAAGAGTCAAGAAGATTATTTTTATACAAAAATAATGAACAAAACGCTACTTTTTACTAATGAAAAATGTGCTGATATAGACGCCGGATAATTATGCATCAACCCAATACTTTCTAAAACTATATTTTGTACTTTATACATATTCATGAAAATTTTTTAATGATGAAGAGTAATGTTCAAACTTTATTTGAACCCACCTTGTAGAAGGCCTGATGCTTGTTAAATTTGGTTTGGAGAAAGTGGGAATCAGCTTAGGCATCTTCCTTATTACTTTGATCATGGTTTAAAATTACGAAGACTGTTTCCAATAGCCCTTGATTTGCATCTAAATTCAATACTAACAAAGAATACTACTAAAGATATTCCCATTCTCAAAACTTAATGTGCAATTGTAATAAAAAATAATTTTTATTGCAATTGTGGATAAGATTGATATCATTATTAATGGGTTTTACAGAGGAAAAAGCATTTATGATCTGTGTTTCAAATCTCATTCAGTTTTGGTATATACTTTGAAAAATCTTAGAAGACTGTGTTGTTAATGCAAAAAAATAAAACATTTTTTTGTGACGAAGTTCTTTTGAATTGCTAAAATGGAATAGTATTTGTAACAATTTTTCAAACACAATTTAAGTGGATCAATAATTTTAAAATTGATAATTTTATGGTAATTGTTTCAGTTGTTCTTTTAACATTAAGGAACCCATTTTTTCAATTCCTACAATTTGGAACTTTAAGTAATTCATTATATGTGAAGAATATTGCACTTGTCATAAGTGCATGGCACGATCCTATACTCGGATCGTGCCGTGGATGTTGCCACGGCAGTGATTCACGCCTTTGGCAATATTTGACTCATTTTTTTTATCTTTATTTTGTTATATACAATACCTTTGCACTTTGTCATACACGACAACAACATGTGAAGAATAAAAAAAAAGCATTCTTTTAAGAAGCTATTTAACTGTCTTAATTATATTCCATTAGCACATTATTAGAGATATCAATTTTATCTTATAGCCAATGGGAATTTAAAAAATTATTCAAGTTATCTCCTTTTTTTTTTGTTAGCTATACATATTTTATTTTTGATGAAAACTAAAAATAATTATGGATAAAATTTATGTATATCGATGATTTTTCCAGACAAGAGCATTACATGGACCAGAAGCTGAGCTCGCAAAGGAAGGACAATATCGATTTAAATTATTGGATGTTGCTGTTGCACCTAAAGGATCTGATTATTATGATCGAAAACTATGTCCATCTTCATAAAAGAATCTCTGCAATTCCTTCAAGTGATGTTTGCAGTTATGTTTTTGAAGAAAAAGTTTATGTATATGTGGCCATTTTGTTTAATGTGATGACTTAAATTTGTAATTTAATTGTGTATTTATTGGTTCCTTATTTAATTTGTTAATAGTTACGATATTTAAAATCTTGATTTTTGTGTTATAAATTCATATTTATTTAATTTTTATACTTAACATTTTTTTTGTAATGTGTGTTGAAGGAAATTACTTAAAATTGCCATGTTTTCATATTAATAACAAATATTTTCGATTGTTTAATTCTTTTATTAGTAAATGAAGAATTTTGTCCCTTTCCTCTTTTATTTGTTAGAACAAAGCAGTTTAGCACTTTTTTAAATGTTACATAAAAATCATGATTAAATTTATTGCATTGAGAAACCTAAATCACAATATTAAAAATTCATTGGTGTACAGAAATATTTAAAATTAAAAAGAGAATTTTTATCATAATAAATTTGTGTATAAAAAATCAGAAACAGTATATTCATATATAAAGTGTATATATATATATTATATTGAGTTACAAAATTGTTGATTACTAAATTATATATTGTAAACAAATGTGTCAAGATACTCTTTTCTCATGTTATACTTTTGTTAACTGTCTGTTAATTTCTATGTTATAAAATAGAGCTTTGATTTATATATATAATAATAATTCTCATTTTTCTTTATAAGCCATATATTAAAATGTAAAATTCTGCACCATTTTTACATTTTATTGAACTAGCCTAGTCATGCATTCTGCTGATATAAATGCTACATGACAACGAAATTTATGATCGAAATGCAAGTCAAAATTGTTATTTTACAAGAGTTTATATGTGTGAAAAAAATATTTAAAGAAATGCCTTCAGAAATACAACTTTTACAACATAAAGTATAATTTTATTCCAGAAATTTAGAATCCTTCTTTTAAATATAAAAAAAATTATGAATTTAAATTTACATATTTGTTTCACAGAATGTTTCTTTTAGCACTTTCATCTATTAATACTTGTAGCTGAGGCAGAGAGGCATTATCTAAGTTACTGTTATTTATTTTGTTAAAACACTTTTTATTGTTAGTTTATTTTTTATATTTTTACTATTTTACTGAATGTATGTAAAGAAAATTTTTCCTTTTTCAATTTTATAAAATAATATTTGTTTGACTTTTATTGTTGTAGTGAGAATTTTTATTTGAAGCACCCTTACTAACTTAATATTTCAAATGTGATTCATATTGTTTTTGAATAAATATATGAAAAGCAAAGAACACATTTATTTGAAGTTCATATTTACATATATAAACTATATACACATTTAAATAATTTAATTTACTTAATGACTGTTAACTGCAGAATTTATTGTGTTTGAAAACATAAATGTAATGTCATTACCACCTGAAGCAAGTATTGAATCCTGAAATATAAAATGAATATATATAAAAAAGAATTTTTTAAATCATGTTACATTGTGAAAAATATTCCTAAAAAATTAATACTCACTGATGTAATACTATTGTTGATAGGACCACATGCATGGTGCCAATTTAACAGTTCTTCCATTCCAACTTTCTGTAAATAAATCATAAATATCCATTATACAAGATTATATTATACTACCAAATAATTCTTTTTGAAAATAATAGTAGCAGTTAAACTAATTAGAATACTGTAACTTTTTTAACCAGTTAACTGTGTTGCCCCCCGTTTGAGAATGCCTAACTACACGTGTCACAGAAATCGAGTGATAAAGAGTATACACGCCAATCACACAGTAAGTGTCACTGTTGGATCAAAAAGATGGGTTTATTTTATAAAATTGCCAATTTTATTACTAATACTTATTGTACTGGGGGTCTATGTACTGAACTATTAAGTAATTTAGCTTGGTCACAGATTCAGGAGGCTGACCATCAAAATTCCAAGACTGAGAGACCTTAACACATACTCATTTACTTCTTTCTTCTCTGACAAAATATTTTCTTCCTGTTTTGACACTAAGGAAGTTCTGGAGTAGGTGCTGTAGGGTGATCAAAGTCCACTCACCAGAGAGCATCCTTGCCTTTCCCACCTCAAATAAAATAACTGTTCTTTAGGCAGCACAGCATTAGGCCATTACTCTTATGTCAGCATATGGTTCTAACATCAAACAATCGGAATTTACATTACTTGATAGCTAGTTAACTTCAGGCCAGCAGCTATCCTTGGTCAGCATCATGCATTTGTCCCATGGCTGACTATACCCTGAAGGAACCCTACTATAAATCAACTTCCTGACTTTTGCTGTTGCTCCTTTCAGGCTAACATCTAAAAAAACTATCATCACTCGTAAATGAATTCGTTATACAAACTTATGCAGGTGCATATGAGGATGCATGAGTAGAATTTAAACCATTAAATAAAAATGAAAAATTTTACTCTAGTTTGGCCTTGAAATTTAAGAATATGTTTTGTTTTCCCCAAAAATTACAATTTAAATAGCCAATGGTCACTACTTCTTGCACATTACGAGTATACTCATCAATCACTGCTAACTGGTTAACATCTTGGAAGTAGATTAATGAAAAGACAAACTTCTAAATATACCTTATTTTACATTTCTATAAAAATCACAATGTATTCAACTTAACAGTTATAACAATATGCAGCAACACCAATTTTCTAGTTTTATTAACAAAGAAATAAAATACTTTCAAAATGCAGAGATAAATTTAGTTGAAGTTAATTAGTTTTCATGATAATAAGGAATGAAAAGAATCTAATTGAAAATAACTTACTTGAGATGCACTATCATTTTCTTTTCTTTTAACACAGTCTTCTAAAAAATCAGAATTTAAGCAATCACAGTTTATTAAGTCATGGGTGAGACATTCACTGTCATCGTGAAAGGTAAACAAGTCCTGCAGAATAATATTTAAAAATTATAAAAATGTTGATATTTAAAGTAATTTATATCAGAGATTGGTAAATCAAGTTCATGGCATATTTCGGATAAGTCCTTGTTAGTATTTGTATATACTCAACATTTTTTAAATATTTTTAATTAATAGTGCATTATCCTATTTTGAGTTTAAACTTGCACTTAAGAAAAAATTCATTTCTTTTTTATGCCATGAATATATCATATTTTTTATTAATATGTTAATAATTAATCAGTTAAAATTAATGATAATGAAAAAAATTTACATGTACTCATTTAAGTAAATATTAAAAGCAAATAATTCAATAAAGTTATATGACAACATTTTACATTAAACCTAAATATATAATAATAAATGTTTTAAATTTTATTTGAAAAATGTATGTTATTGTCGTGTAGGACAAAGGGGTGGTAATAACAAAACATAAAGATATAGTCGAATATTATTAAAGGCATGAAAAGGTGTTTGGAATCCAGTTGCATGCCTGGGCAGTGCCTGCATTCCACATATGATCTGGAACCATCGGGCAGAATCTTCATGCCCTTAAACTAGTTATTGTTGTCGTAATTTCCCGACTATTATTTAATCCTGGCAGCGAGAATTTTTTTCTTGGGTTTTGAGCAGAGCTTTTGTTTTGTGACTGCATTGGCATCAAAGACCCTAGTAGATGAAGTTACAGGCTCAAGTTTTCTGGCTTCATTGGTAAGGGAATCTACCATCTCGTTCCTTCGATATCAAAAATGTATGTAAAATATCTTTATTTATTTAAATATACATATTTAATAAATTCTTTTTTATTACAGTGAGGTAATATTTTTTTCTTTCCCCAAAATTAAACCATGCACTCCCATAGGCTTAAATTTTTTTTGTTGTGTCCTAAATCAGTGGTCTCCAAAGTAGAGCAAGAGACCTCAGAGAATACATCAAAGTCTGCTCTCGATCCCATGTGAGTTTTTAATTGTGCATCATGAGTATGAGGTTCTGTGATTGGTTGTTATGTTTGCTTTTATGAGTTTTCAAGAATCTCAACATCATAATTAGGTCAGCTTTAAATTTTGGAGTGAAAATACCTCAGCAGTTCCAGAAAATAAACAATTGATTCAAAATGTTAGTTAATTTAAATTTATGTATATTTTTAAAAATAAATATACTGTGGATTTTACATATACATTTTTTGGAATAAAAATAATTAATTAAAAAAATTAATATTTGTAACATTCTGCAAAATTTAAATTTAGTTATTTTTTTTTATTAATTTACATTACAGATATTGAGTAGGGAAAATAAATGTATTCCAGTCAGGTATAAGAAAAAATTATTCTTATAGATCAGTGATAGTAAATGTGGTCTCTAATGCCTACTAGTGAGCATTCTAATTTTTATGGTAGATGGTGTAGGTTTTGTCTGATACTAATGTGTGAACTACGTTTTTTTTTTTTTAATGACTTTTTAAAAGCATTGAAATTGAAATTTTTACAGTATTGATTATAAATTTTTTTTGTAAAATTCTTTAGTATTTAATAAAGTTACAAATTAAATGCAATCCCACCATTTTGTTTTGGGATAGAAGATATATCATTATTATGAAGCTGCACTATCATGAATGATATAAAAGTAGATCAACCAAGCAGTACTGCAATTAATAATATAATGTAATATTGGTTCATATCAGTATGCAGTCAGCCCATCCAAATCATAAGGGCACCCCAATTGAATATTTCCAGGAAATATATAAAAATTTGTTCAAAATCACTCAATAATCAATGCATTTTTTGAAACATGCAATGAATGAAGATCAATGAATTGCAAAAGTGGTATACCCTCTATAAAAGAATATCTCAACAGTAATCCATTAGAATATTTCTCAAAATATAAAAGTATTGCCACCAAGAGATAGCATAATAAAGTAACAAATTGCGGAAATGGTAGTTAAAATTCCAAAAAATTTTTATACACATAAATAAGAAATAAAACAATTGTAAATTTAATTTAAGAAAATAACAGGAATCAAGACATAAGAGAAAAATAATTGAAACTTCCAGTTTACCAAACCTATCTATGATTTACGATAAGGACTTTTTTTTTATTGATCTGAAAATGTGGGTTATGCAAGATTGCATCATTTTGTTTTAAAAATGCTAGCATGTCAGTTTTTTAAGATATAAAGTTGTGGTTATTTTAGTTGTGGCAAACTAAAAGTTAATTATCATGCAAAGTTTTGGAGGCCTCAAGACCATTATGAAATAAAATCCCTCAAGAAAATATTTAAGTTAATGATTACATGTACATTTAGACATTTATTGGATTTTTATACCTCACTAATTAAAACTTGACAGTAATTTTTGTTATATTTTCCTTTTTTTATATTGTTAAATTAACATATTAAAAATTATACATATTAGGTAATTTTAGATTAGTTTATGCAATTACATAAATACTTAGATTATGCATATATCTTAATTTGAAAAGTATTTATAAAGTATTAGCACTTAGATTTAAAAAAATGCCAAATTTTCAGCATTAATTATATTTTAATTCATTTTGTGAAAGAACTATATTAATTTTAAAATTCATATCAATGATTGTGATGACAACTGACAGTAACTGACATAGAATAACTGTTGTAAGATTATTCATTTGAATCTAAATCCCATGGCAATTTCACATTTGATAGTCATTGAAATATGAAGTACATAGTTAAGTTGCTATATATATAAATATGATAATATTTATAAATTCCTACCTTCAATTCTTCATGAGAAAATTTTAATTTTTCTTTTGTTCCTGGATTAAGAACTGATCCACTCAGGCACTGTTTTGAAATCTGTCGTTGATAAATCTTTTCTTCAATAGTTCCCTTTAAATAAAGCATATCCATAAACAAAAATACTATTTTGTAGAATTGGATCAAACTTTGTATGATCTCATATTAACTTACTGTTGTGAGGAGCCTGTAAATGTAAACTGAATGTTTTTGACCATCTCTCCAAATGCGTGCCATTGCTTGCAAGTCATTAGCTGGATTCCAATCATTATCATAGAGCAAGATTCGAGAAGCTCCAATTAAATTGAAACCTACACCCCCAGCTTTTGAGCTTAACAAAAATATATCTACAAATCAAAATAAAAGATAAATATAGCCAAAGTCATGCAATATTCCCTGAGAGATATTTTTTTTAAAGATGGAAAGGAAGGAGTTGGGGGAGTCTTAATTTATTATTTTCCTAACATCTTTATACAAAAAGAGCACAGATCTTACTTTAAGTAAGCAATCAAAATTTAAAAGAGGGAAACATTAAAAAATCTTGTAAATAAAATAATCTACATTTTTTCCAAGCTATTCTTTTCAAAATAACTTGTTATTGCTGAAACATTTATTTAGTACATTAAATAAGACTTTATTTAAAATAGTTTTAACATTTTATTATTCTTTTCTTGAAACAAACAGCATTTTCTTAATGAGACTGTTTGTACTAACATTTATTTGCACATAGAATGCTAATTATTTGTTACTTGAAAAATAAATATATTGTTAATTGAGCTAAAAGAAGTATAAAGTAACCATTTTATATTTGTACTTCTATTTAAAATTTTCATAATATTACTATTGCTACTTTTTTTCTCCGGAAATATTGAATATGCAATTTTCAGAATATTCTATTTCAAATTCCTGGAATTAGATAGAGTGAATAGTTACTAAGTATAAAATGCCATAGTTTTGTTTTTTACCAGTGAATCAGTGTTTACATTTCAAATGGCTATTTTGTATTAAAACCAAGAGTAAAATGCACACCAATTTATGATTTCAAGAACTAAACTGTTAATCACATCACACACATACAAATTGTATATGAAATTAAATATATTTTTCATTAATTATAAAACTTACTATATTTGGTATATGAACGATTAAAAACATCTACTAAATCTTGTCTTGATGAAGATGTAGTTGAACCATCAAGTCTGAGGTAAAGGTAGCTTTTGTTCCTACACAACTCTTCAATGATGTTTAAAGTCTAAGTAATAATAATTAATAAGTACTGTAATCTTATCAGAAACATTTATTCAAATTTAAAAGTTATATTTATAAACTTTTATTGGAGAAGTTCAAGGAATAAAATAGAAATCCATATAGAACTACTGATTATTTCTTTCAGAACAAATATAAGCCATGGAATTTATTTAATTCAATTTAGTAATAAATAAAATGGCAAGAGATATACTAGCAATCTAATTTTCAATCATAATTTAATTTAAGTTTATATTCTTATTTCCACATACACACAAAAAAATGCTACACAGATATATTTTGATTACTATACATAAGGATTCATTTTGTGATATAAACAATATTAACAGCTTAATTATTCAGAAGAATGGGTTGAAATATCGCATGAAATTTACAATAATGGTCTAGTTATAAAAAGGAGGAAACATAATGAAGAATAAAGAAAACAAACCTGAGTAAAACATGAAACTATCACAATTTTTTCCTTTTTTGAGCTAGTAAAGAATGCAGCTAACATTTTTTCTAAAACTTTCATTTTTCCAGAATCAGATGGTGAAGGTTGATAATTGGTAGGGAATACAGACTGTATGCAGTTGAGAATGTGATGCTAAAATTTAAAAATATTAGCCCTTTTATATTTTTTAAACTTTATTTGTGATAAAAAATTTTTAAAATTTAAAATCATGGAAACTAATATGAAAACCTTTATTATAGAAATATTTAAAAAGTCAGTTCAAAAAAAAAATTTTTTTTAAATATCAAGGACCATATTTGGTTAAAATTAGAGAATCACTATGCTTGTAACCAAGTGTATGACGTAAATTAGTGTTACAAATGTATATCTGGGATCTAGACATAAATTGCAAGAAAGAAGAAAAAGGCAAATATTGGTTGACTTAGAGGAGGTTTTTTACTAAAGAAAGATTTATATTTTGAAAAAGCATTCCAAGGGGCCCAAAAGTTACTGTTATTTACTAAAAACAGTAAACTCAATGGGGAATAAAAAAAAGATTACTCTGACACTCCATAACCTTAAGTCCCATACTAATAAAGAAGAAAGCCTTTTAAAGGCCAGCTGAAACATAATAAAATTGCAAAAACTGAGTTATAAACATTAAACAGATCTATGTATGATGTTTTGTGCCGCAAACCATATCATTTTGGCTTTTTTCATTTTACAAAATTCCCTATGTTTACACACACATATATATATACATACAAACTTTTTTGGTATTTCTTTCACTAACAATAACGGAACAATAAAAAATACTAAAAAGGCATTTTTGACAAACTAAAACATATTTATTTTAAAATTAAATTTCTTTCTCTGATAATTTTTTTATGGCATGGTTTGACTTTTTTGATAGTTTGGTAAGCTTTTTTTCTTCTTAAAAGAAGCGCATTCAAAAATAAAAACTTGTTTTTTATTTATAAAACAGAAAAAATAACTCACATCATCAAAATCTTTATCAGAGTAGAGTAATGAGGGATGATTGCAAAGTTTTCTAAAAACTGATATGTAAACTAATTGCAAAGAAGAGTCTACAGATGAACCAAGGGAGAATAGCTTCCACAAAGCTCCTGTATTCAACAAATGCATGTATAATTTCTTTTGAAGTTCTGTTGGACGGCAAAATGCAACAACTTCAGCTAAGAAAAAATTATTAAATGCATTGTACATGAAAATTTATAGTTATACATTTAATTAATCATTATCAACATTTTGCTAAGAATTTCTCAAAATATTGTTATGAATAAACAAGTACAGATGATATAAAATTTTTTCAAAGAAGCTAATACATAGTCAAAATTATTCAAATCTTTCAGATATCTAATTATAAAACATTGCCAAGCAATTAAAACTAGATCTAAGTATATACAAAAGAAAAGACAGTTTTTTTAAAGTAATAAATACTACTTTTTAGATACTGTAAAATATTATAAACTAAAAGCTATCTTAGGAAATTGCACACAATTACTATTTCAAGTAGTATTTTATTGACAGTCAAATCCAGATAAAAATATATATATTATAAACAATTAACAGAATAGAAGTAAAAAAAAAGGTACAAATCATTGCACATAACATCCATAAGATAGAATAAATCCCACTCCCCTTCTATTAAGTCTTCAAGAATATTATCAGACTATGATAATGACTATCTTGGTAAATCCCTGAAATGAAGGCAAAATATGATAGTCTGTCTGGCATTAAATAATGATTCTTTAAATGTTGATTCAAATGATAATATTCAAGATCAGTAAATTCCAAAAAGCAAATAAGAGTTTTTGAATAAAAAACAAATGATGAAGCAAGTGCCTAAGATTATAATATCATCTGTAACATCAATATCTTGAAAAAAGTCATATTGAACTTATTAGGTATGTGAAGAGTACCATCACTCAATATATTTTGATTAAATAAATAAGACAAGGTATATTTTCTATGAAATAAATTTAACAAATATTTATTAGTGAAAACTTTGAATATATAAATAACTCAATGTTGTATATATAGTCCATACAATTTCTTCTGGCTCATTAAATAAGCTCTAAGTATAAAATAAATGAAACAATTTTTAAAATTTTATTCTTTTCCACCATAAAAACTTTTGCACCAAAAATGCCAATATTCTAAAAGACTGAATTTTAAGACAATAATTTACCTTTTTGAATTTAATAAATCATCCTCAAATTTTCAGTATATTTTAAAACCAATTAGAATTTTAGGCATATTTAAGAGAGTATGAAAGACTGATAATCTTTCAAAATTTAATTTCTTAAAAGTCAACCAGTACAATGTGGAACTTCTTCACTTGTGTACGACATTTATTCAAATCTAAGCCACCATCAATTCTGAGCAATGCCGTAAATTCTCAACAATTTTTTCAAACACTATTTTTCAAAAATGAAAAATAGTGTAAAATGGTTTATTGATAATCTAATTTTAAGAAAACAAAATACATTAAAAATGAGAGCTAAAAAGAAGTGAATAATTAGTTATTTTATCAATATTATAAACTTTTTTAAATACATAAATGAACCTGTAATTGCTCTAATTGTCCTATACAATAAATTTTTTCCCTTCGATTCTACGCTACACCTGATTTTCAGCAGCATTAACATTGGGAAAAAGTGCGACTTAGATTTGAGTAAATACGGTATTATAAAAATTTGAACTGATTTTCAAATGTCATTAATAAAATAAATATTTATTAGTTCAAAATCCAAATATACAGTAATGTTGTTAAATTTAAGTAATGTAGAACCAATTACAAAACAAAATATAAATAAAGTTGATACTTACTTTTGGAGGGAAGAAACTGATTAATAACTTCTTGTGTTCTACGAAGCATAAATGCAGATGCCATCATGTTAAGTTCTTCACTACATTGTTCCCCAATCTCTCTTTCTTCTTCAGAACAATTGGGATCACGAGATTGCATAATGGGCTTTTCAAAAGATCTTCTAAAACTCTGTATAGAACCTTAAATGAAAACTACCATTGTTAAAATATTATCATTTTTAAGAATTGTTGAAATGAAATATGTTTTTACTTATTCATAAGATGAACCAACTCATCATCAACAAGCAAATGACATGATTAATAATAATATGTACAAAAAACACCAAAATAAATTTATTTTAATACATCTTTTATTTCTACTTATATTTGGAAGTCAGAATTGTATTATAAGTGTGAAACAAATGAATAAAATGTGTAAATACATAAATATACAAAATAAATAACAAAATATAAAAGAAAATTAATCAAAAAGTAGTTTTTTTAAATAAAACAAATATAATAAACAATAAAAATTTTAAAAAATTAACAAAGAAGAAAACAGTCTTGCTTTTGGTTTTATCTAATTGAACTTTTAATCAGTACCAATTAAATTTTGGAACATATAAAATGCATAGTATTGGGAAAGGGAGGGAGAGAGGGGAAAAATTGTTTTTTTTTTATCAAAGCATTATTAACTATTTTTAACAAAAGACATTTAAATGTTAATTTCAACATTTTTTAAAATCCTTTATTCAAAAAACATAATATAATTATAATAATAAATAAATTTTGTAGGTGATAAAAGAATATTTCTTATTTTAAATATAGATGCTTCTGAAAATTATTTCTTTTAAAATGAATGCAGAAGTGATAAGAAAAAAAGAAAAACTAATTGTTTGTACACAGTCTTCACTCATAAAAGATTTTTAATTTTTTAAAACTATATTCATGACACACAAATATCTAAGAAATGTAATTTTGAAAAATAACATGATTTAATCATAAACATGAACACATAAAAACAGCTTTTGAATGTTATAAATTTTTAAAAATAAAATGCCTTATACAGTGGAAATTTACCGATTCATATGCATTTTCATAACAATAATGCAGAAAATTATTTACCAAGGGCTCCTGGATTAACAAAATCCACAATAGAGAAAAATTCAGCTAAATCATTTTGTATTGGGGTGCCAGTTAACAAAATTCTTCTATTTGTTTTAAGGCAATTCACAACCTAAAAAAAATTAGTATGTTTCATCAAATAAAAATATATTATTGCTATTTTCCCAATGAAAAATAACATATTTATAATATAAAATAGTTAAAAGTACTCACATTAGAAATTTTAATATTGAGATTCTTAATTCTGTGTCCTTCATCACATATTACGAGATCAAAAGATATCGGTGACAATAGATTTGAAGAGCGTGAAAACATTTCATATGAAATTATAAGTACAGTTTTAGGAGTTTTAATGAAATCCTAAAATAAAAACAGATTTTTAGTTAATTATATGAGTAACAAATTTTTTTTTCTATAAATAAACAAATTCTAAATGACTGACATACTTTTACAGTGTGCTTTTTGTCAACAGCATATACTGTTAATCTTAGTTCACCCAGCCACTTATGGAATTCTTTTTTCCAGTTCTCATAAAAAAAACAATTAAGTTTTATTACAAATACAAGATTATTTTTAATAAAAAAATTTTTTTAAAGGAAAACATTTTGTTCTTACTGTAACTAAGCTACTTGGAGTTATTACGATTATCGTCTTCAATATGGGTTTTCCTCCATATGGACCTTGCTTGTAAAGTGTCCTTAAATATAGCAATAAAATTCAGTTACAAATTAAATTTTTTAAAGAAAACTAAAGATATAAAAGAAAAAAATCATTACCATATGAGAGCAATACACTGTAAAGTTTTTCCTAAGCCCATTTCATCACTGAAAAAAAAATGTTTAAATATATCAATGTTTACAAGAAATAAAATTAGCAAACAATTACAAAATATCAGTAAGGGTTGAATGAAATTAATGAGAAAGATTTTTAAAAGTCAGACTTTATCATTTCATACATGCATATATAAAAGTTCAGCTCATAAAAATGTAAAATTTTTACGAAATAGTCAAAACAAAAGAAATCAAAACTATACTTAAAAAATTAAGTTATATATAACTAGAAATTGTCTTAATAGCAGTTAATGTCAATATAACTGCTAAATTACTAATTTTATACAATGAGCAAACACAAAAATTGATACTATGATGAAAAATAAATTCAAAGAAAATGTTTAGGTAGTAAAAACATTTTTTAGTGTAAATATTAAATCTAATAAAAGATATGTTGATTATTAAACTAATTCATATAAAATGCTTAAAAATAATGAAAATATTTTTGTTAAATAAAGTCATTTTCTTACGCTAAAATTGCTCCTTGGCCAAATTCATGCTGAAAACCTAATATACATTTATATAAAAAAATTATTCCTTCTTTCTGATGAACTCGCAACTGTCTGGCAAGAAATCTTTCAACTCTAACAGGCATTACAGGTAGGCCTTTTTTATTATACATTTCCTAAAATTAAAGAACATATACACATTTTGAAATAAAAATTAAAGATTTTTTTAATTGCATAATAGGGCATGTGCATTTAGTAATAAAATGGAACAATGAAAATTCATAATATTTTACACATAAACACACATTTTATAAACATTAAAAATTCAAGTTAGCATGAATTTAAAAAAAAAAAAAAAAAGAGAGATGAAACTTTGAGACTCATTCAACCATAAAAAAAATTGTATACATATAGTGAATAAAATTGTTTGTAAATCATTACGGCTTTTCTTTCAAAATTTATAAATACACATTATAATTAAAATAAAATATATGTTACACATAACTTGACCACATTCTATAGAAATAGTGGTATATAATTTTTTGGAAAGATTGAAAACAAATGCATTATTATAAAAAAAATATATGTATATCCTTGAATTCAGCGCTATCCAAAAAAATAATATTAATTCTATTGATTAAATATTTTTTAAAGTTAAATTAAATAATCTTGAAAAGTTGCATATTTTTTTAAGGCCCACAACTTTAAGATCGACTTTCTATATTCTTTATAAAAATTAACTGGGAATTATTTTATAAAATCAACTATTTACATTTTACATTCAGTGACATATTCAAATTAAATTAAAATTAATTATAAAACAAAATAAAAATGACATATTCAAAATGTCTGATTTCTGCTCAAAATTATCTTTTTCCCAATACTTGAAAAAAAAATAATACTTTTAAGGTTTCATCTAATAGATAACCATCCAATACATGAACAAAAAAATTCCATCAATCAAGAAAGACTTACTCAGGAAAAAATATTTTTGGTGACAATTATTCCTATCAGAAATTAAAATACTTTTGATGTGTTGTTTTAAATATTCAAGACAGAATGTTTAAGGAATAAAATTATTTCTAGTTTTTCTATGTATAATTGAATAGTCTTGTTTAACTGTTTATTAACATCACTCTTTGCAGTAATATGAGGGGTATTAGTGACAGACCTCATATTTTTGAACCATAGTCTACTGATGAGGATGACACCCGAGCTATCACTCCACCCTCCGAATTTCCGCAATACTCTAACACGAAGAGGTTTTGAGCCTTATGAATTACTTAAGTAAGCCTTTCCATGTGGCCGATCTTCAATGGCTCTAGGGCTTGACAAATACAACACTAGTTAGGAGCTAGCGATGATGACCACTCAGTAGGACAATAGTTAGTCTTGATTACATTCAAATAAGAAAATTGTTTCACATGAGAAAAATACTGAAATATATCAAGTATTTATCTTTTTTTTTATAAATTTGTAAAAGTTCATATTAGAAATCATTATTTTTTGGCATACATAATATTTAAAATTTATTTCTTCCACGAGAACTGAATAAATACTTAACCCGCGATAACTCGTGCGGGTTGTTCTCCACACCCCCAGCAATAATATAAAGTTAATGTATTTTGAAATGAAAATTTTGTAGGCTTAGTTTAAATTAATTTTAGTCTCATTTTTATGCAATAAATTTAATAATTTTATTTGTATAATACAAAAAAACAACTTGTACTTTATAAAAATGTATCATAATTGACTAAAATTTCTTTCATATTTAAATACACGTGTTAAAAGTTTGGGGTGTTCGCTACACCCCGCGAGTAACGACGGTAGCAAAAACAGGTGCGAGTGACTGCGGGTTAAAAATTTATTTTATGATAAGTCAATGTCTTTACCACTGGTGTAGCTAGTCCTGAGTGGGCCCTGTATTGTTGATACGGCAGTAGCTATGCCCTTAGTCTTTACATAGGTGTTATCATTAAATAGCTTATAAGAAATTGTATATAATTGCACACACATGTACAATCAACACACACACAAAAATGCAATCTCTTGAATTCAAAATTATGGCTGATCAAATGTTGCTTTTTGGTTTTAATATATCAGTATACTCACAAGATAAACTTTTAAGTCATTTGTAATAACACTCCTGATTGATGAAGTACATTACATAAAACTTTAGAAATGCTGTAATAAATTATTTACAAATGCAATAATCAGAAAAGTTATTCTTATATCTGCTTCAAAAATATTAGTTTAATAACCTTTAGTTTCTTATAAAAGTCAGTTCAAATGAATGAACTGAAAATTTTGTTACCTGATGCTCTTCTGTTGGAGAGGGTAAAATTAAATCATCTTCAAATATTGAGCTGTTAAGATTTTCTGATTTATGTTGGGGTGATATAAATTTCAAAGAAGGCCTAACAAGTTTTCTAGCTGGATCTACATTAAAAAAACATTTCACAATATTGATTTGAATTTCTTGATCATAAAATCTAAATTTTGCAACAAAAAAAAATAGAGCATACAAAATTTAAAATACTTATGTAAAAAAATGTTTTTTTTTTTTTTAATTTCAAATTTATATAATGTCCCACTATTTAAAAAATGTGAATAGATTTGCAAAAGAGTACAAAGCAGAGAACCAACAGGAATTTTTTTGTAAAATGTACACTAATTTTTGTTTAAAATTCTGTTAATCTTTCTGGTGCTGAAGAAAAAAAAATTTTTTTTATGAAATACACTTGGGAAAAATCTATAAATTTGATTTCTTTACTGAATCCTTATGTTCTTTTAAACAAAAATGACTTGGAAAGATTTTAAATACCTGACAACTTAAGAATATACTTTTTCCCTAACTGTAAAAGTTATTTAGTTTTAATATCCATTAGACTTTTTAAAATAACAGTAACAAACTTAATAGTTTATCAAAAGAAATATTGCATGTCTTTGATAACTTCCCAATAATTCTCAAACAGGATATACAAGCTTAATATTACAGGATCAGTAATTGGGGAAAAAAAGATTAAGGTAACTAATAAGAAATATTCAATAATTAATAATGTTAGATAATTCTTGTTTTATTAAATAACTTCCTTTAAAGACATACAAAAATTACCATTTCCTCTACAATAATAATTGCCCAAATTTTAGTACTATTATATGTTATTCTCAGTTTTTTTACAGGATATAATTTAATCTAGAAATTTTTTGCCCTATGTGACATAAAACTTTTAAGACACAAATGAACTTTTCCATGATTGTGTTTGAGCAGAAAATATGTGTTTTGTATGTGTAAATTATATAAATATATTCATCATTGTGTTGGGTCAAAACTCATAATACAGAATTTACATTATTATTGGTAGTGAACTAATTTATATATAAATAAATTCCTATAATTTATAAATTATGGTGAAGTACCTATATATTCATACTTAAGACATTTTGTTTCAGTTTACTACTCATAAAAATTTCTGTACACCATTGATTCTCAACAAGGGTATTACTGCCACCTGAACGGTGGTAGGAGGATGTTGAACTTGTTTTGGGTGGTACAGGGCAATAAGCCTGTTTGGGGCGGGTATGGGGATGATTAAACCTGTTTTGGCATTTGAACTTGGTTTACACCATTTGCAACAGAAAAGCAACATACTTACGCAATGGTTCATCTTGTGCAATTTCAGGAATGAGATGAATTTTTGTATTCTAGGTTGGATGGATCTAGAAATTCGAAACTGATCCCCCCCCCCCTGATCACAACCAACATAGCATATGCGTCAGCTGTTTGGAAATTTAATATGCAAGTCTTCTGTAAAATTTAAAATTTTTGTCTTCCATAATTCAGTAAGCTCCTCTTTCCTATATCCTAAATTACAGTATTTCCCCAATGAGGATTGAAAATTTTTCCTCTCCTTAAGAGGGAGAGAGGAGTCAGCTTTAAAAATCTTAAGAATCACTGCTCTGTATGAACAAAAGCACCTCCCCTTAAAAATCTGTAAAAAAATAAAGCTTTTAATCCTCCTAAGCTATTTTAATTGTTCTTAGCCCACATCAGCACTTAGGTAACAACTGATATTTGTTGAGTTAGACATTTTACAACTATAGTGAAGAATCTTGCAGAACAATGTTAGTTGTATTTTTCACTTGTTGTATGGAAATGTACATTCCTCTGAAATAGTTTACTCTCTCAAAAGTTTTCTGAAGAATAACTATTTCATGTTTCTAATCAAGGAAACTTATTCCTAATCTTCAAGCTGAATTTGATTGAGTAAATTTATAAAACACATATACTGAGAAAGAGAGCAATGGAAACTATAATTCAATTAGTAAAAATGTAAAGGTCAATCAGTATCAAGAAATTAACAAATCAAAATACATTTTTTAATATACTTTATTGCTTCACAATCAAAATATATTTACAAAAGGTAGAAATTAAATTTAAGTTAGCAACTCATTTTTCTCACAAAAATTGGACTTCTGGTTTTATAAATTTTTATTAAAAAATGAAATAAATAATAACAGCCCTAAAAAAGTTAACCAATTGATCTAAACAAGATCAATTGTAAGTGCTGGCTAAAAGAAAACAAAGATATCAAAATGCAAAAACAAAAACCTTACTTTTACATAGTTCATTTACAATAATTGTTTTAGGAGAATCAATGAAATCATATCAAAATAAGTAAATAATAAAAATTATAGTTCCTCACGTTATATGACAAAACAAATAATCAAATCAAAATAAGAAAACTTTAATGTCAGTCATAAACAGGGTTTTTTACAACAGATTGGAACACACAAATTCTAGTTTTGTACCCCATTGCTTAAATTGTAACAATATTTTTTATCCCACTACAATTCTGATCAATAAAAATTTTATATAGAATAGATCCAGATGTGAAGTATTATAACTGACATTTTCATGCCATGTAAAATCATAATGAATAGTGAATAAAGCTTTAGAACAATAATTCTAATAGGCATTAATTTAGAGAGAAAATAGATAATCACTTCTCATAATAGCTAAAATAGACCTACTCCGTCATAATCAAAGCTTTATTCACTCTGGTATAAGCTTCTCAGTTAATTTAAATTACATGGAAACCATTTCCTACACTAATAACCATTTATTTTCAAAGTAATATCACAAAATGTTTAATAAAATGATGAATAAATAGTTGGAGGAAAAAAAGAAAATATTCAGCAAATCTATTAACAGTTTACATATTCCTCAAATAATATAAAAAAAATATAGTATTATATTCTTTTTCAAAATAATCAAAATGCATACATTTCTAAAATTTGAACAATTAGCAATAAAAAATATAAAGTACAATTTTCATTGCAAAAAAAAAAATAAATAAATAAATAAAAAAAAATAAAAAAAATACACAAAAGTGATAATAAACTTCAAATAAATCAAGTAAACAAAGAAATAATGATTTTACTTCTAAAATTCATTTTGAACCTCTAATGCAGAGTAATATAAAAAAATAAAGAAATAAATTATTTATAGGTAAAATTTCACTTTTACAATCTAGCCTTAGCACCAGGAAAGGTTCTACATACATAAATTTGTGCGGTTCTGATTATTATCATGTTTCACTGTTATGTTCCTTCCAGGTACTTCAGATAATACAAAATTCTTGCATTCTTCAGAAGACATAAGGTATTGTATCTATAAAACAAGATAGTCCCATTTAAAACAAATATATTGAATTATAAAAGTACTTTATAATCTACCAGAAAAAATAGACCTCAATCACTAAGCATTTTCATATAATTTTTTTTAACATATTAGGTATAAGCAAAAATTATACAAGAACTTTTAAATTTAGTTTATATTCAATATCACACATGCATCAAATTGTATATTAAATGTACATCAGTTAAAATATTGCAAGACAAAGAATTTGCAATCAGCTAAAAACAGGACATAAAATATGAACACATAACAACAGAACTAAACCATAAAATATACACACTATATTAATATTTTTATATAATTAGTTTCTTTAAAAATGTAAGTGAATAGAAAAACTTTGTGATTTCAAAATAGACATTTAAAAAAGGTTAAAATAATTAACATGCACTGATATGAAGAACATGTATTTCATTACGATTCCTACAACATAATTTAAACGAGCACTAAAAATATTTTAACAATTATTTTAAATAAATTAATAAAATAAAAACAGTATTGTAAAAACAAACCTCACATTCTTTACCACCTATGTAAAACTTGCTACCATCTTCAAGTGATTCAATTTCCTTCAGTTTATACCCTATACCTCTATCAATCCTTTAAAAATAAAAGAGGAAAATTATTAACAAGTATGACATAAGAGCCAATAAAATTGAGGTCAATAGTTTTAATAATAAATTTAAAGTATATATGGGCTCTTTTTTAGTTCGAAATCTACATTTTAAAATTAAATCTGATTATATCAAATAGTTAAAAAGCAATGTAATGCTCATTCTAGAAAGATTTTAAAGGACTGCATGCTTTTTAGACCTGAAATTAGCACCTCATAAACTTTTTTTAATTCAAATATTAATTACAGAGAAAAAAATTTTAAATTTCATAGTTTGCAAGGTAATTTCATTTACATTGTGTAAAATTACTATTACATAAAATAAAATTAATCTGTTCTATACATAAAACATTTTTTTTTCTTTCTTACAAAACAAATTATCACCCCCCCCCCTTCTTTCAGCCTGTTCACGTCTTACCTTTTTGGGGGGGGGGGGAGATTTAGAATATGAATGTGTTTCATGTTAAAAGTATTATATTTGAATAAATGTAGCCATCCAAAGAAAACAATGATAACAAATGCTCCATTTTAAAATTCCAAAATAAATTTTATCTATTTTAATACAATAAATAAATATATGCATCTGTATTTTAAATTCTCATTAACCTTCCCCTCCTCCTTAAAATTTTATATTCATAAATATTTTGTAAAATGTATGCTTTATTTGTAATTTAATGCTTGTATAAGATAAATAAAATAAATAACATTAAAGTATTGGTATTGAAAAAAATATATCTATATTAGGCTTACATAAAAGCTTTAAATACTGGAATTTTAAAATTCAATGTGATAGATTTGTGTGTGTGTAGCGATGAAATTTTTAAAGTCATCTTAAACTAACTTGTCATAAGATAATAATCAAGATATGTGTAAAAATCTTGTCATTTAGAAAATCATTAATTACAATTACCTGGTTTTAATATTTATGGTTGAAACATCTAAACTTATATTAGACTCTCATATTTGTAAAGAATATAACCAATACTACAAAAAAAAATTTCTTAAAATTGGAAAAATTAAGACTGAAAGTTGATTTCCTCTTACTTTGCGATTAGAATAAACAAATAAATACAAAAATTTATTTTCCCATCATATATTTTATATAAGTCTTCACTTAAGAGAGTATTGAGACTCAAATAACTTTCTATTTGATTAATTACTCCAGTAAGTTTTAAACAGACAAAAAACAACAAAAGCAAATAAATGAAAGTTAACTTTACGCATTTTATAATTAAATATGAACAATAAAAGCATACAAAAATAGATCATGTAATAAGAGTTAAAATATTTTAAATTACTTCTTATTTGGTGTTTTCACCTGCCATATGTGTTAATTTTTGCTCTTATCATTAATGGTTTGTGATTTATCTGTAATAATATTTTTAATATAAATGTAGAATCTGATTACTTTATGAGTAGACCATTGAGGAGAATAGTTTATTCACTTTCCCACAGTAGAGTGATTTTTCTTTTTTGAAAAGTACTTTTTATATCTGCGGAATTAACAACAACTGTTCCGAGAATAATTTCTTTAAAAACTTTCAAGTGTTGTACAATTTTTGGGAATTTCATGTAAATGACATATCAACTCCAGGTAACTAGCAGTTACATTTTCCCTTATGTTACACTGGTCTACTGATGAAACAAATGCAACAAGACAAAAATTTATACTTCATATATAGCAAATTCTATGAAATAAAAAAATCGACACAGAAAACATCTTTTCCATCAATGGAAAGAAGTAACATGATTGCAGGCACTTAAAAAAATGTTGCTGAGCAGATTGCCATAAAAAAATGTGCAAAGAACATTTCACAGGGTAGTTGCCTAAGCATCTACTGTAAGGTAACCACATATCAATGCTATTTTAGCAGTAGGTTTGGCGAATTCTTCCTCAAAAATGGAGATAAGAACTCTACCAAGCATTTGCAAACCACCTGAATCCCACCAATAATATTAGTTTTTAAGAAATTGATTTAAAAATATAATTATATACTTTACTTACACTTTACCATTTGAATCTTTAAGTAGAGCACTACGATTCTTTATTGTCAATATTCCTAAAAAAATAAACTAAAAAACTTAACAGAAATAAATGAAATAATAAAAAAATGATACAAACTATAAAATAAAAGCAATATAACTTGTAAAAGGATAAAATATATAAAACAATATTACTTTTAAGTCATTTTCAAATGAAAAATACAATCAATAAGTTCTTTAATTATACAGTCATTCAACATACATTTAATGTTTGCACTAAAATAATCATTCCCAAGGTGGGCTGATCAAACTAGATAACCAATCTACTCTGTTCAGATGATAGATTATTATTTAGAGTAATTTAATTCCGTCATCCAGTGCAATATTAGACTAATTCAAGGAAGATAATTTATATAGGACACAAACTTTGGCTTCAACTCTGTATAATTAATAAAAGGTTAAAAATTTTGCAAATAACTCAAGTACTATCATAAAAAAGACACCTTTATAAGTTTTTGCAACACATTATATCTGAATAAAAATATTATCAATAGTTCAAAGGTAACTAAACTATAACATTAATAGATCAACTAAAATTCTAAAAGTTTTTTAATTCATTTCAGAATTTAATATGCTTGCAGATTTATGCAAGGTCCTAACAGCCTAGATTTCATAACACATTTGAATCTGATAACTGATACCAGAGATATAAAAAACATCAGGCGGCATATACTAAATTACTTGCGAGACAAAAAGGATTAATATGTTAAGTATGTAACATTGTATTCAGTTATAATCTTAAAGGGTATATTAATCAAACTGTAAAAATATTTCTATTGTTTTATGTTTATTAAAATAAAAGGTATTTTTTAAATTAATATTATCAGTTTAATACAGATGGCTCACATTTTTATCTCAAAACCACCTTGTACAAGCAAATTGATAGTTAATAACTATAAACAAGTATAATACCTGTTATTTAATGCTACACTATGAGGTTCATAACCTTAGTTCTGAATAATTCTTGAATTATTGAAGATAAATAACATTAAATTTGTGATTTATGACATTTGATAAGAGAAATCATAATATTTGAAACTTTGATATAATCTAACTTAAGCTAATTTAGTAAACTAATAACAATATCAAGTTTGTTCAACTGTGGAGAGAATTATGGAAAATGATCAAGGATACAACTATACATAAAATTTTTTAAATCAAACACTAAAAACTTTAAAATTATTTGATTATAATATAATATGATTTCTCCTTTAGTTGTGAAACAAAAAATACATTCATATTCACTAATTTCAAATGTATTTAAAAATTTTGACACTTATCATTTATAGGGACTATAGTCAGTGATTGCTTTTTTTAAAATTATTGCCAACAACATTTGATAAAATGCATTTACTATTAACACAATGATGGAATAGAATTTTGAGTGTGTTTTTTATTTTTCTTCATAGCCCCTATAATCAATGAATATCAAAATCTTCCTTAATTAGCTGACAAAAAATAATAGTTTAAATTCATAGGATCTACTTTTATGATCTATTTCCTTACCAATAAAATGCTAAAAAATTAACTTAAGAAATAGTTTCACATTATCAGTACTGCAGAAATAAATTTATTAATAACTTTAATTTTTTAACTTTAACTTTAATGAGCATTCAAAAAACAAAATATTTTCCTGAAAATAATGGACTACATTTAATTTATATCTTCCCCAAAACTTAGCAATTTAACTTAATTTCTAAAAGTATTATGGTATTTTATATAAATTAAAATCTATCAAATTTTACTGAAGCAAACTTAACAAATGAATATAATCTGTAAGAATATTGAAATCAGATTTACAATAGAATAAGCATTTATGAAAACAAAATACCATATTTCCCTGCCCATGAAACACATTTTAAATCCAGAATATACCCAAAATCAGTTTCCATCTGATGGTCTGAGGATAAAACTTTACCTCCTAAAATGTAAACTAACTCGATAAGAAAAATACTGTTAAATGTTTCTTTAAGTGAGACTATCATAAAATCTTTCAAAAAGTGTGAATTAAAAATGTGCTGAAAAGTAAAAAAAAACAAAGAAATTAGAAAATAAAGAAAAATCTATTGATAGTGGCAACCAAAGCGAAAATAATTGCTTGCTAATTTTTTAATATAACAATTCAGTTTCCACTGTATAAAGTGTTGTTATTAAAAGACAGTAAAAATCGTTTAACACAAAACTGAGGAGACTGAAATATTTTTTCGAATTAAAAGAATTTAGTGAAAAGAATATTGTAAAAACAACAACAAATATTCAACAAAAGTTTATCAGAGTACATTTCATATTCATATAAGAGCATCTAATAAATTGACAGAGAAATCTTCATTTGCTTCGATAGCGAGTACATATTTTCAAAACAATTGCTTCCGGTAGAAAAATTTTATGTTTTGTAAATCCCTTGATCACAAGACTGCAAGACACTTGTATTCGGAGGCAAGATAAGCTTAATAGCTTTCAATACAACATTGGGGTAAGCCAGACAATTATCATTGCAACCTTATGCTTTTCTCGTAAGAACCGCTCCATCTAACTTTACAATCCAAATTCCAAAGCTAACTGAGGAGAAATTTGATGCTTTTGTGTTGCATTTGTGGGAGGAGGATGAAAGTAGTTTAGATAAAAAAAATTAGCCTGTGTCACAGGTTATTCTGAAAATATTTCAGAGCCAACTTTGCCCCCCTTTTTTATGAAACATGTGAAACCATCTCTCTTTCATTTCACCCCCCCCCCCTCTTAAATCTCGTCAATGTGACTGGTGTTTTCCGCATTTCATTCATTTCCTGAAGGTAAATCTTTTCGTGCTAAGTGATTTTTGTTTCCTGTTGAGAGGAAAAAATCCATGAAAATACATAGTAGTTTGTCGAAGCCAATGTATTATTTTTTGTTAACTGATATTTTGTGTTCAGCATTTTCGCATAAAACATATTTCACTGAAGTTATTATAATCCTTTTCTGTTTGATTCAAGTATTTTTTGTAAGTTCTAATAAGATGAATCACAGGGTCTTATACAGAGGGAAATATGGTAAGTTATAATAAGTAAATAATAAATGTTGATAAGGTATAATAACTTACCATCTCCTTCCCATACTTTATGCTGAAAAGATTTTTAAAAAAGATTAAGAACTCCAGAGTGATTACAACAGTAATGTCAGAAAAAGGCAAAGTAAATCAAACAAAATATTACATATTTTTCCTATAAATAATACTGTGTTAAAATTTAACTTTAGAAAAATTTTATAACTGGCTTCCATGCAATAATAACTAGTGTTAATATCAAATTTTTAAGTTACATAATCCTAAAGATATCAAAAAATCATAAATTTTGTGAAACTAAATATAAAATTTTGAATGTTATATAATATTTATTAAAATGTTTAAAAATTGCAATGTTTTACACATACTATAACTTTAAAAAAATCATAATTACATGCATTTTTATAAAACATTAATGCAATAATAAAGTTCAGTAAATAAAATTCATTCATTAATACATTCATAAAATTTATTGGTACTTATGCATCACACTGTTGACCAATTTCATCAAATCAAAAGTCACCCCCGAAAATCTTTTCGTTTGCTGAAATTGTGTGTGGTTGACAGTATAACACATAAATATTAGTTTATCATTTACATAAAATCCTTAACATTAAACTTCTTTAGAAATAAATCTATATTAGCCTAAAAAACAACAATTTTGTGAGTTTTATAATTATTTTAAGTTTATAAGTGAATTTTTTTAAAATAATTTAAACATCAATCCAATTTTACCTTTTTTGATGAACGTTTGCACCATAGCACATTATAATAAAGCTCCTTTCCAAAACTTGAAGAATCAGGCACAGATTCAAAAGAAGTTGATTCTTCATGTTTGTTACAAATTTTATTTAAAGTTTGTTTTGGAGTTCTCATATGTGGATGGGATAAATTATCATTACTTGAATCTATGTTGTTCGTTATTTGAACCTCAAAATCAGATTCTTTTTCCAGATCTTTACAGTCAGGTTCTTGTGAGACTGGTTTTAAAAGTAATTTCAGGAACTCTTCTTTAGTGTGCATATCATTGTTAGATTTCTGTTTACAGTTTGTTAACAGTCCTTTCTAAAAATAATAGAAAGATGACTTAATTTATTTTCAAGTTATTACAAAAAAAAAACAAAAAAAAAATTAAATAGAATTATGAGTAGAAAAGAAAAGAAGAACATGGGTTGCATAGAATCCCAATACAGAGAATATTTAAAATATAAAACAAAATCAACTTAAACATAAATATAATACAACTATGTTGTTGTTACTTATGCCACCTGTCTGACATAGTCAGATCGAGGCACATGAAATTCATCATGGCAACGGGCTAGAGATACGCATGTCGTTAGCCAAAGCTTTGAGCCCATGAAGGTGACAGTACAATTTTGCTCACGATAGATGGCGACACCATTTGGACCCACTGATTTAACGAGCCCGTACTCCGTGTGCACTTGGCGGATATTTGGTGGCATCGGGCATCGAACCCAGGCCTTCTGGTCTGACGTCTGATGCTCTAACCACTAGGCTACCCACGGCCCTAATACAACTATAAATAAATTTATAAGATTCTAAGTAGAGAAAGAGATTAAAAAAAATCGTTTAAAGCACTGGCGTAGCTAGTCCTGAGTGGGCCCTGAATCAAAGTTCCTTGGGGGCCCTTTCTAGAGGCTCCTTAACATTTTGAAATTATTTTGCTTACACGTTTTGGGGCCTCCAAAGCTTGGACGTCCCGTATCATTTAGCTGTGCCCCAGGTTTAAAGTGTAAAATAGGTAGTCTTTAGTAAAAGTCAATTTTTCGGTGACCAGAATCAGTCACAAAACTACCTATATGCAGTAATAGTGTGAAGTGAAGCTGAAGTAATGAAGAGCTAAATTCTGGCATATAGATAAACAACACCAAATCCGAGGGGGACACCTATTCTACACTTTAGTCAAATTATCCAACAGATTAAACTGGAATATGTTTCCTAAAGAATATTGGTATTTATAAGGGTACTTGCATAAAATTGCAGCAATCGCCAACTCTATTAATAACTCGCCAAGTTAGCAACCCCAATTTCTTATGTGTCGTAAGCACTGAATTGGCAGCCAGGTGTTTTGTTTCAAAAAATGTTGCAAACAGATTGTGATAATATGCAAGTACCTTTATAAGTTAGTTATAAGGACCATGGGTTGGTAGTTGCATTTCAGAGTTGTCACTAACAAGAACATTGAAAATATTATTTGATAAGATACATCCATTATACAAATGATTGTACATGGACATGATGTATTTGGTTTCATTGTCTTTATAACTGTTAAGTAACAAATATTTGAACACAATTTGTGTACAAAAACTTAATATTTCATTAACAAAATAGGTAACATTTCTCTGTTTCACCAAGCCACTTATTATCTAATTGTATATTTTGACATTACAAAAAATTCATGATTATATATAATCACATTTCCATAAATGAATATAAATCATGCAACGTTATTTTTCGATTCAGGAAGGGGGGGGGGGGATAAAAATGCAACAAAAAAAATCACCAATCAGTCATACAAAAAAACTAACCTTTTTTCTTCAATGTTGGATGCAATTAAAAATTTCATGCCTCCTCATTTTTGATTAATAATTTAAGAATTGAGATTATTACCTTATTTTGTGTTTAATTCGGCAAAAAAAAAAATTAACCGTCGCCAACGGCCCCCCAAAACGGAAAAGTACCTTACGCCCTAATGATACATACTTTAGTTAAAGTTTAGACCAGGGTGCCCTTCGGTAAAGTTGGTGATTCTTTTGGTAACCACAACAGCAATCACTAAACTATCCATTTGTATTATTAGATGTTTCGTTTTGCAGATAGTTAGATAGGAAAATCTAAATAAAATATAAATAAAGCAAAATCACATTTCAACAATAAGAAATAAGAATTATATCACCTCTTAAAAACAGACTTAATTTTGTTAGAATTCTAATTCTCCTGAGAAAAAGTGAGCCCTTTTAAGAAAGATGCAAGACCATTCATTAAGTTGCTGGTTTTATGCATTTTTTTACATATAAACTTGAAATTTAGAATAGAACTGAATCTTGCATGAAACGATTGAATTTTAGCTGTACTCAAGGAGCTCTTATCCCTTGCTCTAAGATATTAATCTAAAAAAATAATGGGAAGGTGCAGAATCATCCACTGCTTGGCATGATTTTAAGAAATTGCAACTTGACCTGCTCTAGCATATTGTCCTCTGGAGTAGCAATCCATCCAGAAGATTTAATGCAAAAGCACGATATTCAAGATGGCGAAAAATCAACACCAAAAAAGTGCTCGATTTCGCCCTTTAGTCAAAAGTAAAATCATATAGTTGACTTTTCAAACCTAGATATTCATTTTTAATAAGATCTGGTTCACACCTAATTTACTTTCTTCAAATATTCTTTATCACATACCTCCCCCCAACACAATACTTATTCCTCTCTCATTTGTAGTATTTCCAAATATATTCATCAGCTGGTACTAACGTATTATCGCAGCCTATTCATGACATGAAATGAGACGAAGTACATGATTGCCAATTCAGTGCATACAACACATACAAAATTGGGGTTACCAACTTGGCGAGTTATCGTGAACGTTGCCAATTGTTGCGATAGTACGTAAGTACCCAACAGTTTTTAATCTTTCTCAATCAAACGCATATCATTTTTGCAAACTAAATATTCAGAACCTAACTTTTAGCAATGTATAATAAAACCACAGGCATTTTTTCTTCTGCTTTGAAAGTCAGTTTAAAAGAGAAACACAGATTATAGTTATCAGTAGTATTGTTCAAAAACATTAGCTTCAGAGAAACTCCAAAAAGGGCACCAAAAAAGTCTTGATATAAAACTTATGTCTAATCAGTACCATGTGTGTTCCAGCTCAATATTTTAGATTATGTTCAAAATAGTTTATCAAATATTTTCAATTAATCTGGAAAAATAAGTCTTCTCTATTTCTCAGAAAATGTATCATTTTCTCTGAAATTTTAAAATTTCTTTAATAAATGTCTAAGTTTTCATATAACAGCAACTACATAAAATTAAGCATGTATATAAACGTTCACTCAGCTGAAAAATAAATATTTTAAGATTTCTTTTCACTATGTTTTAAATGGGAACAAAATTTTTAACAAAGCACTCAATGAAAATTTACTCACTTCTTCAGAAGTAGATACTTCACTAGGAGTAGAATTAACTGCATTTTCCGAATTTGAATTCCATAAACTAAATAATTCATTTTCTTTGTCTATTTGAAGTTCATAATTTTTCAAAGGAGGTAAAAAATGAAGTCGCTTGGCAGCTGGTTGCAAACTTGGTGCTGCAGATCGTCGCATTTTATTAAATGCACAATTTTAAAAAAAAGTTTTTACAGAATTTGATAATTTTAAGACAATAATAGAAAAATTGAAATCGGTCTTTTTTCTCTTCTTAATGTTAGTTTTGGAATCACCATACGATTTTTATTTTATCATTTCAAAATCGCGGGAGAAAGTATGTTTCGGAATTCTACAAAAGAGTTGAGTAGTCCCATAGTGATTGTTAATTTGTGTTGTGTTTCATGTTGAAATCAATTGTTTGCCAAAATAACTACTGAAAATATTCCTTTTTTAGAAGTTAAATGATTTCCCATTAGTTCTGAAAGTTTATTTCTAACGCATGAAAAAAAAGTTAATCTTTTAGCATAAAAATTTGTTTTTCTTAAACATATCGATATTCAACAACTATTGATTAATCGATTGTCTTTGAGGTACAGCTGTGTTTATTTTTGTAAATGAGAATTTTACTGTCAAACATCATATAATACGTGTCATATTATTCCTAATATTGTCTTCAAATTATGGTTTATATCATAACATTTAAGTTGCCATTACTTTTATAGAACAACTGCCCATTAAACTATATGCAACAGTATGTAAAAAATGCCGGTAATTAGTAAACAGAAACGAACAAGTATCGCAACATTTCACGGTGATCAAAACTAATATTATTTTTAAATTGTGTTCTTCATTTATTACTGTACCTAGAGTAATATTCCCGTTGATTAATTGAAAGTAATTATTTTTATTTTATCTTCCCATATATTTATTTCTTAAAAAGTTATTTTATTATTGTTTGAGCTATTTTTCGTTTAAACTGAAAATAAGTCAATTTTACATTAATAGAATGTGTAAAATATATTTCAATGGTTATCTTATCCTTAGATAACATTTTTTTAAAAAGCTTGTTTTAAATTTTAAAAGACAGCTCCTTCTATGTGCGTGACATTTTGTAAATAATTTTTCTTATTTGTGTTAAATGACGAATTGCGCGTTCAAATCTGCACGAACATAATTCGTTTTATTTTTCACCTGACATTTGTTACAATTGATTTTATGGATGCCAAAAATATTTTAATCCTTCCAATTTTGCCGCAGTCTAACGAAAAATAAAATGTGATTAAGTTTGCAAGAAGTCTTTTTCTTTAAAAAATTAGTTCCAAATTTTATACATATAGTGTGAATGATAGTACTGAAAAAATGTCTGATTTTTACTACTAGCTGAGTGGAATTTAATGAATACCATTTCTTAAGCACAGTTTCTAACAATTCTTTAAAATATATTTTGTATTTAGATTTTGTTTAAACAGATGACTGAAAAATACTCTTGAACATAATCTCAAGCAAACATCTACCTTAAAAATGTTTTTAAGAGATCTGCTAATAAATGTATACAATGCTGCTGTGTCAAATTTTATATTAATAAGATTTCATGATTCAGCAGCTCTAGTCAATTAAATGATTTTGTAAAAACTTCTTTCGTGCCTCATTCATTTTTTGTAGATTTAGATTACTGATTATCTCATGAATTAGAACTAATCACTCTTAGAACATCAACAATTATCTAAAAATGTCACCATAAATCTTGTGAAAGAGTATTTCATTAAAGTATGATAAATGTTATACCAAAAGAGTACATTGAGATAGCTAGGAAAAACATGTCAACAGTTTTTATTTTTAAATTATTCCAGAGAGTAATTCCTTTGTGAATGTTAATTCATGTTTGTACTTACTCACTTTCTATGTGGATGTCTTCATAGTTTAGTAAGTGTTATGATTTAAATCTTAACACATTTTTATCTTAATACATCTTTTAAGTCACACTTTTTTATTTGTTAATACATTCATTCTTATAAGTCTAATAAAGTTGTTTCTAATTTTGAAGAAAATATTATATTTTTAAATTTTGATTTGAATTGAGAGCATTTGGTACTTGCGTATTATTGCCACCTATTGGTGACATTATATGAAATGAAGCACATGGATGCCAATTCAGCTCGTACAACACATGTAGGAAATTGAGGTAGCCAACTTGGCAAGTTATTAATAGAGTTGGTGATTGTTGTAATAATATGTAAGTACCGAACATTTTATTAAATATTTTCCAAAATTGTATGTATTGTACACAGATATGAAATATATTGGTTATATGTAATTTTTATTGTAGTTCTAATGAATTTGGTAATTTAATATTTGTTTTTAAAAGTTAAATTGAATCACATAAGAAAAATATTTCAGATTCTTACAGGATATGAAATTTGTTTCATTTAGTTACATGAAACATAAGGTTAGAAATTAGAATAGAAGCTAAAAAAAATATTATATTATATAATATTTAAACAATTTCAGCATAATATTTATATTTATTACTATATTTTAAAAATCTTAAATAGTTGGGAAAAAAATCTTATACTTCTTCAATAAAGATAATCCTTTTTTTCCTTTATTTTACCTTCAGCTAAATTGGAATAAATTATCAGTTTTGGTCATGTAAGGATATATTTCAATATTTTCAGTGTAGAATGTGTACATTATAGAAATTAAATAATAAACCATCATTATTATGTTTTGTAATTTAATTTTATATAAAAGTTAACATAAATTTATTTATTTAGAATTGATGTCCTTAAACATGCATGGTTTTATATATATTCAATGAGCAATTATTGAAGCCAAAATGCAAGTATCAAAATACTTAAGTATAGATTAAATTTAAAAATACTTACTGGAATTCCTGGATGAGAAAAATATATGAACTTAAAAGGATGTTGAAAAATTAATTTTTGTATCCCTTGTTTATAATGTATTATTAATTCACTCTTTTTTTTAGCATCCTCTAGTCTGCAAGATATATATTAAAGCTTATGAAGCTTTTAGACTGGATACGGATAAATTTGTCCACGCACAAGCTTATTTAGAGTAATAGATTTATCTTGCTGTAATATTTCAAAAATTTATGACTGTAATGGTGTATTTCAGCTGTTTTTGATTACTGTATGTATTTGTTTTTGTGTATTACTGTTGATTTTTGTCACAGAAATAGCTGTTTTATGTACATTTCATTATATTAGAATTTAGTAGTTCTTTACATTTGTTAGTATCTGATGTGGCATGGATAAGGGGGGTTTGCAAAATGGTACATGAGATATATTCTTACAAATGAATTAAAATTTTCTTTTATTCAACAAATTTTATTTTTTTAAATTCAATCATGTATAGCTATGGCAAGAAACGTAAGTTTTGTTTTTTATGGTGTTTTATTATTTATTTCAATTCTTGTCCAAATGTTTGAAAATCAACTCTACTATATTCATTTCACTTACAAGGATATATAGTTTAAATGTTTTGAATTTTCTTTTATATTTAAATTTACTGCAATTTTTACCTTTTTTTTTAGGTATGGCATCCCGAGCTTTGAAAAAGTACATCTTATTCATTTGTTGTCCCTTATTATTTCTGTTTCTTATATATCGTTCATTTTCTCCATGTTCTGTTCAAACAAGTAATGGTGTAATGGTTGCTGCACAAGTAAGAAACTTTTCTTTCCTTTTAAATTATTTTGTAAAATTATATTATTACAAAAGGGAACATACTTGTCTGGAATATAAATTGAAATGCTTAAATGATAATATAATTATGGTCGACTATTCAAATGTTTTTGTTAGAAAGCTTCTTTTTTTTAAATTTGCTACATTTGTAACTAATTACTTTTAAATTATTTCTTTTTGATTTTAAGAATTGTAACACAATATTTTTTGGTACTCGCATATTAACTTCATACCAGTGACAAACTTTGGAAAATTTCAACCAATTTCAGTAATAATCCTTAAAATGATATCAAATTGTTATAATTCATAAACTTTTTGGTAATTAATCTCTGACATGCAGTTAATCTTGGGTGGTAAATTTCTGGCATAAAGCTAATATATAAATACCTATTTTTTAAAAACTTTTTTATTAAAGTTTTCATAATATTAATTTTAAACTGTGCTTATAAGTGAAAGTGCTCATTACTAACTTATAATCATTCCAATAAAGGTATTATTTTAGCCAGTTAAATGTATTTCATATTCAAATTAATGTTCCATGTTTAATAATTATTGTATTCATATTTTTAGCGATACATAATGGGACAAGATTCAAAAAAATATGTTTACAACAGAAGTATGCCTATAATATTTATTGGTGGGATGCCAAGAAGTGGGACCACTTTACTTCGTGTTATGTTGGATGCACACCCTGATATTAGATGTGGAGAAGAAACACGTGTTATACCACGATTGCTTAGTCTTAAACAACAATGGCTAAAATCTCCAGTTGAATCAAAAAGACTTGAGGAAGCTGGTATAAGTGGTGATGTGAGTTTTTAATTCTTTTTTTCCATGTTTTATCCAATATTGTTCTGGGAGTATTGAAAAGTTTGTATATGTAGTTAATAATAAGTTCTTTTGAACTGCTAATTCTTTGAATTGATGAAAAAGATCAAAAGTTTTCTTAAAGCATGAAGAAATTGTTCACACATAAAGGTTAATAAATATCCACTGATTTTTTATAACTCTCTATGCAGTGATCGCTTAAACACTGTATTTTCCAATGTGCAAGATGCTTCTTTTTTCAAGACATCCTAAAATGTAATGCTAATTTGCGAGGAAACATCCAAAAAGGGAGTGTATGCGATATTAAAAAAAGGCTCATTAATTTATACTGTTTTCAAGATCAATTTCTAGTGTAAAAATGTGTCACATATTAAAAAATAGTTAAGTTTAAATTTCTTTTTATGTAAATTGAAAGATTTAGTACCTTACCCTCACATATTTTTTGGTACTATCAATATATTTTTTCCATTCATAATAGCATTTTTAAAAAAGTTTTCTGTCCTTATAACAAATATATATATATATTTCAAACAATAAACATTTGTACTTTTTTTGAACAATTTTGATTATATATGTGCTATTTGTATTTTTATAGGTGTTAGATAATGCTGTAGCATCATTTACTTTAGAAATCATTGCTCGTCATGGAGAACCAGCTCCTAGATTATGCAATAAGGATCCTTTTACATTACGCTCAGCTGTGTATCTACATTCTTTATTTCCTAAAGCTAAATTTATTCTACTTATTAGAGATGGTAGAGCTGTTGTACATTCCATTATATCCAGAAAAGTATGTTTCATTGCTATAAATCTTTTAAACTAATCCAAAAAATATTATCTTTGCTTATATTGGAAAAGAATTAATTTTTCCATTTCGTAAAAATTCAGTTAAAATAATTTTGTACTAATTTAAGGATTGTAAACTTAATGGTTTAAACTAATGTGATGTACCAGTTGCTTTACTAATGTAAACACAGGTTTACAGTTAATGTGCCTCCTTGTTAATGGCTTTTCTTTTAAAGAGTACATTTTTGTTAATAGCAATAAAACACGTAGGTAGACAAAATCCACTTGGATCTAAAAAAAGTGCCTGCATAATTTTAAAAAAAAAAAACTGTTGAACTTTAATATTGGACATCATTACCCAATTATCAAATTTGAAATTGTATCTGGATTTTATTAGTATAACAAGTCAGCAATGTCAGCTTTAAATTCAATGAAAAAAATATGTTACATCATTCATCGTCATCAATGTAAAGTAAAAGATTCATTAATGAGATACATATTACAGATTGTATTCATTATTTAAATTTTAAAAAATTTTATACCCTAGAAATAAATTTTCTTTGGCTAGTTGTTACTGGTTATTTAGAAAGTTAAACTGTAGTTTAAATTTTAAATATATGAAATGTTTTAAATAAGTGAAAATTTTCAAATGAGATATATTTTACTTGTACTTTAAAAAAAATTAAAGTATTTGTAATTTTAAAGGATACAGATTTTCTTGTCTATGATTTAATTGTTTGTATCTGTTACATTTTATCTTTTCTAATATAATATGAAATATCATTATATTAGAAATATATTATTAGTATATATTATTTTCTAATATAATAGAGATAAGTATAGTTAAGAAAAAGTAATAAATACAATGGTTAGTAATAAAATCCTAACAAATCAATCTCTCGGCAAAGAATTTCAGAACTGCACTAAAAAAGGAAATTTAAGCGGGGTTTTCAAATTCAAAGTTGTTGCAATTGTAAATCAGATGTTGTGTACTTCTGAAGAGTTTGCCGGAGAAAACAGAAATATGAGATAAGAAGTAAATGTTTTATTCAGGACAACCACTAAATTAAAAATATACACATATATACAACAACACTTTATATGAACAATCAATCAAACATCTTGTTCTTAACTGTCCATATTGTGACCTGTGATGCAATACCGAATTTGCACAAAATGAAATATGTAGAATTTTAATTCCCCTTTTCTCCAGTTTTGGAAGAATGCAATTTAAGTTTTTCAGGTGAAACTGAGCTTTAACTTATTTGTGATGGTATAAGCTCCTGAAACTTTTATAAGATTAAGTTTGCTTTTTGCAAAAAGTTATTTTACAAAATGATATCCTTTTGTGATGTATTTATCCTTTGTGAATAATGCCACACATTCATGTAACATATCACTGGAACATTTCTTTTAAAAGTTAAGCTACTTACTAATTTTCTATCATTTCTGTATGCAGTCCAGAAAGCAATGCAATATGAAAATAAATTTTTAGTGCTTTTAAGAGCATTTAAGAAATCTTGACACAATTTCCTTTGCATAAAAATTTGAATTATATTACAAACAGAATGTCTTGCCTCGACCTAGAAACTAAGAAGAATAAATGCCCTGTTAAATTTTGATAAGGCAACTAATGTTCAATAGTTGACTGATCACTGTCAGTTTCTAAAACCACTCCCAACTGATATGGGTAATTGACATATGGAATATTTTTGAAAGTGTTTGCCAAAATTTATATAATTTTGCTGATACACAAAAGCCATTTACCATTGATATAATTGAACAACTCCTAAATGAATTCTAAACTCTTTAAATTTAAATGAAAATAATTATATGACTATTTGAATCATTTTCAGCCCCTGAAAATATAACTAAATCAAGAAAATTGTTTTTCCATATACACAATTGCAGTGAAAGTCTAATTCAAGTAAGATTTATCAAATTAAAAAAAAAACCATTTATGACCTGATTGGTGTAAATCCTATTAGGGGGTGAGCCTTTAAAGCAAAAAACATACTCAGTCTTGGAGTTTTTTGATAATTTTTAAATCAAATATTATGTAGCCAATGAAATCTGACCATTTGTAAAACCTTTATAACTTGTGTATTAAAAAGTGACAAAATTCTCATTGGCATTTTTGATACAAAATTTGTTTTAGAAAAATTTTCTACATATAAATTCTAACAAAAATAACAAGATGCATATGCATGAAAGAAAAAAAATTTGTTTATTATGTTACAGGTTACAATAACCGGTTTTGACTTGAATGATTATCGACAGTGCTTAGTAAAGTGGAATTCTGCAATGTCTGCTATGTATTCACAATGTCTTAGCTTAGGATCTGACATTTGCATGCCTGTTCATTATGAACAAGTAGTTTTACAACCCAGACCATGGATGGAAAGCATCTTGAAGTTTTTAGAAATACCTTGGAATGAATCTGTTTTACATCATGAAGAATTAGTTGATAAACCTGGAGGAATATCAATTTCAAAGTAGGTGCCATTGCTTTATTTATTGATTATTTGAAAAACTGCATCCTTTTGTAAAGGAGTAAAAAATAATTTTAAGATAATATAGAAATTACATGGTTTTTACTAGTAATAAATTTTTTTATTATAATGCATAACTGTTCTACTTAATTATTAAATTAAATGTTAATTAAAAACAGTTGCACATCGTCCCCTTCCCAACTCATGGAAAATAACAGTTTTTAGAGCTCATGCATTAAAGGATGTTAACAATTAAAATGTTTTCCTGAAATAATTTAGTTAGATAATGAAACCAAACATTTTAGTTAATTCAAAATGGGAAAGCATGCATGTATTATGGTATTTTTTGTTTAAAAGGAATTAAAACTCAGTATCAAAGAACACAATGAATTAGTAAGTTGAAAGTAAAAATTTCTTTTACAATTTGCCTTTTTTTAGTTTCATTAAATGTAAGAAATAGTTCCTAGTTTATTATTACATTTTCCATAATATGCCATTAAATCTTTTGATATGGGATTATAAATTCAGGTATAATGCTATTTTTTAAATTGTTAATAATTATAAACATTTTTAAGAAAATGTAAAGTTTTATTTATATATTGTATTAATGAATCTGTACATATATTGTTAGTATAATTTAAGTGGACTTTCTCCCGGATTAAATGTTAATACAGCATTTTAAATTTCGGAGTTCTAATGTACCTTTTATTAAATGAAAGGTAAATTTTTACTTATTGCTTTTCATTATATAATGAAAAACGTTGATTTTTGTTAATATTCTTGAACATTAAAATTGGATTTAATATGTTGTGTTGGCAACTAATAATGTATCACTAACTTATAATAATTCTAAAAAAAGCCATTTTCGAAAGAAAAAAAAGTTTGATAAGGGAAATTATGTACTCTTGATTAAAATATTTTTATAGCTTTTGTGTGAGCACTTTTGTCATAATGGTACAAATATATAAAAAATTAAAACAAATACGTACAAAGTTCAATAATTTAGTTGTACTTATTTCCTGATCATTCAAAATGAGTGAAAAATTTGCATAACTATTCTCTAGTACTCATCAAGTATAGGACACATCTATTTCATAATTTGTACTGTTTTTCAGCTATTATAATAAATAGTTTATCTGATAATTACACTAAAATAAAATGAATAAAGGGGGAAGGGGTGCAAGATAGTTTTATTTTCCCCATTTTTGTCTTAAATGTTTTAGTTAGAATTTTCAAAAAAATTCTGGTTTATAAATAATTTATAGCAGTTAAACTCTAATGAATTAATTCAAATCATTGTTTATCAAATTCTAAATTTTTCTATAAGTATATATATAAAATATAAAGAAAGTATTAGAAATGATCTACAACTTGAAAATAGACAGCTATCAATTTATCAGATTGGTTTATTTCTGAAGGGAAAAAAGGTAGATTAAACAAATACAAGCTGACATATGGAGTATTATAATGTAACTACAAAATGAAATAATTGCAAGTATTTTAATTTATATTTTTGCCTTGCAAAACATAGTACTGGATAATATGATGCAAAAAATTACATTGTGTGCTGAATTTTTATCTTAAAATATGGAATATTTTTGTAACACTGTTTCTTAATGATTATTGTTCTCACTTTAACACTGTTTTTTATTTTAATATGTAATTTATTTGAAAATAATGTATCTTTTTCAGATTGGAAAGATCTTCAGATCAAGTGATTAAACCAATCAATATTGAAGCTTTAACTAAATGGGTTGGTCAAATTCCAGAAGATGTTGTTCGGGATATGGCTAACATAGCCCCCATGTTATCTACCTTAGGTTATGATCCAAATGCAAATCCTCCTGATTATGGTAAACCAGACCAATTTGTTTTGAAAAATACAAATTTCATTAAAAAGAATGAGCAGTTATGGGCATCTAAAGAAAAAGAGCTACAAAAACAAAGGGATCTTTTAAAGAAAATATACAACCGTAACAAGGCAGCTCAGAAATCTGGCAGCAATAGTAATTTTGATGGAAAAGGAATTCACGATAAAATTACTTGAAATAGCTTAAATCTTATCTAAATTTATATGTGATGAAATGTTGAGGTTGATATCATTTGCACAGAAATACCAGTATAAACACAGATCTTCCATCTGACCAACATTTATCTGCTCTGAAGTTTTAATTGTTAGAATTGCAAGTGTTTATAAATTTTTAATATTTTAAAAAAATACAAGCAAAGTATGCATTTTTTTATTATGGAAATGATACCTACTATAGAATATATATGAATTCTAATGTTGCATTTATGCTCTAAGTCTCATATTTTGTATGTTTTAAAAATGCTAGTCATTAAATATTTAGATCTGAAGGCTTTGAAGAAAGTATTTTTGTTTATATCATATAAGATCTATTTATTTTTTATATTTGTTATTACACCATGTTCTTGGATAAACTGTTCAAGGAAATCAGCCAAGTTGATATCAGATACATTTGTAAAAAGCTATTAAGTCATTCATTTTTAATCAATTTTTTCTTCGCCATTCAACAAGCATGTATTTATTTAGCTACTCTAAGTGGGAAAATTAATTTACTACATTTATTAATATATTGAAATTATACAATACATAACTGATTTATAAAATTTTACTCTACATATCATTTAAAAAATGTTATTATTTAAAAATCATCAAAAAACCATTTCGTATGAAAAGAATGCTTGTTTTGTAAGTTGATGAATGTTTTTCCCAATGAATATATGCATTTTAAATTTTTACAGTGTATTTTTGAGAATGAAGTATTTTAACGTATAAATAATATAATGCATTTGTAAGATAAGCATTTAGAAAAATCATAATAAAAAGTCACATTTTAATTTTGAATAATTTTAAGGTATAACAGAGATTCTTAATTTAAATATATTTGTATGTATATGTTATGCAATTAAACACACATTTGCAATTATAATAGGAATAAATTTGTATCATGCCAAATATTAAGAGTTACAAATATAATTTTATTGGGATTAAATTCTTTTTACTGAACTCACAAATTGAAATAAGTATAAAGTTTATTACATTTAAAAAGAAATAACTCCTATTTGTAAAATTAAAAAGTGCAAATAATGGGATAAGGATAATATTTAAAAAGATTTTAATCTTGGATTCATGATCATTAATATTTTTTATTACAAAATATTCTGCATAAAGTGTGAATTATTTTTATTATATACACATGCTATTGCACACAACTTTCATTGCACAGGTGAGGGAATTTTATAAAATGATACACTGAGTACCAATATTATTTTCTAAAATTTATTGGCTGGGTATTTTTAAAAAATAAATTTGTCTGTTATACAAACTTTCATTAATGAAATGTGAATTATCCATCTGTACAAGATGAAGGGGAAATCTTTAAACTTGGAAATTGAGTTTCTGTACTTATATTAATTTGTAATTTAAATATAAGTTTATTGAACATGGCAATTTGTTATAGATGTACTTAAAGAGAACATGCATGTATGTATCCGTGCAATATTGTTACAATAAAACAATTTATTGAAGTCTGGTCTGGTATCTTTTTTTTATATATATATATTTTGAAAAAAGTTACCTTCACTATAGTTAAAAGTAGAAATTCTCCCTAGGTTGAATTAAAAAAAATGTATGCTATCATTGAACTATAATATAAAATCACACAGTTGTTTAATGATTTTAAAATATGAAAAATTCAGTTTTATATTACAGAAATTACTAAAAAATGTTAAAAAAAATTTTATCCTCCCCTGCTTACATATTGGTAGAACCCCTCAGTATAGAGGGCGCTAGTTGTAAAAAGCTTCTTTGTTTTGATCAGAGAACTTCTGTACGTGAACGAGTGCAGACGCACTCTATTTACTATTAAACTTAAATTAACCTTTTACTGTTGTCTTTGACTGAATTGAAATTAATCTTCTGAATATTTGTCTGCGATGACTGATTGAAAAAGCCACTGAACAAAATACATCAATACCATTTGAATTGATGATGACCTAACATTTTGGCGCATCGGCCTGCAACTGGAAATTGATATCGTCGACATTGAATTCAGGTAAGCCGAATTTTTATTGAAACTGAATTATACCTGAATAGAAGATTAATATGTCAGAAGATCTCTCAAACTTGAAAAAGAAGCGTACTGTGGTACGTTCTATGTTGACGAAATTGATAAACAAAATTGAAGTAACGATGAAAATGAACCTGTTGATCAACTTGAAGCTCTTTTAAAGCAATTGAAAGAAAAAGAAAGGAATTTAAATTCCTTAAATGAATTAATAGAAGATATTTTGTCTGTTGACACTATTACTGAAGATATGGAAGCTTCGGAAGAAATTAAAGAGAAGATTATATTTCGGAAAACGAAGCTTTCTTCTAAAATTAAAAGAATAAATTCTGACTCTATCCAGGTTGATACAGTTTCTCGAAATATTCAAGTTATTGATTCCAATAGTACTGAATGTATGAACATAAATTTACCTAAATTGCATTTAAACAAGTATTCTGGAAATTATTCTGAATGGTTAGATTTTTATAATTTATTTGAAAGCTCTATTCATAATAACAATAGACTAAGCAAAGTTGATAAATTCAATTATTTAAAATCATATTTGTGTGGTAATGCGCTTGCTTGCATTAATGGATTTCCAATTTCTGATAATTATGATAGAGCTCTTGATCTCTGTTAAAAGATAGATTTGGAAATAAAAACATGTTAATTAACGCTCACTTGAGCAATTTATTAAATTTAACTCCTGTTGAAAATACCAATGATATTACAAGTTTAAGAAATTTGTACGATAAAGTGGAAACGCAAATAAAAAGTCTCGAAAGTTTAGGAGTTAAAGGATAATCGTATTCTAACTTATTGTCACCAATTTTAATGAAACAAATTCCGTCAGAACTTGTTTTAGAATTCAACTGTTCTCAAAGAGACGAAGGGTTTGACCTAAATGCTCTTTTGCAGTTCCTGAACTGGGAAATCCGAAGCAGGGAACGAGCATTTGAAATAAAACATAAACCATGTCATTATTCCCCTCCTTCACAAAACAGAACAAAAAATTAAAACTCTCTTTTCGCCGGAAGGAACCACCCAAAGATAGAACACCCCGATTCCTCCTTTTTCACGACTGTGGGGAGGGCAACGCTTAGAAGTGACAAATGCTTATAACTGTAACAAAGGTCATGAACTTGAGGAATGCCATTCGTTAACCCGCTAACCAAAAGCAAGAGATTTTAAAGAAGGGATGTTGTTATTTATGTCTGATGCTGTGCCACAGAGCAAATGAATGCTTGAAAAAGGATTTATGTCCTATTTGCAATGGCTTGCATCATTTATCGATATGCTTTCGAAAGCGGCATGATGACGATTTCTCTCCGAAGGGTGACACAGATAATATCGTTTCAGCAGTATTTAAAACAGAAGTAAATAGTGTATTATTACAAACATGCGCCGCATTAATAGATGACAAACAAGATGAACAAGAAGTTGTTAGATTATTCTTAGATAATGGTTCACAAAGAAGTTTCGTTTTAAAGAAGACTTCTGAGAAATTTAACTTTCCAATTCTTAGAAAAGAAAACCTTTCCATTTGCACATTTGGTGCTAAAGAAACTGAAACAAAAACTCTAAATATAGTTAAAATAAAATTGAAAAACAGGGATGATCCAAATTTATGCATTGAAATAGAAGCGGTCGAGACAGAACACATTTCGATTACACATTTGCCCACCCCTGATAAAAATATTGATAAAAAATTTAGATATTTAAAGAATGTACAATTAGCTGATTCTCACGAATTTAATGATAAGGAAATATCAATTCTTATTGGTGCGGACTATTATTATCAAGTAGTTACAGGTAGAATTACACGTTTAAACAAAAATCTTGTAGCAGTAGAGACGTTATTTGGGTGGTCTTTACAAGGGCAGAGTACATATCGTGAGGAACTTTCAACAATGAGTGTTATTGTTAATGAATCCAATATTTCAAAACAGCTTAGCGAATTTTGGGATTTAGAGAATTTAGGAATAGAAGCTGAGTTGTCTGATGATGAAAATATTGATAATGATATGTCTGAATTTGAAGCTGGAATCTCATACCAAAATAAGCGGTATAAAGTTAAATTCCCTTGGAAACCGAATATGAAGATCACCTTTTAAAAATGACAGTTCCTTATACGAGGATTACAAATTAGTTGTAAATAATTATCTTTCTGAGAATATCATAGAACGTATTCCAGTAGAAGAAGGAAATCTAAATCGTGATACATTTTATTTGCCACATAGGGCAGTAATATGTGCTGATAAAACTGCAAGCAAATTGCAAATCGTATTTGATGCGTTGTCACATGCGAAAGGACAATTATCTCTCAATGATTACTTACACGCTAATTTTGTACCTAATCTATTTTCTCTCTTAATCAAAGTTAGAATGAATTCAATTGCATTTGTAGCCAACATAAAAATGGCATTTTTGATGATTGAGATAGACGAAAGTGGTGAAAGAGATTTTTCTGGGATGAAAATCCAGGAATTGATTTAGAAAACAAAGGGCACTGTCCCAAGTGGTTGACAACGAAACAAACAGAATGGCCATTATTTTCAGAACCTACAATTGAAACTGAAATAAACATCGATGAGTTAGAGTTGAAGAAATCAATTAAAGTAAATACAACATTTGAAAGTAGGCAAATTGAAAATAATTTAATCTCTAGATATTCTTCTTTTAGTAAATTAATTAGAATAAGTGCTTTATGTTTTAGATTTATTTATAACTGTAAAGTGAACCCAGTGTTGAGGAAAATAGACTGTATAAGTGCTTCTGAATTTGATCATGTTACAAAAGTTTTAGTAAAACAAGTGCAATTAACTGAATTTCTGACTGAAATAAAGTGCCTCAAAAACAGGCAACCGATTCCAAAAGGCAGTAAAATATCTTTAAACGTTTTTTTGGACAAAGATGAAATATCGAGAGTGAGATGTAGATTGAAACATTCGATCCTAGCTGAATTTCAAAAACATCAAACAATTTTGCCAAAGGCTCATCATTCCACTGATTTAATTATTGAACCCTATCACAAGAAATATTTACATTCTGGCTTGCAAACCACATTATACTTAATAAGACAGTTTTATTGGATCCCATCTGGTCCGAACAGAATAATAAGAATAAATAAATGTATTGCATGTTTTCGTACGAAAAACCAGATGATAGGAGATATACCACGAGACAGAATTGTGCCTTCCCAACCTTTTGAAAAGATTGGACTGGATTATGCAGGTCCCATAATCACAAAACCGAATTTAAAAGGATCAAAAGTGACTTTGAAATCGTATATTGCCATATTCATCTGTTTCGGTAAAAAGGTCCCACATTTAGAAATTGTTTCCGACTTGACCACAAAAGCCTTTCTAGCATGTCTCCCACGATTTATAGCAAGGAGATCCAAGCCATCCATCATTTGGAGTGACAACACAACGAATTTCAAGGGTGCAAGAAACATCCTTAATGATTGGAATGAAATTTGCAAGTCCAACACAATTCAGCGATTCAGTGCAGAAGAGGGAATCGAATGGAACTTCATTCCACCTGCTTCTCCCCATTTCGGTGGTTTGTGGGAAGCAAATATTAAGTCCATGAAACGCATTTTATTGAGGGTAACGAAATCAGCTGTCATGAACTTCGAAGAGTTGACTGTTGCTTACGCAAATCGAAGTGGTTCTGAATTCCCGTCCTTTGTCGCCACTTTCTTCAGAACCCAATGATTTTAACCCCTTAACTCCAGGGCATTTTTTGACGGGAAATGCTATTTTATCTTTTCCTGAACCTTCTACTGCTTTGGATTCTTTATTTTGTCATTCCAGGTGGAAACTGATCCAAGCGCTTAGAAATAAATTCTGGAATCATTGGAGGACTGAGTATCTTTCTCATCTTCAGACTCGTGCTAAGTAGACTGTCAAAAACCCAAACTTGAGAGTAAATCAACTTGTTCTTCTGAAGGATCCCAACACCAAGCCCTTGGACTGGCCTATGGGGCGTATTCTCGAAGTGTTTCCTGGTAATGATGGTCTTGTTAGAGTAGTCGAAGTTAAAACCTCATCAGGTATTTTTAGACGAGCCATCCAGAAAATAGTACCATTGCCTATTCCAGATGACCCTGCAGCTGCAGAATAAAACTTTTGAACATTTTGCTAATTTCTTTGAATTTTAACTTTCCTATTATTCTATTTTATATTTGCTAATTTGATTTTTCAGTGTTATTGATAATAGATGTTGAAGAATTGCTAATTTGATTTTCATTATTATTGATAATGCATGTGATTTCAGAATTGCTAATTTGATTTTTCAAGATTATTAATGAGGCATGTGATTTAAGAATTGAATTCTTAAATTTATTTTTATTATATTCCATATTGCATGAATTTATTTGTATTATTTCATATTGCACAAATTTATTTGTATTATTTGATATTGCATGAATTTTATTTGAATTATTTTGAATTTTAATTACCTTAATGTAAACTCCATGGGAGTTAAAGTGGGGAGTAATGGTAGAACCCCTCAGTATAGAGGGAGCTGGTTGTAAAAAGCTTCTTTGTTTTGATCAGAGAACTTCTGTACGTGAACGAGTGCAGACACACTCTATTTACTATTAAACTTAAATTAACCTTTTACTGTTGTCTTTGATTGAATTGAAATTGATCTTCGGAATATTTGTCTGCGATGACTGATTGAAAAAGCCACTGAACAAAATACACCGATACCATTTGAATTGATGATGACCTAACACATATATTTCATTTAACTCCAACTATACTTTGAAATTTACCCTGAAAAATTTAACAAATAATTATATTAACTACATTTAAAAGTAACGTATATTGCACATATTTAATTTGGATTTTTCCCAAGATGAAAACATCAAGTTTTTTCAATAGGGAGAAAAAAAATAACTCCCTCCCCTAAAAAATAAGCTGTACTTTGTCTAATTGCATAACCAAATATCTAGAAATTATATTTACAAAGTTTGAAATTTTTTTAAATCAGTGTTTTTAATTTTATTTCCCATAATAATCACAATGTGTTAAAAAAATTAACAATAGGTATTTTATGATATTCAAAGTATGAAAATTAAATCCTTTAAAAAAAATTCCCTTGCTACTTGATTTGTCTTTATATGAATGAAAATACATATTAAAATTGTAACTATACAATTCTAAAATATTATTGATCAGACTTGAGTTGTTAATGTTTCTGAATATGAAATCCATATTTCCAGTTGTTGAACCTGCGTAATAATATTCTCACGGGCTGTTCCTCCAAAAGCTTGATATTGTTGAACACTGCTTTCATAATTCCAGATAGATGAAACATCCTCCTCAAAATGATTGCTTAAAAAATACAGATTAAAAATTAACTACTCAAATCATATTTAGAAATTAAAAGTATATTTCCATGAATAAGCTGAGAAAGTTAAAAATTTTAAAGTTACACTACAGAAACACATGCACATCTGCTAATTTTAGCAAAACATTTTTTACATTTTCATTAGCCATGCAAATTGATTCTAATATTTAAACTTTTTTTAAGTGGTTTGAATGCAATCTTAATTGAAAATGTCACATAAATCTGCCAGAAACAAAATTTTCAAATGGTTAGCATAATTCACATTCACTCATTGGGGTCTTTGAATGCATGATTTTCATGCTACATGTTTTCCCTCCAGGGCATGGAATGCAAGCCAAACACAATGCACTACCTTTTTTTATTTTGGCATCTCCACTCTTGCAATTTGTTTCTTTTTTACAAAAAAAAAAAATATATGGAACAGCTATCGTGGCAGTAGAATTTTCATCAATCACTTGTAGTTTGATATCAGCTGTATATGAAAATTTCTTTCACAATTTATTTTAAAAAAATGGAGCAGAAAATAATACAAGCACATTTAGCATGGAAGATAACAAATGGAGGAAAATGTACTAGATTCAGGTATTTTACTTAACTCCAATTTGATTGGAAAATGCTCCACCTGTTTTTTACTTGTTAAACATTTTCACCCTCATGACAACATGTTTGAAAATTACAGCATTCCTTTCTCCTAATTCAATCTATGTATGTGTTTTGAATTTCAGGGTCAATTTTTGAAGAAAAAACACATTCTTGGCTTACAGATAGATCGACTTATAGTTGGGAATATACAATATATATTATTCAAAATTTATGGAATTTCAACCTTACCTCAGAGATTTCAACTGGAGAAGAGTGAGTTCTGTAATAGTACACTTTTCTTTTTCAGCCAAAGCTACAACTTCACCAGCAATTTTATGAGCTTCTCTGAATGCAACCTAAAGGTAAATTTTTCAAATAAATTCTAAACAAGACCTGTGAAAATATTTAAATCAATTTCAAAAGAAAATCAAACTAGATGTACAAACATTTAAGTTAATATAGCAAAGCAGTTTCAATACTATTTGTAGAAATTAAATGAAAAAAAAACTTAATACTTAAAATATGAATTTTTAATTAAATTCTAATTAAAACATTAACAAATTCTTTTATATTAAACTAATTGAACCATTAAAAATTTTGACAATTTTTTTATAACAAAAATATTGGTATTCACAATAAAATATTTCCATAGTATGACAAAGAACTTTTAAGAATAGGTCTGCAAAAAGAAATAAAGGCAAATTATGTACACAAAGTATAACACTCTGTACGTGATCTAATGAATATAATTAGACTTGCCAGCCCCTTTTTCTTGTTTCCCCATGTTAACCTCTTTCTGTTCATACATGCTCAACACAAATATCATTAATTTTAATACATATCAAAATAATTAAACAATAAATAAATTATTAAAAATACCAAAAAATTCAAATAAAAATTTTGTGTTTCATTTGTAATTAACTATTTATTAAATACATAATGAAGCCCAGTGACTGAGTGGTTAGTGCATCGCACTTCCACAGGTCCGAGGTTCAAACCCTGGGCTGGGCAAGGTTGACTCAGCCTTTCATCCCTTCAGTAGGTCAATAAGTGAGTACCAAGCTTGCTTGAGAACTTAACACTGGGGGTTTCACGTCAGACTGACCACCTGACCGGAACATCTGCTCATGCACCTTAGGGCCCAAGGTCAGGTATTTTGAGTTGGGCACAGTAGGCCTAGGCCTTCATGGGCTGTCACACGACTGATTGAAGTTAAATACATAATACTCTCAATTATAAATTTTAACATACAACTGTACATTCACGGTACTAAACAGAAGCTTGCCATAGATGGTATTTACTAAATAATTGTTGATGTAGTTGTGATTAATGATATCCGAGATGTTTGTAATAAATAAATTTAATAAATCTAACATCTTGTTAACAAAAATGGCACCGTAATTGAACAGTTTCCAATGAAAGTTGGTTAAAGAGTATTAAAGCAGCTCAAAATTAAAAGAGTTCCCTACTGCCCTAATGTTTAAATAGAGCTCTTCTACATCTATTAAACCTAAATTATTTCAGTATTAAAGATTTTTTTCAGTACAATTTGCCTTGTTAGCCAATAGAACTTAATTTTCTCTTTGTAGCAATTGTTAATCTTAATATAACAGCTATTTCTCTTTTGTGATATTTTAAATATCCTTTAAATGATTTATACATTTTCAGTAAGTTGCTGAAACAACAGTTAAGAATCTCATCTAAAAGTAACATATTCACCCAACTGCTATACTAATTCTACAATGCAAAAAGTTAATGAGGGAAGAAAAACCAAATTTCAACAAATGTATTTATTTTATAATAAAAGAATGTAATATTTAAGATTAATATTTGATTTGAATATAATTATATTGTCAGATTTTGAAAAAGTATAAAATGGAATAACAAAAGAATTTATATACATTGTTCTACAAACAAGCATTGCAAAATTTTATATATAGATTAATATAGATAATTATATAAAATGTAATAAAGGTATACTTACACCTTTTCTAACCAAGTAATAAGCAACATCAGTAGCAAACATATCAGGTGAAAGGGCAGAGAAACAATGATCTTTATGGACCTAAAAGAATTTAAATAATGGTTCATTAAGAAAGAGTATTTTTATATTATGTTAATAATTATATAATCAATCTTTGCTTTCAAATAAAAATATTTAATTTAAAATAATTTAATTTGTAACTAGCACAACAATATTCTGTGAAGAACAAAACATTTCATCAAAAGATTTTTATAAATTTGTGATATTAGATAGATTTAGCTTTAGGTGTTTTGTCACTTCAACATATTCCAGTAATTTTAAAAGGTTCAAATGTCTTTTACTATGATTCTCTCCTGCACCTGTGAAAAAGTGTTAAAAGCAAAATAAAAGTCAAGTTTAGTCTGTTCTGCAAGAAATGAAAGACATCCTAGAAGAATGTGGTTGAGCAATGACTTGATCTTTTCAGTCTTACTAGGACAACTGTTTTACTCGCAATATTTCTTTTTGCTAGACATAAACCAGTAGTTAGGAAAATTATACTTTGCAACATTAATATAAATTTTACTAATAAACTCTCTTTGGTGTATAAATAGTCCTTTATGACTATTTTCAAATTCTACACCTAATAGCTTCTTTGTTTTACAAAGAAACTTAATACCAAATTTTGAATGCAGTTTCCTTATTACTTATTTTAAAAACATTTTCATCTATACTGAAAACCACTGTATCTACATAAAGAAGTAATGCTAGTTCCATATGATACGTACATACACAATAACACACAGAAAAAGCATCGAATCCTAGCACATGTTATGTATCTCATAACACCACTCTTCTTATGAGTGTCATATACCATAAATTGCTTTATCATGTGTGCACAGGTTAACCTCTTAGATCCATAAATCCCTCTGGCTGTTTTACATAAATAAAATCAGTTAAATTTGCATAAAGATATGTACATTTTACATCACTTTGTAAATGGATCCATTTCAGATATGAAACTAATATAGCGAAAAAAATTCTTATTACTGAAAAATTCACAACTGGGCTAAACACTTTGTCAAAAGTTTCCCCAATCTTTTGTTGAAAATTCTTGAACTATGAACCATATCTTGTCATATTATTTCCCCTTACTTATTTGTTTTGGTTGTTTAAACTCAATAATTCTCCAATATTTTTTTATTTCAGGTAGAGAAATTAGATCCCAAACATTATGTTCAACCAAGGTTTGGATTTTGTCTTATATAGCTTTGGTCTACATCTCGCTATTGGGGGATTGTATCACTTGATTGTAATTTTTTAAAAATTTAAAACTTTAACAACATTGACTACACTTTCCGATTCTTTTTCACCTAGATTTTTTGTTCCCCTTGATTGTTTCTATTAAAGATCTATGTTTCGGCATTCATATATAATATCCCTTTGTACTTGGGGGGGAGGGGGAAGGGATGTCTTTCTTAGCTTTTAAATTTGACTTTTTTCATTGAGATTCAAAAAAATTGACATAAGCAATACAGCCAAAAATTTTAAAATGTGAAATTGAAGACTTTCTTTTACAAAAAAACAACAATTATATTAAAATTATATATATATAGGATATATTATTTAAATATAATAATAAATAATTATATAACATAATAAAATGTATAATGTAAGGAATACATTAGAGAACTTTTATAACACAAAAAATGCAAATATCTCTGCAACAATAACCAATCAGCTTTTTCATTGCATTGTTCATGTTTAGCACATAAAAATAATTAAGGATTGGGTATTTTCATCTGAGAAGCATTTTCATTGTTGCCTAGTGTTATTAACCTCAAAAGATTCTATAGCTTCTTTCACACATTTTACTAGTTTTCATTTCAACTTTGTATACCGACTCTCCATCTATAAGCTCTAAAAACTCATTATGATCTTCTGAAGGATTCTTCAGCTCATAACCAATATTAGAAATAAATTTTTTGATTACATGATATTAGATTTCTGTTCAAACTGCATGTGATCAGAATTTTAGCTATAATTTAAGTACAGAGCTTCTAAAAATATAAACAATTTATTAAAATAGAAAGAATATATTACTAACATGGCAATAACATAAGAATGCAATTTGCTCAATCTTCAATACATTCATTAGGAAGTGAGAGTGATAATTATATACTCTTATATACAGATAACTCATATAAAAAATTAACTTTAATCAGACTAGCCACCTGGATTACATAAAGCTTTATAGGGCACATCTTACAGGATATAAAAAAACTGAAATTATAGTAAAAATACTGTGTAAACAGGTGACAGCTATGTTTATAAAATGCTGTAGAAAGAAATCAACATCCTCAGGGATGAAAAACAGTTTATATGTAGAGGTTCCAAGAAAAAAATAATTTAGATAAAGTTTACATAAACTAATAAATTCTCAGACAATGAGCAGACACAACGTGAAACGACCCACAAGCAAAATACACAGACACTACTAATGTAACTATCACTGTATCTACCACTAAGTTACAAAACTTAGCTACAGAACACAACATTCAGCCAGGCTAAGATCGTTTACAATGGGTTCGAAAAGCCTTCTGGACAGTTAAAACCAATGTATCAGCCACCTAGACTGTTGATTCCATTCAATAAATATAAAACAACAAACAAATGTGAAAAGATTTGTTCCTTCACAGAATTCTGTACTTGCAAACACTTTCACAATAATGGAAAATTGTAGAGGCAGTGTGGCTTAATATTTTGTCAGAAGATTTCTAAAGACTTTTGCCCAATCAGTACTTCAATGAGTTACTGCCTTTTGTCAAGGAAAAAGATATCTCACATGTTATTAAGAACAATCACATGACTTTTGAAAGTTCAAAGCATATTGTGAAAGACGTTTGAGATTACCAAAATAAGAATAGTAAAGTAATTTCATTATTAATGAAAATTTCATTATTACAAAAGAATTAGGCTGTGGGTAACCTAGTGGTTAGAGCATCGGACTCCAAACTGGAAGGTCTGGGTTCGATACCACCAAATACCCTCTGAGTATGCACAGAGTAGGTGCTTGTTAAATCAGTGGGTCCAAAAGTCTTGTGGGCGGTCGCAGCAAGTGCAGGGGGCTGGAGAATACTTCCCTCCCCTCCAGTTCCATGCTTAAATTATGGAAGTGGAGATAAGTGGTGTCACCATCTATCGTGTATGAACTGAGCCAAATCGTACTGTCACCTGCATGGTGCTCAAAGCTAAAGACAGGCGTACACCTAGCCCCTTGCCACGATGAATTTCGTGGGCCTCGATCTGACACCATCAGACAGGTGGCATTAGAAACAACAACAAAAGAGTTTAAATATTCAAGTCCAAATTATACAATAAAAAGCATTTATTCTAATCAAAATTCAATAGTAAAAAATAGTTCATGGGAAATAATGGTTCATTAATTCGAAAAATAATCAATCATAATAAAATTTCAATTTGTTTAATATTCATGTTCCAATTATTTAGTTTTCTGCAAATAGCCGAAAATAAAATAAAATTAGTCATAAAAAAGACTAGCAAATAAATCTAAATTTTTTACTAACAAATCAGTGTATAATCATCTGTACTATTAATAAAAATATGTACTCTGCCAATTACTAAAATGGAATCATCACTCATAAATATCAGAATAAAATACTTAAAACACAAAATTACATTAAATTAATTTCTAGTCTCAAATGTGGTAAATATAATGAATATAAACAGGTCAAATATAATGAAGGTGCCTTTGTTACAACAATAAAAATAATTACAACTTACTGTTAAAGTTTCAAGTGTACCACATGCTACTTGCAATAATTCAACTAAAGTTTTATAACTGTCAAACAATGGTTCTTTGTCTTCCTGAAAGAAGGAAAGAAAGTACAATAACATACACACACAAAAAAATCAGTACAAATAATATTACATAAATATTTCCACAATTGAACTTAAAATTTTAATTTTTAAAATTTATACTGTGCTATTTTTTAACTCACAGTTAGCAAGCATTACGCTTTCATACAGGATGAAATGTTTTTAAAAATCACACTACAATTTCATACAGCAATAGTTAGTATTGTATAAACTTATTTTTTCTTCCATAAATCACAAAATAAGTAATATATTGCAAATGGTTCAATAAATTTTTTTATGATAATATGGGAAAATGTATCAATAATGTCATTTAACTATAAATTATTCTGCATCTCAAAGTTAAAGAAACATTTTGGTTTGAAAGGATGAACGAACTTGAAATAGGCTAACAGTAATAATAGGAGGAAATCTGTTTAAATCCTCCACGGGTTTGATAAAAATTTGCTTCAACTGACGCTATAATGGTACTGATATTCTCTCCAGATCTAAGTTTTAAAATAATAATAATAAAAAAAAAAAAACATTACAAAAAAATCCCCTTCTCCTATCATAATACAGAACTCGTATGTTGTCTACTGTAAAAAAAAGGAATAACACAAATCTGTATCAGCACTATAAAAAAGCAAAAAAAAATTATAACTTTTAGTTTTCAAAAAAACTATTTTCGCTTCACACTATATATCTTATCACACTTTACTGTTTAAAAAACGAATTAAATTAAAAAAGTAAAATCAGAGCCTTTTATACTTGTTTTCTGAACTTTTTTTGTGAAGATTTCCTCATTTTTGTGAAGATTTCCTTCAAAATGCTGGTAAATTTTTTTAAAAAAAACTTTTTGCAAGCAATAAATTTACTAGGTAAAATTTGAGAAAATTTTGTTATAAGCTAGCGAAATTCAGGAAAATTCGGGAAAACTATGGGAAAATTTAAATATGATTCGGCTCATCTAGGGCACAAATGCGACCAAATGCCGAAAACCCAAGATCAATTGGTTGCTTATTGGCTGAGAAAAAGGTATGACAAAATATGGAATGAAGATGAAATTTGCATCCCAATAGCACTTTTGTTCCACTACATGAAAAACGCGCTAAAAACAGAGATCAGTAAGACAATGTGCAATTTGTTGTGCAAGAAGAAATAAAAATGGAAAGGGAATCCAAAAAGAGATGAGATATTTCTATCCTGATTGCAATGCAAGGCTTAGTACAAACTCCAAGCATTAAGTTGTACACCAGACACACAAAAAGACCTCAAAAGTTTGAAGAAGTGCAAACATAAAAATGTTCTATTAGAGAAAAATTTGTTTTAAGTTATATGAAACATTCTTCAATGCAGGCAGAGTGAACTTACAAAACACAAACACTTAGAAGCTTTTGTGTTGCACATTATGAAATAAGCCTTAACATTGAAAATTAAAATAAAATTCTTCCATCTTTTTCATTCTATTAAGTATATGTTTAATTACAATAAAAAATGTGCCTTTTTTAGAAACACTTTGAAAATATTGACCAATAAAAGGGTTAATGACTTTCTGAATAAAATTCATACTTCGTATAGGTAAATAAAGTATTAGAAATCCATTTTCTTTCTCTCCATTCTTAGAAAGCAATATGCTTCAAAACTATAAATTTTAATAATATATGTATGAAATCTGTTACAGATTTGTAAGGAGAAAAAAAATATTTTTCAAGCAAAAAACAAAATAATTCAATAGTCAGATTTTTTTTTTATATATTTTTTTTTTTACATATACAGATCACATTAATAAACAACTTAAGCCAATGAAAGAGATCACCTTATGATATTTCCACTTCATTTTTTAAAATCTAATAGTACAAAAAGTTTATTTAAGAAACATTTAATTTATATCAACATATGAATTTTAAAAAGAAAAATATATTTAAACATAAATTAATATTATTAAGTAATCAATCTTACCTGCAAATCTTTGTTAAAAGTACTTGGCAAGCCTTTCAGTACAACCAAAATAGCCATACACTTCAGAATTTTTGAAAAAATAAGCAAAAAATTAGTTTAAGACTTTACACAAATACATTTATCAGAAGAAATAAGCAAATTATAATTAAAAAGTATAAATAATTTTAATAAGAGAATATTGAACTAAATAAAACATGTTAGGTTCTAAAATTTAGAAAAGAAAGCAACATACTAAATATATTATCAAGCACTTACCAAAAACAAAATATTAGAAGCAATAGCAGAGAGAGCTGCTTAAGAGACCTGACCCTAAGATATTAATAAAAAATACACATAGTAAACTTTAAAGCATTAATAAGCATTTTGAAATGAATTTTACAGATGAACCTAGAAATAACACCAAAAAAGATATAAAAGAAATATATTAATTCAGCAAGAACATGCTATATATCAGAATTAATTAGAAGCCAATACAACACAAGAGAAAAACAAAATATTTTTTTTAAAAGATTCAGCTAAGTTTATTAACAACAACAGCCGATTACATTAAATATATGCCACACACACACAAAGAGAGAGAGAGAAGACTTCCATATTTTAAATTTAAAAAGCAACTAAGAAATAAGTTATAAAAATAATTTTAACAAATATACATAAATAGCTTTATTTATGTTGAAGCCCTAAAAATAGATACATAAAAGGACTAACTAACACACCCAAAATATGCTTAATGATTTGAAATGTAAAATGGCTCTGATAACTAAAATTTTAAAAAATAAGTAAGATTAAAAACCAACAAAAAGCTTCTATTAAGAATGCAGTAAAATAAAAAAATCCAAAAAATTACCAATTCTAAAAAATAATTACTTTAATATTACAGTTTAGTAATTATTAAATTGAAAAGTTTAGTTTTCATATATTAATCTTAGTAACTTTATCAAAACATGAAACAGCTTGTTTCAAATATCTTGTAAATTTACTTCTTATATAAATTTAGAATTCTAACATTGGGAAATTAAAAACATATAACTGTATGCAACAAGTTGTACAAGAAATATTACAAGATGAAAAAGTTGATAAACATTAAAATATTTACTGAGCCGGTTATACACATATAAAGAAAACTTACATTTCCAATCAGTCTTCCAGATTTACCTCTAATTAGTTCTAAGCTGTCTGCATTTTTTTTCTGCGGCATGAGGCTACTGCCAGTGCTTAAAATTGAATTATAAAGAAATATTATGAATTTTTTTATAATTTCACACATTATAAATAAAATTTTATAGGAACGAATTCATAAAATTAGCATTTAGTTGTTTTAAAAAATACAATATAAAAATTGAAATGTTTTCCAAAATTTTTTTACTTTTATTTAAATTTTAATTTTATATATAAATACATATAAAGTCCTGAAACAAATAAACAACTTAGTATTAAATAATAAATATCCTACAGAAAAGAGGAAATTGAAGTGTTGAAAAAAATAACCAAAACATGAGATAAATTATAAGAAAAGGTCAATTAAAAAGTAAAACTAGTATGTTTTCTAAAGTTGTTACTGACATATATAAAAATAATTCCATATTTTTAAATGAAAACTTATGATTTTTATTTCAGTTTCTTGATTTATAATCAGATACTTAATGAAATAAGTAAATATTGAAAATATTTACCAAAAAGCATCAGCTATAGTCACAAATCCAAATTCCTTCGTACTGTAAAGAAGTAAATCTTCAGCCCATTTGCTAAAATGTGTACCAACCAAACTTCCCCAAAACAGGAATTCAGCTTTACATAAAAATAAGAAATTAAATTAATTACAAAGTTTTTATGAAAATATTCACTATTATTTCTAAATTCTAAAGAATTTTATTCTTTAAAAAATAACTTAATCCAATACTTACCAATAAAATCTCTGTCACTTACGGCAAGTAAACTATTTGGTGTACACCCAGAAAAACCTAGTTCTATAATAAAATTAAAATTAAAAACTACACAAATTATATGCACACAAAAATAATAAAGAAAAAGGAAATATTTTTATTAAATATTATTTATTGACAATAATTTAAAATTAAAATACTTACTACTTTTTACAAATCAATCTATTGTACATATTATAATCACTATATGACACAAATTTCAAAATACAGAAAAAATATAATATACTTATATTTTTCTACTTATAAAATGATGTAACAAGATTTTATATAAAACAAAAAAATTTGTTTATCATTTATCTTTTTCATAGTGCAGTAATTTATCAACATGAAAATATTAAAATATAAATCTTAAAGAGTATTTATTATGAATAAACAAAGTTAATTCTAATTAAAATACCAATATATATATATATATACAATTTTTTTTAATATAAGATAGTCCAGGAAACAATATTTATAAAAAAAAAGATATTTTATTGTTTTTAAATAGATTTCTATATCCTACCTTTCTAAAAAAATTTTGAATTTTACAAGCAAAATTTTCTAAGCAAATGTCATATTAAAGATCTTATGTATTCTTTGTGTAGAGAAAAATTTACAAGAATAATCAAAAGGAATTTATTCTATTATTTTGATAAATTTCATAGATTGTAACAAAACACAAGAGTTTAAGCTCCATGAAGTAATCTTTCTTTTTTCTTTTTAAATGTGACATTACAATAAACACATATACATTAAGTGTTCAAATTATTTTGTGTTTTTAATATATAAATTAAAGATGAATATTTCCCAATCGAAAAGCCACTGTTAATAGTGTCTTAATACACCAAGGACATATGAGCGTAAGTATTTGTTACTTAAAGTGTACCTTTTGCCAAGAAATCTCGATCAATATTAAAAGGATTTCCAGCTAAAGCTCCACTAAAAGAAAATATGTCAAAGTTTTATAAATTTGAAAAAACAAAGCTTACATAAATCTGATAAAATATTTATGCATATAAAAATATAGTTATTAAAAAGTTTATGAATTGTTTAGTGTGAATTACCTGCCAAGAGGACAAACATTCATTCTGGAGATAATATCTTCAAGTTTAGTGACATCATTATGAAAATACCATGCATAGCTAGAAATACACGAATTAGATTTCCAATAATAAAATCAAATTAATATGATTTTTTAAAATAAATTAACACATTCACAAACAATATATATATTATACTATAAAATTTCTCATTAGTATGATCAAAATATTTTTCATAGCAATATAATGTTAGTAAATTAGCTTACAAATTCATGCAAATAGGTAAATTTTTAAAATTATAAATTATTTTATGAATGATGTTAGAAAAAGTAAAACAATTACGCAGATACATTTTTGTTAAGATAAAGCTTCTACTTTTATGAAAATACAAAACTGAATAAGTTAGAAAAATACAATAAAATGATTCATGTTTTATGCCACTTTATTTTCCCAACAGAAGCATCAAATAGATGGCATGCAATCATTCATGCAACTAAACAAATAAAACAACTCATGCAACTTACTGTTGCAAAATACAAAACCATTTTCAAAACAAGTCTACAGCAAGATATTCTGAAATTTTGCCTTCATCATTTCCTCTAAATTTCTGAATTTTAATAACCTAAAATGTGTAACACAACAGATAACTCTTTATAATTTTACTGTTTAAAAAGTCAACATTCATAAGGGTCAATAAATAATGCACAAACTAACTGACATAAAAATTATGTTTAAGAAAATTTATCACATTATAAACTTAAAATGCCTTTAATTAAATTTATTTTCAACATTTTTAAGAAAACAATTTGTTTTTAAAACATTTGAATATTTCTAAGCTTAAAGATAATTTTTAATTATTATGATTTTCATACCTGAGAAGCCAATGGCTCCACCGAATAGCCTGAGCACGTTGAAGATGAGTATAACCAGGCATCAAGATATCTATTTCACTAAAAAGTGAGAACAAAATATAAAAAATTACATCATGCATGATATAGTTTTAAAAGATAATTTACAAATGCTAATAATAAGTTGGATTCATTGGATACAGTACAGTTATAAAAGAGGAATTCGCATGTTTCTAGTTGAAAATAACATTAAACTAGTTATTGACTTGCTTTGTATTATCTTAAGGATTGTACATTTAAAATGTATTATGCTTTGCAGCACACAATAATATTAATAGAACTGAGAACAGTATTGAGATTTCCCAAGGAAAACAATTTTGCATCTAAGAAATAAAACTTGTTTTCAGTGAACCAAATTATAACTTTTAAAAAATTATAAATAAGTATTAATTATGTAAACATATATTAATAAATTCCACACAATGTCCAAAAATTTTTTAATGAAATCAGAAACATTTCAATATTTTCAAAGGCTTTTATTGTTATTATCATTAAGACAGCACAATATGCTGTTAACAAATCTCTCCTTAAAATTTTAAGAACACATTAAAAGCTATTTATACATTCAAAATATAGATTTGTGTAGTTTATTTTATACAAGATTCAGAAGGAAAAAAAGGGCTATGGTTTAAAAATGCAAATAAAAAATACAAAAATTCTATAAAAACTTAATATTAGAATGCCAATGTGAAATTATTAATTTTGAAAAAATATAAATAATTTATGTACTCCTATTTGTTTTTAAATGACTCATTAATACATAAAAATTATGTTTGCATTCCCCCATCTCTAAAATATATTAAAACCAACTTATTTCATATAAGTATATTTAACATGTAAGAAGAAATTTATTAGTTATATGTATACTAAATAATGAAAATTTAGTTAATCTCAATTATATTTTTGGATAACTTAGAACTACAACTATATTGTTGTAAATACTGCTTACTTATTTTGAAAATATTAAGAGTCAGTTAGTGATAAATAAATTACTAATGTACATATATGCACCATTCCCATTATATACATAAAATTATTGTTTATGTACATCCATAACTGTTTAGGAACATAATCCTGATTAATAGAGGAAATAAATTTAATACAAACTACTACCAATAAACAAATGCAACAAAATATGAACAATAAAACTAAATCTATGCAAAGGACAAATTGTACACTTATTCGCAGCCTATATTATACAGGAATTTTACAAATGAATGCACTATACAAGCTAATAGTTACAGGTGTTACATGATTCCAACTTGGCATTGCTTGTCTGTGAATTAAGTTCACTGAATTATTAAAAATATTTAGACTCAAAGGTTTTTCATTAACAATACTTTTTTATATATTCCTTCAGGTTCACAACTAAGTTTTTACATTAACACATTTTGGAAAAGAAATAAACTGTATTTATTTTTAAAATTAAATCAAATTTATATGGTTTAGCTTTTTTACTTTTTCATATTTCCATAATAGGAAAATTTAGAATTTATAAGGTAAAGAAAGGAAATGTAATCATACTTTTTAGCCCTTTTGCAACAAATCTTAGTAAAAGATACCAATAAAGATTTTAGAATAACAGACTGTTCTCGAAACCATAAACGAACATCAGTAGCAACCTGGAAGCAAACAAAAACATTATTAAAGACGATTAGAATCAATACTAATGATATGAATGAAACTAAAAGCTAATTACTTGATCATTACGACTTCGTCCAACATGAAGCTTTCCTCCTATTTCATTTCCAATAATTTCCTAATAATAAAAAAATACATGAATAAAAAAAAACAACTAATTATACATTTTAATTTTTTAGCAATTTATTTATAATTGATAAATACATTAATAAATAAATAATAAACACAAAAAACTAATAATTACATTACAAAAAATGCTTACAAATGAGTATGGACAAAAGATAAATTTTAAATAATTAAGTAAGCAAACGTTTTATAAAATATGGTTAAAACAAGCAAATAAAATTAAAAGGTAATAAAATTTCCACTATACATCAGTACAATAATATAAAATTATAGATTATATTTACTTTCAACTAGAATTAGAAATATTCTTTTAAAATATTAAAGTCAGTTTATAAAATCCTTCACTTGCTTTTTTTCTCTCTTTCAGTTATTGTGAAAAGTCTTTCCTAATGAAATATTTGAATGGATTTTTTATTTATGTTACAATTTAAAACAACACAAGGACTATTAGTGACAGATATCATAATTTTGAACCTCAGTTAAGTGATGAGGTAGACACATAAGCTGGCATCTCATCCTCCATAACATCCCAATGTGAAGACTTGAGCAAATTTAATGTGCACCAATCCTTCTACACATCAGGTCTTTAATGATATCGTGACTCCAACAGAAACAATACCAGCTATGAGTTCACAACCATGACTACTTTCCTACTACAGCTATAAATATTTGCAGTAAAAATAAAATCTTTCAATTTAAGTGAAAGCCTCATACAACAAAAATTGTGTCATAAACTGAAACAAACCAAATGGTTTAATTTAATATTGTTTCAATTTGAATACAAAATTGAAAATGCAATAATATAACAAAATCATTAGAGCAATAACAAGTTTTTATATTAATATCATGGAACTTTTTTAAACAATATAGCATTCGCTATCAAAAACACTAGATTGAACACAAGACTAAAAATAGACAAAGTCTAATTTTATGAATACAGCTTCATAAAATGAACTGAAAAATCCCAAAGAATAATATGTATATATATATATATATATATATTGTAAGGCTGCTTCTTTACACTAAAGAATTGTGGACAATATTTATAAAAATATAATCAAAGAAAGAATTTTTAAGAAAGGAAATCAATAATTAAAATGAACAACTAAATCAAGCAACAAGTAATAGAGAGACTCTCTACTCTACTTAACTTGTTCTTTAACCTGTGACCTCAGAGCAACAAAAAAAAGCTGCCATGTTTAGACATTATATTTAAAAAAAACTATTTTAATATAAAGAAATTTTAGCATATGTACATATCAAAATAAGGAAAAAACTTTAATTAATCATTGGAGCAATTAGTAAAATTTCATAAACATATGGAAATTCAAACTTTTTTCCCCTCTTAATTTCTATAAAAAATATCAATACATACACTTATTTTATTTACATAAATAAACCAATTTTTTATTTTACTACCTTCAATCTTCTTTCATTTGCAGAATGAATATCTTCATCACCTTTAATTTCAAAATTATTTGATGCCCATTCTTCAGAAACCTAAGATTCATTATAAATTCCATTAACTGCAAATTTTAATTAAATGATCATATTATAAATACCCATACAAAGAAATAGGGGATTTTGAAGAAATTTAATGAATTAAACATTATGGTACTTCCTTATTATAACCTTGGCCAATTTCGACAAATCAAAAGATGTCGCCAATTAAAAAAATGTCACCAAATGCATGCATCATTACTGTGTTAAAACATGCACCTGAATGGTTTCTACAACCAGCTGCATACCGAGGCATTTGGCAATGGCTTTTGTTTTGACAAAATTGGTAGACAATATTATAAGTACCAATTTATCACTTAAGTTTAAACTAGTATATAAAATAAAAAAGCAATTGATCAATACTACAAATAAAAACAAAAACTAGATGTTGTAACCCCATTTTCTTACGAAAACCAGCATTAAAAACTTGCATAGTAACAATTTTAAGATAAGAAACTGTATTTTATAGCTGCTATACAACTTTGGAAGACTATTCCATTTATTAAACACAAACAAAGAAAACAAATACGTTTGACAGTTTTGATTTATATTTAATACTAGATAATTATAACTTATTAGTAACTTTGAACACAAATTAAATGCATTATTCATCAACTCTTCCCATTTTAATATCATGGGAAAATATATTTCATAGATAGTGCATGAAATAAATTGGAAAATATACAATATTTAAACAGAAACTTCATCTGAAAAAATCATATATTTGAAAATAATTACTTTATACCTGTGCCAAGCCTGATAATATTTTAGATTTTTCTTCTTCAGACACCAAGCCACATTTTTCCAATGCTTTCACATAAGCAATACTTCCCTAAATGAGAAAAAAAAATTAGATAAAAAATAAAACTAAATAATATTAAAATTTAATTTAAAGCAATTAAGGAAAAGTTGGCTCAGAAATTAAACACTAGATGGCAACACAGTTTAGCACCACTAGTTGTATTACAATTTATGAACGGAAGAAATTCTCAGTAAATCACAACATTATAAATAGCGGAAGTAAATGCATCAAATAAATGCACTATCTCAAATAGAGACTGCTGATAAGATCAATGAAAAATGTTTCTCAATTATTCTTCATACAACAGGATAAATATATCAATTCTGAGAATGACTGCAAAAACAACTTAACCACCCTTCTCTCCAACAACAAAAAGATAATCCAACCTAAGAATGGAATACATAGTAACCTTTTTTTTCCTACAACTCGCAACCAGTTGAAGACAAAGGTAATTTTGCTTAAAAATGCCTATTGGAAAGTGTGAAAGCAAACATAGCTCCAGTTTTTCAGTCCGATGAGAATAACTTGATCTAATAAAATGCAAGGGTTAGATAAAGGGAAAATTTTAAGCTATTACAAAATTTTGTTTTGAAGAACTGATGTCCAGCTATAACTTACTTTAAATTTTAATACTTCATTATTTTAATTGACTTGAAAGATTCAAATATTCAATTATGTCATGTATAAACAAAAATTTCTATGGAACAACTCATCCGTAATGCATTACTGAACACAGCTATAAAGAAATGCAAAAGTAAATTTTCCAGCAAATCACTGATCCAAGAGGTAATTACTTTTTGACCCAAATGTCTAACATACAGTCTGACTGCAAAATGGAAAGTTGATGGTTCAAATCAAAAATTAAAGCTAAGGTGAACAGCTTGTAGCTGAAAACTCAAATTCAACACTTCATGGAACAACTTTAGGCACAAAGTCATCTGTTATGAATGGTTCCTTAATTTTAATATAATTTGATGGGAACATCATTTGGTAATTGCTAAGTTACACAATCTGTAAAATTAATTTATTTACAAAGAATTCTGTGAGATTAATGAAAATTGAAAAATCAAAATCATGAAGGTTACTTGGCTTATCTGGAAGCTATCTTCCAAGTGCTTTCAAGTCTTTTTGACTAAATCTGTACTAACAGAAAGACCTTGTATTTATGATAAATATTAAATAAGTTTGTGATGCACACAATGAATAGCAAAATTTAAAAATCAGATCTTTTCCTGCCACTTTTACCAAAAAAAAAAGAAAGAAAGATCAATTTTAAGATTATTTTTCTTTTTCAAATAAGAAAAAAATTTCATGTTTATAAAAGGAAATGATTTATATATTTTATATCACAGTAAAATTTATTAAGAAATAACTATTTAAAAAATTTATTTTCTGCTCCCAAAAAATGAAGATTATTTTTTCCTAAATTAAGAGTTTCAAGCTCTGTAAAGTCCTTCACAAAATTCCTATAAAGGGCATAACAAATTTTGCTGTTTTTGAAAAAAAAAAACCAATGCAGCAAACAAAAAAGTAAACTAGTAACAGGACAAAAAAATAATATATATATATAAAGGAGAAAAGTGACTCACTGACTGACTCTGACTAATCATGATATCTCCGGAACTACTCAACCTATGGACTTGAAATTTGGTAGACATGTTTCTTTCATGGAGTAGAGATCAGCTAAGAACGGATTTTGCGAAACTCGAATCGCAAGGGGCGTTACGGGGGTTGAGGGGTGTTATAAATAATTGTTTCCATTTTTACACTACTCGACATACAATCTTGAAATTGGGTCAGCAAATTCCTTTCATAGAGTAGAAATCCGCTACAAAATGAGTTTGGGGAAAATCGACCCCCAAGTGGCATTGCAGGGGTGTTATAGAATTTTCATTTTTAAACTATTTGATGCACAATCTTTGAATTTGATAAATAGATTCCTTTCATAGAGTAGAGATCAGCTACATGATGGGTTGTGAGAAAATAGCCCCCCCCCCAAGTGGCATTGCAGGGGATTAAAGGGCGTTAAAGATAAATATTTTTGTTTTTAAACAACTTAACCTAACTGCTTGAAAATTGGTAGGCATAGTTCTTTCATGGAGTTAATATCCGCTACAAAATGGGTTTTGGGAAAATTGACCCCCAAGGGGGGTTGCGAGGGGTTAAGGGGAAATATAAATAATTACTCTGATTTTTAAACTATTAGACGCACAGTCTTGAAATTTGGTAAGCAGATTCCTCTTGTAGGGTAGAGATACGCTACAAAATGGGTTTCGTGAAAATCGACACCGAAGTGGCATCGCAGGGCTTAAGGGGCATTATACATAATTACTTTCATTTTTAAACTCCTGGAAGTACAGTCCTTAAATATGATAAACAGAATCCTTTCATGGAGTAAAAATCCACTATATAATGTGTTTTGTGAAAATTGACCCTCAGGTGGCATTGCGGGGGCTCAAGGGCGTTATAATTTTTTCCATTTTTAATTTATTAGACTCAGAGTCTTGAAATTTGGTAAGCAGGTTCCTCTCATAGGGTAGAGATACGCTACAAAATGGGTTTCATGAAAATCGACCCCCAAGTGGCATTGCAGGGCTTAAGGGGCGTAATAGATAATTATTTCCATTTTTAAACTACTGGTCATACTGTCTTGAGATATGATAGTCAAAATCCTTTAGTGAATTAAAGATCCGCTACATGATGGGTTTTGTGAAAACAGATCCCCAAGTGGTGTCGCGGAGGCTCAAGGGGCGTTATAGATAATTATTCCCATTTTTAAATTATTAGATGTACAGTCTTGAAATTTGATAAGTAGATTCCTTTCATAGAGTAGAGAACCACTACAAAATGAGTTTTGCGAATATCAACCCTCAAGTTTCATTTAAGGGAGATTAATGGGCGTAATAGATAAATATTTCTGATTTTAAACTATTAGATCTACCTACTTGAAAATTGGTAGGCATGTTCCTTTCATCGAATAGAGTTCTTCTAACAAAAAGTAAAACAAAAATCGACTCCTAAGGAGAATTACGAGGGGTCAAGGGGAGTTATAGGGAAAAATTCCTGTTTTAGAATTGTTAGACCTGCGTACTTGAAATTTGTTAAGCATGGTTTTTTTTTTTGTTGAATAGGGATCTAATAAGAATGCATTAGACAGGAATCAACTCCTGGGGGAGCAGGGGGTTACTGGGGCGTGTTGACGAAAAAAATTCCTTTTTTCAAACTACAAAGACAATAATAATGGAATTGAAATCTGCTAAGATCGGTTTTTGGGAGAACGACTCTCAACAGAATTACGGAAGGGGGGGGGGGGTATATGATAATAAATATTTTGTTTTTGTTCTATTAGATTTAGACTTGAAATTTGGCTTCCATGTTAATTTTAGGGAGTAGAGATCCACCTAAGTTTGATTTTGAGAAAATCCACTTGGGGGTTGATAGGGTTACAAAAGTGCAAACTTCATTCTATACTCAATCTTAGAGATGATTAGATAAGACAAATTAGTGGTTTTGTCCTTTTTTTTTATCAAGAGGGTAACAGGTATGTTTTTCAATACAATCAAATTCTTAATTTAATAATTTATATTATAAACAGTTTATATTTATAAAACATCATGAAATACCCAGCGAAGCGAGTGGGTAACAGCTAGTATATATATATATGTGAAACTTACCTTTATATCCACATCCCACAATTGTTTATCAAATGTTATAGAGCGATTAAAAGTATCCATCACAGGACTCAAACCTTCACTAAATCTTCCACCCCACAACTTTTCACCCTAAAAATAAAGTAAAATAAATAAATTTCTCCGTGGTGTTTTAATATTAAATGAAGAAATAAATCTAAAATAAATTGTATAAAGAACCATTTTACAATATGTGAAAGTAAATAATTATGAGGTACCGCTTCTTATTATTAATGTGATACCTTATCAAAAACATTTAACAAGATAAAATAAGATTATGAATATTTTAATATGGTTATTTAAAGGATATTAAGGCCTTAATTATTATTTATATGCTATGTTAAAATAACACATAATTAAAAAGGAAATGTATTTCATTTAACAAATACCACATACAAATAAGTACTTATGCTAAAAGCTCTCCAGTTTATTTCAGCAATACAATCAAATGCACTTAGTGCAGAGCATAATCTGGGGAATCTGCAATGCTGATATGGAAGAGGAGATCTCGGATAGACATGATTTGTTTTGTCTAAAGTATTGGGGGTCTTCAAATTTTCACAATCAAGGACCAAATTAATAAACTCACAATGATTCGAGAGCCTCATCAATAAATTCACAGTGATCCGCAGGAAACACAACTGTCAAAAAAATATTCTTGTCAGGAAATTTATATAAAAAAGGGAGGTTTGTTAAACAAGACTACAATTGATTTTAAGGGAAGAGATGGTGTTTACAGATTTGTATATATATATTGATTTCAAAAAAAGTTCAATGGTAGTCAAATTAAATTAATAACTGAAATTTTTTACGCATAGTCAGATTTTTTGAAAGTTTAAAATTATTTAAAATACAGTGAAATTTTTGAAAAATTTGTCATTGTTAGAAAATTTTATTTCAAACGGATACTAAACACATTATTGAAATGTTTTAAATATCAAGAATAACAGAAAAAATGGTGTTTCTTATGATAAAAGGTAGACAAGGCAATTTTTATAAAATTGCCTCAAATTCAAATGAGAGGCTACTAAAATTCCTTCAGTGGGCCACAGGTTGAAGCCCTAGTCTGAAGCATGGGTTCAGGTAGCAGAGTGTGCTGAACAATTTGAACACGTTAAAAGAAAGAAACTGCTTATATTTTGAGCATTTTTCATCTGTGTTTGCTTCTATATCTTCCTGTAACAGTAATGAAACTTGTATATCCCAATGTTTAACCTTAACTTTTATTTTAGACTTCTTAAATAGCAAATAGCTTTTTAAAAATTTCAGGTTACTTCTTTTCATTATGTTTAAAGATCATATGCAATAAGCATTTACATTCCAAATCACTTATCCAATGAATTGTAAAGATTATTTATTATGGTAGAAATCTCCTATCCTCGCATGTAGTGAGGATAGGAGGTCCTAATCCTCACATGCAGTGTTTAAAAATGTTCTCTTGGAATTATATTTGTTATTATACATCAGAAAATTAATATTAAAAATTTTGCAATAACACAATACAGATTTTTAATCAAAAAATTGCTTATTTTTACATGTAAAAGGATATTTCTAATTTTAATAATATTAATGTCTTTTTATGTATGCACTTAATATAAAAAAAAGCAATCATTTCTGAAAAAAACATAAAATGTCAATGCAATTAAATGAAAAACTTATCTGACATTAAAACTGAATTATAATTGCATCAAATGCAATAGTCTAGTTACGCATCATTATAAATATATTTTAAGGGATTATAATTTTCTTCTCCATCATTAATAAGTAATGTAACAATTTTTTAACAAATGTTTTTGCACTTAATTCAAACATGAAAAAACTATCTTTTATTAAATTATTAATGAATTTTTCATACTTAAAAAAACCTATCCCATAACTAACTTTTTACAATTTTACTAATGAAATTTCTGGTTCTAAAAAACGAAAACAAACTATTTAATTCAATTTTATTCATGTGAAAACTTGATCAAATTTTAAATTGGTGTGCTGGTAAAGAACTTCACCAACACACCAATCATACAAAAATTGATACAAATGGTAATAAAAATTATAAACATTCTTCGAAAATTTTTTACAACTTCAAAAAAAAAAAGAATGATTGTAAGCAAAATTTCAACGAAATTGTTTTATAACTTCATAAGTGTTACTTTACCATTTTGGAATTATTATTTTCACTCATGATTTAATCAACTTCTCTAGTTAAGTCAAGTTACGAAACAATTTAATCACGTGTTATGACAGATTGGAAGTTTCGATTTCAAATGATGGACGATTATTCTTTGCTTCCAGAGGGAGAAAAAAATATCATGCCTGAATAATTTTATGATATTTTGTCTTAGAAAAATCAAATAAATTGATTTCCATACACATTTTGAGCACTTAAGAGGTGCTTCAAAATTTCATATCATTACCATTTTTAAATTAAGGAATGGTAGATCACACCTTATATTAACATTGGCCATGTGGCATCATCGTTTTGAATGTTTACGAAAACGAAAGACACGAATTCTGGTTAAAATTTCCGATCACGTAACATTGTAATTATATTTTTTTTCCTTCAAACTATTCTAACAGAATAATGTATTTTTTATAGTTATATTGTTTAAAGTATCTTTTCTAGTTGAATGTAATTAATTTGTGACAAATTCCATATTCTCTTTTTAAAAAAACTTAATGACCTCTTGAATGATTTATTCACGTATAATATTCATCAAATTGTGTGAGAAGCATTTAAATTTTCTATGAAGTGTAAAAAAAAAAAAATTCCATTCAATATACGCAGTCGAACAAACATTTTTTAAATATTTAATTATATTTATGTGTTACTTTCATGAGTGACAGTGTTTTCTGAATGCGAAACTAATTGCGCGAGAATTAGGTTAGGATTAGAAACTAAGAATTATGCACCTGCAATTTTTACTCTTTTAATTTAATTTTAGAATCAAATGTTATTGAATCGGAATTAAGTTACTTTTGAATTGAAAATTAAAACAGTGGAAAAATAAAAACTTATGCTTAAACGCTTAAAATCCCTATTTTATAGGTCTACACTAAAAGAAAATTGGTTAGTCAAGATTTTGCAGAAAATTCAAACCATTTTAAGTATTAAATCATATTTGTGACTTGATTATATTTTAGGATAGATTCCTTTAATCTTCCTTTGGGATCTGAAATTAATTATTCTTCAATTAAAAATTAAAACAGTGGAAAAATAAAAACTTATGCTTAAGCGCTTAAAATCCCTATTTTATACGTCTACATGAAAAGAAACTTGGTTTGTCAAGAATCTACAGAAAATTCAAACCTTTTTTTTAGTATAAAATCATATTTGTGACTTGATAAAATTTTGAGATATTCTTTTAATCTGCAAAATAAATTTACATTTTGAATCAAAAACGTTTTTTCCCTCATTGGTTTATTTTTTAAAGAAAGGAAACTTATGTGAACTAAAAATCTGAATGCATCATTGTTTTTCTTAACTTTCATAGTAAACTGAGTTATACATCTTTAAGGAAATTATTGAAAGTAAAGGAATTGGTCTATTGATGAATTTTTCTAAAAATTAGTCTGATTATTTAATGCATATGGCTTGAGTGTAGAATAGGTGGACCCTTGGTTTTGGGGATGTTTATCTAGATGGCCAAAGTATATAAATTAGGCTCTTTATTACTTTGGCTTCGCTTCATTACTCTCGGAACACCTGTTGCTACATATAGGTAGTTTGACAACTGATTCTGGTTGTCAAGGGGCAACCTGTTCTACACTTTAACTAATGCATACATTTACTTAATGTCTTTTAAATAGATTCATACCTTCTTTCAAACTTTCTTCTCTCATTAACAATTTATGTTTGTTGAATATCTGATCACTTCACTGTGAAACATATTTTTAAGTTCATGGGAAAAGAATATTTTAATTAAATTTGTTGCATTTGTAAAACAGAATATTCTGTAAATTTCTGTGTTCTTCTTGCTGTTTTTTTTTTTAAAAATTCATTGTCTTCATTGATGAACTTCTTGCTTTTGTTTCTGATTTACTCATGAATTTAATTTTATTTTTACTACTTAAAAAGCATTTATGAAAACTCGGAAGTGTAATCATTGAAAAAAATGTCTTAAACTCGTAGTTTGACAGCTTTTTATTGGAAAATATGTACTCCTATAAATGAATGGGTACTTATGTATTATTGCAACAATCATCAACATTCCAGTTAACTCGCCAAGCTGGCAACCTCAATTTCGCATTTGTCGTATGCACTAATTTGGTAATCATATGCTTCACTTCATATGATGTCACCAATAGGTTGTGATAATATGTAAGTACTACAGAATGAATTTTATTTTCTGTAATAACTTAAAAAAAGGTGCTTATTTTTTAGTTGTCATTTTTTTTATTAGAAACATTTTGTGGTTTAAAATAAAAATTTATAAAAGTGAAGTTAAAGTCTAGAGGTTATATTGTTGATAAATTGTAGTACTAGATGAATATTAAAATGTGACACTTAAATTGATTTTCTTTAAAAAAAAATTATGCACTTGAAAAATTTTAATATAAATATTTGAAATATACTTTTAACTACCATATTACAAAGCTTATATATAAAATGGGTTGATAAAAAATGTACTTATAAAACTTTTATAATTTCTGTAGTTTGGGTAAATTTATTTTATTATTGGAATGTGTTAATATGTCAATGTAATTTCACATAAGATCCAGTAAAAAAAAATATATTAACTGTGAGCTAATATCTTCTATGCATTGCCATCTCCCTCTCTTTACTTTTAATATGTACAAATACATTCTATGTCGTCTTTGACTTGCAAATTTTTTTTAAAAAATCGTTCATAAATTTTCAAATTTTATAAGTTTTATATTCTTAGCTAAATTCTTTACTCATTTCACAATGTCAAGAAATAGGTTGAGCTACAAAATGAAAATTATTGTTACTTCTGTAGTTCTGGTGTTGATTTAATTTCTCTGAATAGTCACTAATCAATCATAGTGTGTATGAGTATTTGTTATTATGATAGTATAATTATTGATTGGTAGAAAACAATTAAATTTTTAACTAAAATAACTTTAGTAATAATAATTATTATGTAATAATAATAAGTATTATGTTAAATGTGTACTGAAATATTTGTTTATGTATCAGGATCACATAAAGCGATAAATTCATAAACATAAATAAATGCTTGATGTTATTGTTATTTCTTTATTTTCTGATTATATTTTTTTCCTTATGGTTATTCATTTTAAATTTAATCTAAAATGAAGGAGTATATTTTTTCTTATTTTCAACTATATTTAATATTACAAGGTCTATTATTTTGATTTCTTCTTTAAATCTAAATGTGAGATATTACTTTAATATTTATTTTTTATTAATCCTGTATAGATTAAAAGATTTTTTAAATACTTCTTGAATGAAAAGTAATATCTCATTTTTATACATAATTATGTGGAGTACTTATGTATTACATCAACCAATTTTCCCAAATCAAAACATGCTGCCATCCTTTTATTATTATTATGTTTATGTTTCAACAAATGTGGGAAGAGTTTTCCTTTATTTGGTGCATATCACAGCATTTGATGATGCACTTTTGATTTGACAAAATTGGTCCACTGTGTAATACAAAAGTACTTTATGTATTAGAGGTGGTTTTAATTTATTCATTCATAATTTTTCTCTTTGCTTTATATTTCCTGCAATCCTTTTTTATAAATCTTGTATAGCTTTGTTTAATTCAGTTTTGCCTTGCATATTGCTTTAAAAATTGAATTTACTAATTATTTTATCTCAAATTAATATACTTATTGCAATTTTTGTTTTGATTATGCCAATAAGTTATCAGAAATTAATCTCACAATAGTTTCTATTCTGTAAATTTTTTATAAAATAATTTTTTTTTTCAAAAATTTTAATAGATACACATTTTTAAAAAAAAATCTGAAGCAGCTAAATATGTAAACTTGAAGAATTGTGTTAATGTAACCTAAAGTAAACTTAAATTTTTTTTTCAAAATCCAATCTTTTTAATACAATTTTACCTTTTAAAGTCTCTGTTCTTCCTTTTATTAAAAAAAAATTAGAGAAAATGATCTTTTAAACAAATTTGAGAATGGCATGTCAATACAATAATATATTTTTAACCATTCATTTAGAGATTTGTATATTTGATTAGTTTATAAAATTGTCTTATCTTTAAAATATTTTGTTTACTTTGAATACTTTTAACAATATAATTAAAATCATATATGATAATAATTTGTTTGTCTATTTACATAACTTGCTACTTTGTCTACTTGCTAAAACGTTTTTGTAGAAATTCCGGAGAACACTTTTTTTTTGGTACATTGCAAAATAATAACTAATTTAAGCTTTACCAAATAATTTTTTTATTATTATTTAAACTCAAAAAATAAAGCAAATGGCATTTCAATATATATATAAATGTATTCACAAATATATATTTGTAACATTCTAGGGGCCTTATTAATGAGAATCCTAGTTATAAAGAAAGAAGCGAAAATTATGATCTGCAGACTTTTTTTTCTCCACTTTAAATTTTAGTTCTTTGGTAAAAGGCCTTGAGTTAAATATGTCTGTTTTATCTGATTAGTTTTTATAAGTAAGATTGAGTATTTTCTCTAATGAGAGAAGTAAATTTTTTCCCATTGTGCATTTGCTGTTTTACTATTTTTGTCTCATCTTACAATAATGATATTTTTAGCTTTTTGGCACTCTGCTGAGAAACTGTCTCTTTTGATTAATTTTACTGTTCTCCACTAAGCTATTCACATCTGGCAATTCATTTAAAAGATCTGCTAACTGATGTACTATTTATATCAATTTTTTTCAATGTGCAAATTAGATTAAGTGAGCTACTTAATGCAACAGGTGGATTTGCTTCTTGTTGAAATTTTTGAACAATAGAAAATAAGATTTATGATCACAAGTGGAATTGATTGAAGGATACTAAACAAATGCCAACCCTTCCTTAATTATTGAAGATTATTTATCAGTATATTACATAATTTAAAATTAAATTAGCAGTTTTATTAATTGAGCAACAACTACTTTTCTTTAAATGATAAGTTACAACTCTGCAAAAGAAAATAATTGTCTAAACTCTACACTTTACTTCTCTGTGTATTTTTTACTCTTCATTTCTTTTAAATTGTAGTAAATTGTTGTTTTTGTTTTTAATTTTTTAAAAATTTTACATTAAAGTTTAAAATTTATTCATAAGTATGTGTTATATTTTCTTCCGGAGGAACATATGATAATTTGTAGCTTTTCTTTCTTATTTAGCGTAGCCTTTTTCCATAATTTTATGTTTAAAGTATTTTCTTTCCAATATTGAAAAAATAATTTTAAGCTTATGATATACTGAAGGAAACGTCATTTATATTATCTTATAATGAAAATATTATTTCTCTTAATTATATCTTCATATTTATGCTTTTTTTTAATCTTTGAAAAACCCAATCTGTATTTTATGCTTGATAGTTAATTTTTGTATTCTGATCATTAATTTTTAGATTACTAAGAATGCATACCTTTTAACATTAAAATGCAAACAGACTGACGCATCAATATCAAAATGACTACTAATAAACCTGGAAAGGGCATTCCAGTTGTTTCTAAAATTCCGACATCTGGACGAGACAGTGGAACACATTCAAGATCATCCTCAGTTTCAAATCTTACTACAGCATCTGATATTCATTCTGGTAATTTTTAACTGATATTCAAATTATTGCTTTAGTACTTTCTGTGAATTATTTTTTTAACTATGCAACTTTAATAGTTATATTTTTTATTTTAAGTGTTTTATTTAAACCATCATTTTTTATGAATTCTGCATGTATCATCTATTTCTTTTTTTTTTTTTTCATTGTAGTTGTGAGCAATACAATTTTGAATTTGCAAAAGTAATACAAAAAAAAATTCTTAAATCTAAGAGTGAGAAAAGTCTTTGGATATGATTTAATATTAAGTAATTCCTCTGGATTTGGTAGATATATAATTTTATATCCATGTGTTTGTGTAGAATGATGATATTATGAATTAGAATTGCATTTTATCCAACAGTAATTAATGTATTCTCCAACTATGCATGTTGTATGAGCATGCATTTATAAAATAGCCTTATTTCTATATATATGTGTGTATATGTTTTCTTCTTATATATGTTTGGTAAAATTTGTCTTTTTTTTTAAATTAAGAATAGAACAATTACACCTACAAAATATAAAGATAACTAACAATTATTTTAGCCAATCTTTAAATGATTGACTATATATCCTAAGACGAAAATAATTATAAGTTATACCTAACGTAACATATAATACAATATAAAAATCTTAATGCATGCATACATTTTAAAGTCAATGTGTTTATGATATTGAGTTGCTCAGACTCAAATGAAATCATGCACCATTTAATGAGAAAGCTTTGCAGTTATCCGATGTACACACACCCATTTAAGCACACAAGCGCTTGTAAATCTTAATTTTTTGGTGTATTGCTAAATATTTCTTTGTTTGCCTCTGGGGTATACATACCTCACTTTGGAGATTATTGCTTTAAATTACCAATGAAATTGTGGCATTCCATGGCATGTTGATGCTTGGAAAATACCACATGTATATGTATGTGTGTCTTGTAAAATTCCAATAATATGCTTCCTTTGAAAATAAGTCATCCTCTTTGTAGAGTAAACTTCTCTTTTACTTTTGAAAATGTACTTCCATCTGTATTATTTATTTATTTTCAATTTAATATTTTACTCATGATTAATTCTTGTACTCTCAATTAAATAGAATATTTCTAATATTTAGATTAGAGTAATTATATTTTCTTCATGTTTTACTCTTTAAGTGTCTACAATGAACTCATATAATATTTTAATGACTATTTTATAAAAAAGCTCATCCAACCCATTTTCTTGTTACAGAAGCAGGAGATGCTGCATCAGAAGGTGCCTTAGATTTCAAAGTAAATGACCGAGTTTGGGTCAATGGTACAAAGCCAGGTTGTGTTAAGTTTATTGGTAAAACCCAGTTTGCTCCTGGTGTATGGGCTGGTGTCCTTTTAGATGAAGCTGTTGGTAAAAATGATGGCTCAGTTGGTGGTGTAAAATATTTTTCCTGTCCACCTCTTCGAGGTATATTTGCTCGTCCTCAAAAGCTCTCTAAGACTTGTGGAGGTATTTCTGAAACTGGTGATTCACCCTCACCTGCTCCAAGCACACCTAGAAATCCTGGTTTTGCAACTCCAACCAGTAGAGGTTTGACTGCTTCAAATCTTTCTTTAAGTAGTACAAAAGGAATATGCTCACGACTGCGCTTGGGAGAACGAGTTGTTGTGAGCTCAACTACTGGTGATAAATCTGGAATTCTGAAGTTCCTTGGTACAACAGATTTTGCCAAAGGTGAATGGGCTGGAATATGTCTTGATGAACCTGTAGGAAAGAATGATGGATCTGTTGCAGGAAAAAGGTGAGAAAGTAATCCACTTTTGTCAAAGTTATTACATAAAGTTTTAATTTAAGTTAATTTCTGTGTCACAAGTAAATTCAATAAAGTTTATTGCCATTCTTGTATAATTTCACATCTATTAAGTTACTTTTTAGTTAATATATGAACTCTATTTTTCTATTCCTTCATAACCTGAAAAATCTATTAAGTGTCTCACAGGGTGTTTTTCTCTTCAAATTTTTGTGAAAAGGCCTCAGTTTTTACAAGATTTTTAATGCATACATTTTTTTAAAAGAAACTTCCTTTTCTTATTTTGTAAAATTAATTTAAAATTTATTTTAAAATACATTTTATTTCTAAAATTGTTAACCAGAAGTTAATGTCTATTTTGTTCATTAACTGATTTTATCAGTGATTTTATGCTGGATACAGAAAAACTATGCACTCCCTGCTCAAATGTAGCATTTTAAGATTTTTGATTGGGGAAGTTTTTAGAAGACTTATTTTTAGCTTAAAATGGTTATTTTAATTAAATTGTGGCTTTTTTATAATTTAAATTCATTTTAATTTTAATGTTTGACTCTCTTATAAATGTTTATAATACAAACATATATATATATATATATATAATTTATTGATTTCCTTTTTATTTAATTTTTATTTTAATACATTTTTTAAAATTTGTAATGAAAATTTGTGGTTGCATTTTATGGTACTCATTTTCACAATTACTAAAATTCTGTTCAATTTGAACATCTGTTTTGATCTTATTGTACAATATTATTTTGGAAACATATTTGTTCAAATTGAATTACGCCATTAATCCAAGAAATGTAGGTTAGTAGTTAGTTAAGTAATTTCTTCTGTACATTTAGATATTACTTAATGTGTTATCATAAAGAGTCAAGCTTTTTTTTAACCATTAAATTTATTACATATTCAATAATAGAAAAATCTTAGGCTGATTGATGTTTGGTACAATTGGTTTCTGGTCTTCAAATATTATATTCAAATTTAATTTTCAGATATATAATAAATCAAGTTAATGTTCTTTATTTTGATGACTTTGGCAAATTATATTTTTAAAAAATAGATACTTATCTAATTGTTTTATATTTTACATGTTTTCACATTTTTTAAAATTATCTATCATTATTAGATACTTCACATGCCAGATGAAATATGGACTTTTTGCACCATTACACAAAGTCTCTCGCGCTGGAGGTACATGTACACCAAAGCCTGCTTCTTCTGTACGTGGAACACCCCTTATGCGATCCTCAAGTAGAGACTCATTAAGTAGTTCTGTGAGCACTAGCTCAAAGGCAAGTAGAGTGAAGCTGGGTATCACATCACTAACTAACTCACAGGTAACCTGATTAACCAGTATTTTTTATTAGATTACGTTGCATGCATTTCGTTTCCTAATTCTTGTAAATACCTCCATTAAACCATTGTTTTTATAATCCTTGCATGGAAGTATGAAAGTGTTATTAAGGATTGCTTTTTTCCCCCTTCCAAATATATAATAACTGATTGAAAAAAGATATTGCATTTAGATAAATTGATTCAAGGAAGAAACTAAAAAGTAAGTTTTTATGATTTTGTGTGTGCTGCAATTTGTGGTTTTTTGAATGGCATGCTTTGATGTAATACATTGTTGATTACTGTGTTTTATTTTGAATTTGTTCATTTAGACGTATTCAGTGACTAAACACCTCCTTATTTTCCCTCCCCATTTAAAATGCTAAATACTTCATTTTGCAGCAAAAAGCGAGAAGCACTGGAATTGGTTTAATGACTACCAGTCGTGCCCTTGAAGTAAGTTGTTTTTATGCTTATAGAAAACATTAATATATATATAGTTATATTAATTTAAGTATTTATTTTACATTTATTTGAAAATGATACAAATATTTTTAAAAAATTTTAAACAATTTTTTATTAAAGCTTGTTTTTATTGATGAATATCTTTGCATAAATCAGCATGTTAATTTTGATGATTTGGCATGTTTTGCCCTCAAGGTTGTGAAATTTTATGCTTCAAAGAGTGTTACTCATAAATTTCCTTCAATGAAATTATGAAGTTATTTATACAATAGCTTTTAAGTAGTTTTGTGTATTGTTAGGATTTTAATTAGTAATGGTTTGGAATTTTATTTAATGTGGATAATTGTTGTGTAGAATGTTTTAATTTTCTCTGATAATATTGAACTGTTATTGCTTAGTATTTATCATTTTTTCTCTATGAAATTCATCTTTAATAAACTTTAATAGAAATTATCTGGTTTTCATAAATATTTCCTTGGGAAAAAAACTAAGAGCTTTGTTTAAACTAGATGCATCACTTTTTTCGCTTCATTTCTTATTTTCCCTGTTTTTAAATCGTGCTTTTTTTAAACTTCAGTGTAGCATTTTTAGCGCGTTTTTCACATAGTGTTAAAAAAGCGCTATTAGGACGCAAATTTCGTCTTCATTCCATATTTTGTCGTACCTTTTTCTCAGCCAATAAGCAACCGATTGACCTTAGGTTTTCGACATTTGGTTGCATTTGTGCCCTAGATGAGCCGAATCATATTTAAATTTAACAATTTTAAAATTTTTTTTTTCTTTTTTTAAGTATAGTACTACTTTCTGTTAGTAAAAAGTTCATTAGTTGCATTATTGTAAAATACAACATGTGAAAAACACGCTAAAATTACTTGGCCATGCCAATGATTGATATCTTGTTTTCTCTCCATCTCTCTTTTAAAGTTATGATAAATTAAAATTTGAAAAAAGCAAAATACATGTAAGAAAATTTGCAAATGAAAATGATGTACATTTTCAAATGAATAAAATTGCTTTCAAACTACAATAACTTAATTATTGTCATGATGAAACTCTTAGTTATTAAAATTTTCTATGGAACAATTCAATTATTTTTCATTCTTATGATTTTATCAATTCGTTGTCATGCACAAAATAGTTAAAATAATCATATTATTTTTTGCTGCATTTCTCAACTACCTCCATATTCCACAAGATCTATTTTATTGAAAATTTTGTTTTGGATTTGAATGGTGTTTTTGTAATTAAAAAAAAAAATTTTATAGCTTTGCTTATTTATTTTTTTAGTGAGTAATTTGCATATGTGGTTTTACTACATGCATGTGATATGTTATTATATTTGATGTAATTGACTGAAATAATCAAAAATCATTCATTTTTTAAATGTTCATTGTTATTATTTTTGTAAAATTCATTTTATACTTTCAGTCATCTGGGAAAGTAGTTTTAAACATTTGCTATCAATGGATTTTTTTATTGAGGAATTCATTGTCAATACTATTTATAGAGAGCACAAATTATTTTGGATGCATTTCCTTGTAACTTAAATGGTCCTGAAAGAGAGTAAGACTTACTCTTATTTATGCACATGTTGCTATTTAAATTCTAAAATCACAATTTGTGTATTTTTTTTTCTTACTTATTTCAATTGAAATAGATTATAAAAGATTTTACCAATATTTGTACCCTGTGATTAAAAATTTAAACAAATTTTTTGTGTTTAAAATTGATTTAATTCCTAGTGGTACATTATAAAAAGAATATACTACTGTTCTTTGTTATAAAATTTTTAAATTATAATTTATATCACATAATTTTTTGTTTAAACCAGCAATTACAAACAAATATTATTTACACTTTCTATAAAGTCTACATTGACTTGTTTTTATTATAGTCTATTAATTATAAGATTCTTAAAATTTATTTTTACATTTGTAGGAAGTATTAAAAGAAAAGGAACTACATATTGAGCAACTTCTAAAGGAACATGATATAGAAAGAGCTGAGCTTGCTAAAGTTGCTAGTCAGTGTGAAGAGGTTAGTTATACAGGGTGTGGCAAAAAAACTCGGACAAATTTCTTGCCTCCTAGAATAATTAACAAATTTCCTTTTAATTGGCATTTTCATGTTTCTTTATCCACCACTTTAATAATAAAATATTTTTTAATACATTTTTTAGTTTGTATTTTAATTTATGTGTTTTTCATAATGTCGAGCAAAAGGTCTGCTATTTTAGAGTTGTTTCAGCAAAGGAAACGAAAGTGTGAAGTCCTTCATTTGCTTATTGTTCCTTGGCAAACAGTGTTTGATGCAATTTGCCATTTCAAAGAACTTGGCAATAATGGTCGACGTCCAGGAAGTGGGCGAAAATGCACTATAAACACTTCAATGAATCGTAATGCCATCAAAAAGCAAGTCCAGAGGAATCCGATTTTTTCCATGAGAATATGTGTCAGTTCGGTGAGACGAATTGCAAAAACAGAGCTTGGACTGAAACCTTACAAGTTGCGAAAATTTCAGATCCTCAATGAAAGAAACAAACTCGTACGGCTCCAAAGATGCTGAAAACTTTTGAGACGGGCCGCAAGTCAGCGATGGGAGAGATTTCTTTTCACTGATGAGAAGCTCTTTGCGGTTCAACAAGTTCATAACTCCCAAAACGATTAAATCTCGTCTGTGGACGCTCCAAGCATTTGGCAATTGTTGAATATCGCCAATATACAAAGTCGTTCATGATCTGGGGCAGAATTTGCGCAAGTGGTAAAACTCCTTTGATTTTTGGGGGCGTTAAAATCAATCAAAAAGTGTACCAGAGGGACATTCTTGAAGCAGTTGTACTTACATTTGCCCTAAAGCATTTCGGAAATGCAAAGTGGACGTTTCAACAAGACTCTGCACCAGCTCACAAAGCCAAAATGACACCAGATTGGTGCAAGTCAAATTTTCCAGACATGATATGTGAAGAATAGCTACCCAACTTGCCGAATCTCAATCTCATGGATTACTGTGTATGGTCCATTTTTGAGTCCAGAAACCGCACCAAACCATGCAAAACCTTGGACTCTCTAAAGCCGGGGTGGGCATTACATCGATCGCGATCAACTGGTGGACCGCCAAGACATTTTGGGGTGACCGTCTAAAAATTTTCTCAGTTAGTAATTATATATGGAAAATTCAAGATTGGCTGACAGTTCGCAGACTAAGCCTTCTACTGACTATGACAACAAAAATTAACTTTAGATAAAAATGTTTTATTTTTTTTATGTATCTTGTGAATTATTTCATAATAAATGTATCATTTGATTTTACTGTTTTTGGGGCTATCATTATTAAGTTTGTATCTTGTGTTTTGCTTTAAACGCGGTTTTACGTGTTGTTTTTCTATTTTAGCTCTGAAGATAAGTAGATATTCTGCATACTTATTTTTAAGTTATAATAATAATTGTTTCCTTACCTCACAACACCTACAACACTGGACTTTAGCGTTCAAAATTTTTTTTAAAGGGAAGTGGGTAGAGGGTCGAAGGTCTACCATTCTCGTATCATACCCCAATACGCAGCCAGACAAAATTTTTGATTTTGTTGATTGTCGGGAACAAAAAACAGCAAAAAAATAAATTACTCAATAAATAATTAACATTAATAAATAAAAATACTTGTTTCAAAAAATTACATTTTAACATATTACATACATGGGACTATAATGAATTGGAAAAAATGAAGGGTTATGAGGAAGGGTCCGGACCCCTACTCCGCCCTTGTGTGTGCCACTGCCACTGGGTGGACCACAACTCCTTGAGAAAATTAAAAGTAGCCCGCACCCTGGAAAAGTCTGCCCACCCCTGCTCTAAAGCAATTGTTTCTGCAGGAATGGGATAGATTAAAGGTAAAAAACTTGAGGCTCATTGGTGAAAATTTCTGCAAGCGTTTGCGTCTCTGCATTGCTGCAAACGGCAGTCACTTTAAAACCAATTAGATTTATTTATTAGTACGAGTGTACTCTTATTATTTTTTGTTATATTTTGTTAATTTCTTAATTTTTTATAAAGTTGTTTAAAAAATTGTTTGTCCGGGTTTTTTCGCCGCACCCTGTATATGTATGATTTGATTTATTTAATATATTTCAATTAAATATTTTTTCATCTGTGGAGTTTATTTTTAGTGTCCTTAATGTGCTTTAGTGCTAATATGGTTTCTTTCATTCAAATTTTACTGTTAGTAAATATTATCTTTTCATCTGTGTAGTTGAATTTTTTCTTGTGTACTTTGTAACATTAAAATTTATATATTTTTATTTTTTGCAGGCTGTTACTAAATATAATGAGTTAGTAAATCTTCAACAAACTTATGAAAATGATAGGAAGGATTTGGAGAACCAATTATCTTCAGAAAAAAGGTAAAATTGCTTATTTATGGAAACAATTTCTTTGTATTTAGAATATTAAAAACTCTGTATATTTCCAAATATAAGCCAATTTATGTGTAAGCTGATAGTGGGCTGATTGCATTTGCCGAAAACTCTAATAACAATATGGCTGCTTGACATTTCTCTATAAATGAGGAAAAAATTCAAGAATGGTGAAGAAAACATCTTAGCAGAGATGTCAATATAAAGAAAGGCTGTGTGTGGTTGTCAGTTTGTTTCATGCTCTGGAAGAAAAGCCTGCTATTTGAAATATAGAACCAAGAATGAATGATTCTTTTGTAATCTATAGAATAATCTGAATTGAGGCACTGAACAAGATGAAGCAGCCTGAATTTGTTGAAAGCATATTGGTGGGCTATCTCCATAGAATGGTGCAATTGTTTCATAAATAGGCACAATTTTTGTTTAATAGATATCACTAAACTTGCACAAAATCTTCCTTTACAGTTAAAAGTAACAATCTTTCAATAACATGCAATAAAATTATTAAAGAATATGGGTGGGAGTTGTGTCCAATCAATATTTGGGGAAATTCCTGTGTCATTTGATTTGCTATCAAATCATACTTATGACTATAAAGGCTCTGGGGCAATTTTCATGGAAACAATGGTTCAAAAAAATACCATTTTTCTTATTTTTTACATTACCATTTATGTGCTGGCTTGTGGATGGAACCCAACTGCCTCCTACAATTATTTTAAGACTCTGCCTATGAGAGTATGGGTTAATGTGGCATCTTGGATGAGTAGGAAAAAAATATGAAGTCAAAGAAAAAAGCCCTGTGTTTAATAAACCTTCTGTGTTAGTTTGGGCTAATCTCGCTTATAAAGTGAAAGACAAATGCCGGGAAATAAGAACAAAAATGACTATTATATTAAGTGGTCTAACATTAATGCTCAAACTATTAGATGTTTGCTTAAATAAGCTATTTAATAATAGGTTTAGATCTAAATAGATGGCAACAGAAGATAAAACTATAACAAAAAGTGGAAGCTAAAAAAGTTAGATATAATAATGGTTGCACAATGAGTGAAAGATACATGGTGGAAAATTACATCTGAATTGATAGTACAAGATTTCAAAAAATGTAGTATTGGTAACTGTATGCATGGCAATGAGAACAATTTTGTGTATGAAGAAGACTTGCATTTTAGGGCAGAATATTTCAAAAGTGATGTTATGGATTCAGATATCTCTATGAGGGAATGTAAATTGTTCAAGCTATTCAGATTCTGACTCTGACTTTGAAGTATTAATGTGACTTTTTTTTTCTTTTTGAAAAAAGTATTGCATTCCCGACATTGAAAAAGTATGTTAAAAGTGCTTATGCAGGACTAATGGGAAAATATTACTGAAGAAAGTTTTATGTAAAGTATGCCTCCCTCAACACACACAGTTGGAAGGTCTGCATATAAACTCACCCTCCACTTTATCGTTAAGAACCAATCACCACGAAGTATTCCACAAACTGAAGAAATTCAGCTTTTTACGCTTCCCCATCACAGACTGTCAGATATGGATTTGTCTAAAGATAAACCACTATTAACTTTTTAACTCTTTATGTATTTTTTCTTTGCAAATTTTATTATTGTTATTGTATATATAATTTAGTCTTTGTCTATGTGTGTTCATTGTTTCAGAAGAAATTTTTATGCTAAAAAACTGTGTAGTTGATATGTTTAGAATATTATAAATTAAAATAAGGAAGGATTATTAAATAAAAACATAATTATCATAAAGTAGATTTTCGTTTTATCTTTTAGTTGTAATGAAGTTATATAATCATAACTTAAGACTTTTCAACTGATATTAAATTTAAAAATACCTTATAAATCAAATGTATGCTCTAAAATTTTTGTGGGTATTAAACTGATATTTTAGGGGACACGGTACGATTCAATCAACAAAAATCCGTCAAAAAATCAAATTAAATTTTTTTGCCTAAATTATTTTTTATATACTTTTTTATAACCTCACAAAATTTGAAACCTCTAAACTTAAAAAATACAGAATTATGATAGCTTTTGCATTCATTTTTATTCACATCCCTATGACAAATCAAAACTTTAAACTTACTTATCTCAGAAAGAGAAAACTAGTTTGTCTTCTTTTAAAATTCTAGGGCTTTTTTCTAATGTACCTAATGCTTTGAATTTTTTTTTACCTATTGCTAATATTACGTGTAACAAAAGTTGGTATGCTTATACTTGGTTGCAATTCTTATTTTTTTAAAAATAATTGAAATCAGAATTTGTACATTTTTTAAGGAATTTTCACTAAGCATTCATAAAAAAAGTATTGTACAAATACCAATCATGTTTTCGCAAAACCCATACCAACTTTTGTTATACATATTTTGACGTACTTGTGAATAAAATTTCATGCATGTACGTAAATTTTTATAGGAGTAGTGTTTTAAAATCACTTCACAAATTTTAAGTTTTTTCTTAAAAAAGTCAATGGCTAGCTTTTTCAAAAATCTTGAGCATATAATCTGTTTAACATAGTATACACACATAAGAGGGAACCAAAAAATTTTTAAAAATCCTTAAATTAAACATTTTTGCTTAAATTACCCCATGTCTCCTTAAATAATCAAAAAAGGAATAATAAATCCAGTGTTGCTTAGTATTTTTTTAATGATTTAGGCATTTTGATTGGAATATGTGTGAACTTTTTTACAAATATGTGTGTTAATATATATTTTTTTCCGCTAGAAAGTTTGAAGATTTACAATTCCAGCTAGAAGAGGAAAAAATAACCAGAGGTGACTTAGAGGTAATGAAAAATAAATTCCTTGCAACCTATGAATGAATATTTTAAATTTTTTATTGATTGTTTTGATATTAAAGATAAATATGAAATAATCTTTATTTGTAGATGCAGCTACAAAAACAAAATCAAATATTAAATCGTCTTGGCAGCTTTTTGAATGAGAAACTGGTAAATAACTTTTAAATTAAATTTCTTTTTTTTTTCTGTATGTGTTTGCTTTTGCTGATTTATTTTTAAAGTATTAGGGATTTTTTTTTAATTAATTATGATGCCTTAATATTATTAGCTATTAATTAATAAATCTAGTTCATTTGGTGACAAAAAAAAATCATTGATTATGAAAGAAAAATAGAAAACTAGGAAATATATATTTTCATGTTTGAGATATTTTTAATATAAAACAGCTTTATATAATAAATATAAAGCTCTTAGTTTCAAGATGATTTAAAACTCTTATTTTGACCATTTCTGCCCCATTTGAATCCATTGTCTACAAATTAATATTCTTTAATAGTTGCTCATTGTCAGTGAATATTGAAAAAAGCAGAAAAAAAAGCCCTTTTTCATTTTTTAAATTTTTATAATTATTAATAAAACATTACTTTTTTAACTTAAACAGCTAATCTAATAAACTAATTATGTATATTAAATTGTAGATCTTCATAAAAACAACTAAAAGAAAATTACCTTTCCCAGCTTAATATTAGATTTCCTATAGTGGTTTTTTTTTTTTTAAATAACAGATGGGGGATAAAGTTTTAGCTAGTTGCAAGTTAGTCTAAATATTTCATCTGGATATTGAAACTCAGTTTAAAAAAAGACAAACATTTTCTTTCTTGACCTTTTTTTTTAAAATTACTATAGAGAGGACAGACTGCATAAAGAGATATTGTTCATTCTATTCTTACGATATCAAATTAAGAAATTGCATCTGTATTAAACTTCTGCATGCATTTATTTTAAGGCCTTTGTCATAAGAAGTTGTATATATATTTTTAGTTCAGTTATCTGTTATATGTGATTTTATTTCTATTAGATAAGTATATTTATTGAATAATAATTAATGAATTGGGTTTTAAAAAATAATTGAAATTTAAACTTTTTGAATCGTTAAGAATCTATTTCGTTTTGTGGTTTGTTGAAAAATTCTTTACATTTTATTTCAGGATCCAAAATTTGTAAATATAAAAGAAATAATCGAAGAAAAAGAAAATCTAAGTATAGTTCCTGAGCAACCAAGTGCTGATCCACAAGCAGCATTGTTTAAAGAAAGAATTGTGGCGCTTGAAGCTGAGTTAGAAAGTCAAAAACAGGAAAAAATTGTGAGTGATTTTGTAGAATGTGTTTGATTAGCGCACCACACAATACATTTGTTTTTAATCATATCACTGTATTACTCTAAAATTAGCATTCCTTTAAAAGACTTTTTTCATATCTTTTTATGATTTCTTAATGTGTATAATGTAATACTTTCTAATCTGGTAACTTTCTTTAGTTCTTTCTAACTTTATCTAGTACTTTCTAATTTTATGTATTTTTAAAGAATGTATCTGTATTTTCTTACATGGCAGAAAGGTTAAGTGTAGAAATATTCATATGTTGATATAAATTTTTTCACACTTGAAATGGGAATCTGTAGTGGGAAGATATTTGTGCCTAATTCCCTAGGTAATGCATTATGATTAGGATATTTATAACCAAAATTAAGAAAGAATACATAAGGAATTTTATATAATTTTCCTGTAGTAAATTTTTGAATCCCAAATATCTGTTGGCACTTAGTACTTTAATTCGATTAATACATATATAGTAGATAAAGAGAAAAAGTATTCATATATAAGTATCTGTTTAAAAGAATACTTTTGTGTTAAGAATTTATTTTTCTGTATAATCAATTTTTAGGGGCTTTAAACAAATATTCTTATAATTATAAAAAGGGAAAGGAATTTTAGGATAAAATATTCACCTTTGTTGTTTGTCTTGTTTTATTTTTGTGTAATTTATAAAATGAATTAATTTTAGGCCTTTATATCTATATCTTAATGTGATTTTTTTTTTATTTTTCAGAAATGTATGCAAGAATTAGAAAATTTGCAAAAGGTTTTAAATAATTCTAATAAGGAACATGAAAGTATCCTCGCAACATTAAATAACACAAACCAAGAAAAGGATGATGTGATTGCTAATTTGAAAAATGAATTAAATATTGAAATAGAAAAGGTCACAAAACTTATTGAAGAAAACAAAAGTTTAACTGAGCAGATTTCATCGCAAACTTCTGAAGCGAAAGGACATTCTGAAAGTGTTAAAGAATTGGGAGAGGTAAAGCTTATATATATAAATTAAAGAACCTTTTTTTTTAAAAAAAAAACCTTTATATTTAACTAAAGTTAAATTAAAAATTTAATAATTATTTATTTGTGTTCCAGTTTAATTTTATTTTTTTCTTCAAAAAAAAAGCATTGATTCAAATGTATTGTTAGTAATTGTGCTTGCCAAAAAGATTTTTCTATCTTCTTAGTATATTTTTAATTTTGTTGATACTACAAGAACTGATGTGGTGGATATTTTAACTGTATAAATTATTGAAAGTTTATTGTTTTTCAATTCAAAAAGGAATAATTCAATTTGTCATAATTTTAAATGAATTTTATAAACAATTGATTGTAATATTTTGCAATGTATGGCTTAAAATATTTACTATAGATCAAAATTATTAGTACTTGTATGTATAGTTGTTGGGTATTTCTATCTTATAAATAATTTTTTTTATTTATAAAGACAAAAAATTTTAATCCACCTGTGAAGTATTCTAGTAAGTAATTCACAAAGAGAGAGAGAATCTGAAAGTATATTAATAATAAAAAAAAATACTGTTCTTTTTTTTAACAATATTCTTGCAAAAGGGCCTTATATAAATTTTTACTTTACCATTTGAAAAGTTCCATGGTTGTATAGATAAAATAAATTTTGTTTGAATCCCTCCCCTTTTATTATTATTTATTGATTTCTATTTTTAAAGGTTTTATTTGAAAAAGATCTTTTTAGTTTTTTAATGAAAATTGCAATGATCACTTATTATTTTTTATTTTATTTTTGTTAGAAAATTAACTTACTTTCTGAAGAATTAAAATCAAAAGTTAACCTTCTAAAAGAAAATGAGATCACCATTCAAGAAAAGGATTCAAAAATCTCTACTCTTGATAACAATTTGGAGAGTCAAACTCAACAGATTGTTCAGTTACAAAATCAAAATCAAATTTTGAATCAAGATTTGGAACAGAAAATATTAGAATTGAATGAGAAATTAAAACTGCAAAAATCTCTAGAAGATGAAGTAGCTAGCATCAAAATGCAACTAGAATCTGATATTCCAAAAAAAGAAGAGGTATTTTATAATTATATTTTGTTTTAATTTTTCCTATTTTTGTGTCTTTTTAAGTTTTGCTTATGTTTAAAATAATACTTCAGTTTTTTTGGTTCTTATTTGCTTGTATCACTAAAACTTTTCATTTCCATTCTGTGGAATTCAATGTTTATTATTATTTATATTAAAATCAAATGTAATAGTTTTCATTAATAAATTTCTAATTTAATAAAATGATGAATATTTTATTTATAAGTTCCAGAAACTTATTTTAATAGTTAATTTTTTTTATGATTATTTTCTCTTATTTTTCCCCCTCTTAAAATATATATACATGAAGGGAATCATTATAGGTTTTGAAACATAATGTAAAGGTACTTGAAATGTAAAGATATTGAATTTAATTGTTATTTGTGATTACTACTTACTGATATGAGTGATGGTGAACAGTGTACTTAAATTAAATAAATACTTATCAACGGTAAAAGTCAATAGCATGAAAATTTGAATTTCTTGTTCTATATGTATAATAAATTTTTAGAATATGTGAAACATATTTATTTCGACATTGAAGTAGTTCAATGCTATATTATTTCTGTATTTGCTTTTTTATGTTTTATTATGTGTAACATAAAAATCGTTTTCATTTTTCATTCTTTAAGAAAATACTTGACTTGGTAAAAAAATTGGAAGAAGTAACAACTAACTTACAAGAAAAGGAAGAGGAACTGATAAAAAAACAAAATGAAGTGCTTGGATTGCAAAAGAAATCTGAAGAGCTTTCTGAAACTAATTCCATGTTACAAGTGAAGATAAAAGAACTTGAAGAAAATATTTCTTTTATGAACAAAGATAGTTCTGAAAAGGTCATATCTTTAGAAAAGAAGGTTCAGACATTAATAGAAGAGAAAGAAGGCACTATAAACAATTTTGAAAAAGTAAGTACATTTTACTATTATTTAGCTTTGCTACTTAAAAGATGCATCAATAGAAATTTAGTGTATTTCATTTTAATATGATTAATTTTATGTTAGTGCAATGCATAATTTGACCCTTTTTTAATTTTTAGGAAAAACAAACCAAACAATCAGAATTTGAAACTCTGAAAAACGAGCTTGAATCCTATAAATCAGCCCTTTCAGATGCACAGTCTCAGCTTTCTGTTCTAACTCAAACTGCAAAAGAAAAAGACTCTGAAATTATTGTGATTAAAAATGAATTGGATGCTACCAAGAAAACTTGTGAAGCTCTTGATGAAGAAAAAGCAAGATATGAGCAGTTATTGAAGGAAAAGGCTGAGGTATGCATTATTTGACCATCTTCCTATGATGTATTATTGCATTTGGTAGTTATGTTAAAAGAAATATTAGAATGATTATGTAACAAAAAAATCTATGAATTGCTGAAAATTAAATGTTTTTTTTTAATCATTCTCATTTATGGTGCTGAAATGGTTTTGAAAATAATTATATCAGTAATGTTATACAGTCGGACTTCTATTTAATGAAGTCGCTAAATCCCAAAAAAAAGCTTTGTTATGTGGAAAATTCATTAAATAGAGATTATTTTCAATATTTATTATGTTCTTGGTTCCAGGAAAACATTTATGAGAGATATTCATAAAATAGAGGTGTGACTGTATTTGGATGGGGTTGTTGAAGAATGCTGTTATGCATCAAAAAATGTTGAACATTTTAATAAATAGTTATTTTGAAGTTATTTATTATTCAAAGAGCTATTAGATTAATTGTTGAAATTCTTGAAATGTATAATTAAATCGTAATTTTTAGTTACAGCATTTATTTTATTTTATATTAATTATCATTATCTCATAAATGTATTATTTCAACCTTTTTCCCCCCCAGTTGCTGAGTAGTTTTGAAAAGCAGCTTTCTGAAACTAAGAATGAAGCAGATAAAACTAATGAAGAACTAACTGTGATAAAGAAAAAAACTGATGAGCTTAGCCATGCTTTAAAAGAAAAAGAAGAAGCTATAACTCAGCTGACATCTAAGTTGCAGCTTGCGGAACAGAATGTTGAAATGTTGAATCGAGATAGCTCTGAGCATGTGACCACGTTACAAAATGAACTTTCTAAATTAAAAGAAGAAAGTGTTAAAACAAAATCATCTCTTGAAGAGGTAACATTATAGCATTTATGAAATATTATTTCAGTTCATAGTTAAATCTGTTTTAACTACAAAAAATTTTAAGTATTGAATTAGTGGAAAATTATTATTTTGATTTTCCATTTCCCCCCCCCCCTCCCTACAAATTATCTGTGCATATTTATTGTCATACATACATAAAAAAAATGAATAATTTTAATATCGCTGTTAATAGCTCAAAGGGAGCTAAATTATGTTGTTAATAGATTAATTAGCACAGTTCAGGAATTTAATGTCCTAATTCTATATTAACTCATTTTTAAGAGTTAACTCTTGAGCTAACATTTTCCCATAGTTTTTCCCCCTTTAAGAATTATGCAGTGAATACTTCAAACTACATTTTCCTAGTATATTTAAATCAAAGTACGAGTTCCAAAAGTATTTAATTATGATCTATATCGGCCCCTTAACACTATCAGTTATTTGATTTAAGTTCAACCTAAAATTGTTTTTTGAATTATTAGAGGTTGCATAAAATTTTGAATTTATTATCTTATTGCATGAGAAGCTTAAATATTTTTAAAAATTTGTGATTTGTTACAATTCCTTCTCTCTGTTAACTACATTTCAAATGTATTTTTTATAATATGTATTTATTTTTAATTTGTATGCATGTGTATAGTTTTTTTTAAAATTATGCAAAGAATATCCATTGATTTGTCTAAACATCTTTTTAATATTAGAACTTGAAAAATATTATATTGTGAAATGTTACAACACATACATTTGTTTAACATTAGAGGACTGATTTTAGTTAACTTCTAAGCAGAATTTTAGTAAATTTAGATAAATTTTAAGCTGAGAAATCAGGTACACCAAGAGGAAAACAATAGCATCCATAAAGAGAAAAGTTTTTTGATTATAATTATTTTATTTAATTTATCCATTAACTTTAAAATTAAGTTCACTTCAGGCTATTAACTCTTTAACTGCTGCCAGCATATATATCTGTCTCACTCGACCTATGTGTTGAGTGCAATGGTCGTATATATATGTCCTGCCAAAAAAAATATGATTCTTTTCTTTGCATTGCTATCAGTAAATGGGTATGGAATGCAATATGGAATGACAATGTTTACAAAGGATTTACTTATTTAAGAGAAAAATTAACTTATTTGGGCCTTTTTTATTCCCCCCAGTACACGCCCATAAGTATGAAACGGTAGCACTAGGATGCGAATCACGTGACTTTTAATCGGTAGTTAGGGGATTAAGAGCTATAGCAATCTTGTCAGTCTGCCATGAGAAGTGTAAAATTTATTAAGTATGTTTTTTTATAGCCATACTGAGAATTATAAAATTCTCTCGTGCGACTCATAAAAATAAACAAATCTTTTTTTATTCATCTGTTTTATTTTTATTCATCCTTTGTAGAAATAGGTATTTGAAAATGATTTAAAAAGTTAGAGATCAATTTCATAAATTACATTTATTAATTCAATTATCATAGAGGAAGTTATGTGAGAAATTACGCACTTTCATCTGTATGTTTAATATTTAGTAAAAACTAAACATTATGTGTTTTGCTTTCAAGCCCCATTCCTAAGCCTAAATCCTTTTTTTGATAAGTTATGTCATAAATGACTTAAATTTTATCCTTTGCATCTATTACTTTTTACTATTTGCTAAAATTTAAAATAAGAATTTGTCATAGGCAGTATATAAAAAACATTTTTCTCAATCTGTAAAATGTAATAAGCATATCTCAATGGAAAAGATGTTGTATGTGTTTATTAAAGCATATTATTTTAATGTAAATTCTGAATATTTTGAAAAATATACCTTTTTTTTAAAATAACAGTCAATAAGTTTTTATACTGAAAAATTTTTAAGATGTTATTCCATATTCAATAAATCAATGAAAAGTAACTATATCATTTCTTGGATGTCCTTTACTTTTTATAATTTATTTTATGAAAAGATGTTAGAGGAGATTATATATATTCATTCAATGTGATAGTAACTCTGAATTATTCTTGTTACAACTATATACATAATTGTAACATCATTGTCTTATTGTGAAGTACTTTGTTTTAAAATGTTCATCAAATTTTTAGCTCATTAAAGAATATTCTTCAGAAATAATTTCCTAACTCCTTTTTTTCTTCCAGCAATTAACTGAAATTCAACTTAAAAAGGAAGAACTAATCAGTGAAATTAATGAAAAAGACAATGTAATTAAAAAGAAAGAAGAATCATTATCAACTTTAAAAAGTCAATTAAAAACTAAGGAAAATGATATTTCTGTTTTATCACATGAAAAAGAAAAGATAGAAAAGGAGATTGCTGATCTTGTTAAAGATAAAGAAGAAATACAAATATTGAATGAAAAAAATACTCAAGCCTTAAAAGAGCACTTTGATTCTGAATGGAAAAAAAAGGATGAGGTATACATTTGAAATTTCAAAATCTGTTATTTAAAATTTAGTTTATATTTCTGTAAATTTATTTCTATTACATTTCATTGATTGATTTATCCTAAAGTTATTTGAATTTTTTTTAATGTTGTTCAACCTCTCAGAAATATCAAAATGGGAAAAAATACTATCCCCATTACCAAAAATAATTTCCACTTCTAAAAATTAAATAAATTTCGTAAGTTATTTGTAAATTATATTCATACAAAATTGAAGAACTATTATATTTCACATTTCAATGACTTTTGCATGATGTTCATTAAAATTATTTTTCTTTATTTATAGTTACTTTTCTTTATTGCAATTATTACTAACAGTCTAATACTACTTCAAAAGCTATCCATTAAACATTTAGATTTCTTAAAATAACAGTTCTGATAGTAAAAACGTGATTCAAGAATGTTTTTCTCTTTATATGTAAATATAATCTAATTCAAAGACTCATTCATTTCATCTTACCCTGTACAGTTACTTTCAAATTCTGAAAAACAGTTTTCTGAAGCTAGGAGTACAATTGACAAATTGAATGTAGAACTGACTGGAGTAAAAAAAGAGACAGATACATTATGCAGTGTCTTGAATCAAAAGGAGGAAGATATTGCTCAGTTAAATTCCAAATTACAACTTGCTGAGCAAAATGTTGAAATGCTGAACCGAGACAGTAGTGAGCACGTAACTACTCTACAGGGTGAACTTTCTAAGTTAAAAGAAGAAAGTGTGAAAACTAAAACTACACTTGAACAGGTACATTTTGTTATTTTGTGTCAGGAAATTTTGTTCTGATCCTCTAAATTGTTACATATGCCTCCTGATATTATTTAATTGTTACCATATAAAAAACTAATATTGAAATTAAAGCAAATGTAGGTATTTTTGGATATTTATGAATGATGATTGAAATGTGTAATCACATCTTATATTAAATAAGTATGAATTCTAGCCAATATCTAAGTAGTTTTTGATGTAGGATTTTACAAGAACTAATTTTATTTCTTGTGTCTGTAAACTTCTTTTCTTGTTACTTTTCTTTGCATCTTATTTTGGGAAATTAGTATGAATTATTTTTAAAATATTTTTAGTGTTTGTGTTCTGTTTGATATTAATAGTCTGTAAAGGCTGTATTTGATGAACTAAAAATATTTAAAATAGGTTTAAAAAATATTTCCATTAGAATTATTTTCATATGGAGCTTCTAATATGACTGGACATAAAATAAAATAGACTTTATTTAATTATCTCAAAATGAAGTTAGTAATAAGTTTTAATTGCATTTTTCACCTGAAAGTGCTATGTGCAAAATATTATAAGGAAAAAAAGAAGTATACAGAATAATACATAATATAGTAAAAAGTATACCAAATGATTTACAAAATTTTATGATTTTCACAGATAACATTGCATTTAAATATCTTAGTTAAGAATTGTGGGGCCTTGAAAAAACAATTAAGGCTTATGTTTGAACTGATGTTGAAACTTGAACTAGATTTGTTGCTAGAGATATTCAATCTAGAAAACTTAGTAATTTACAAAAACTTGAGAGTTTTTAGATAAATCAACACTTCAAAAGTTCTTTATTCTGTTAACATTGTGAACTATAAATTAATTGACAGAAGCAGGGAGTAATAATGTACATAGCATTTTGTTTTAGTGCAAGAAATTAAAGAAAGGTTTTTGAAAATTTTTACTTATCTGGTCATATTTGACATAAAGGGTTTCAAAGACAATCTCGTTAACTAGGTAGAATAAGGAAGTTTATAAATGGAAGAGAGAGAGGCTTTAGATCTGCAATGTAATTTTTATGTGTAGACTTCTGAAACCATTGAAATATTTGAATGTTAAAAAATCGAAATGTTAAAAGATGCTGAGTCTGAATTTCACATTGAAAACTCAATATAAGAATTGTGGAATAGTATAAAAAACTAGCAATCACAACGTTACCCATTTTCACATCCACTTACTCATGTAAAATGTCCCCCCCCCCTTCATATTAAATCATGTGCTGGCAAAAACTAAAAACAAATAGGACTGAGTGGCATGTATTACCTTGAAATCGATAATATACCAATTTCAACATAAAATGTTTTGCAAGTAATAGGAAACAAAACACTTTTTACAAATTTTAAAAAAAAAAAGTTTACTTCAAAAACTAAAATTTAATTATTGCTTGTAACAATTTTTGTATTAAATAAATATTCTATTATATCTTTAAACTTTATTATTTATTACAAATAAAAATTATATGCAATATGTGTAGAAAATTAAGGTACTTGCACTTGAAAAGATTTGTATTTAAATTTAATTTTGTTACTTTATTAAAATCTTATTTCCCTTTCCTGGTAATATAGTTTTTCTGTAATTTTATTCTTAATTTTAAATGTACACCATTTAGAAAACCTTTAGGGATTAATGTAGCTTAATATTTTGCAATTATATGAAACATAATTAAATTTTTGATATTATAATCATTCTTATTTAGTAAATGTTTACTTCATATTATATTTAAAATTGTTGTTTCTTTTCTAGAAAATATCAGAACTACAGAAGAAAAATGAAGAATTACTAAGTGATATTAAAGAAAAGAATATTGCTGTTAAAGAAAAAGAGGAATCATTATCAATGCTAGAGAAGCAAATCAATTTGAAGGAAAATGATGTTTCTAATTTGTCTCAGCAATTAGAAAAACTAAATAATGAAATCAGTACTTTAACTAAAGAAAAAGAAGAAATGCACTTATGTCATGAAAAGCAATCTCAGTCTGAAAAGGAAAAATTTGGTACAGAGTTGAAAAAGAAAGATCAGGTAAATATATATATATTTCCCGTGTGTAAATAAATATTTTATTCACATATTTTTCATGCATTTTTCCTTATTCTTATATCTATAAAATTATTGCGTTTAGAGAGTACAAATAGAATGTTTCATTCTTTGCATAACAATAGAATATCATTTCATTAAAAAAAATTTTATTAGATGAAAAAATAAGCAGAACAATGCATGAAATATTTTTTTGAAAAAAATTAAAACATTGATTTTTTACCAATAAATAATACTTACATAATAAATAATTATTAGTCTTTAAATATAAACTTATATTTATTATGAAATAATATTTCTTTGAAATTTAAATAAATGTTTTAAAAAGTAGTTTTATCTGCATATGCACTAAAGTTATAAATTGTTGTCTTTAATATTTGGGGGGAAATATTTAGATAGTTTTTTTGATTTTGCAGAAATTAACTGAAATTCTAGAAAGTAACGAGAAGCTATCTAAAACCATAAGCGAACAGAGTGTTATTATTGGAGGAAAGGATGAAATGTTGTTTGATCTTCAAAATCAATTAAAGACAAAAGAGACTGAAGTATCTAATTTGTCTAGTCAAGAAGAGAAGTTAAAACAAGAACTAAATGAAAAAATGAAAAACAATGAAGAATTAAAAGTATTGCATGAGAAACAGTTACTATCTTCTAAAGAGAATTTTGAAGCTGAAATGAAAAATAAAGAAATGGTAAGAAATAGATTCTGATAAAATAATTAGTTTTTAGTTGTTAATAAAACCTTGTCTGTGTATACATATAAGATACTGTTATACCCCTTTAAGATGACAATATCTTATTTTTTTATTTGTCACAGTAAATCTTAAAAGAATATTAATTTCTAGTTATGTATATTCTTTTTTATATTTTTAAAACAAGAAGTAATTATATATTTTAAAAGTTTTATTTTTTAATGTTTTCATTAACAAATTTTCTCTTTTTTTTAACAGTGAATCCGTTATGATTTGTTTACACATTTGTTCATTAAATAGATTAAAAATGCATCTGGGTTAAATTTAATAAAATTATTTTTAAAACTTTAAAAGACTTTAGCATTTATCGATTTTTTTTCTCAGTTAATTACATTAAAAGGACGAAACAAAATAGTTATTTTTTTAAGAATAATATTGGATATATAATAAGTATTGAAACATATGATAGAACTGTTTTTAAAATACATTACTGTTAACAGGGTTTATTTTGTATGAAATATAAATGTTAATATAAAATTTAAAAGGGCCTGGGAAATCTCTAACTTTTTCATAAGAAGAATAACTGTTTTAATAAATTTTAGGTAGTACACAAAAAAATTGTAATAAGAGTTTCCAAACAAAAGGTACAAAAATATCTTATGAATTAATTTCAAGTTACTCTGGAGTCAAAAGTAAATACCTATTTCAATTAATAAACCATTAATTTAATAATGAAACATTTTAAAGCATTTCTGAGATTAGTGGTTAAGAAAAAGAAAAAAACTGATTATAGGTGCTGAATTATGACTGTCATCCTGATAATCAAAGAAGTTTTTATGTCTGCTCAAAAATGTAAAGTTATATTTGAATATATTTTTTTTAAATTTTGAAGTTAAAGGGATGAAAGGAAAGCTAAGAAATCATTTTATTTTGTCCTTTATGAAAGCTTATTTTCTTGTTTTATTTTCATTTATTTTATGCAACAGTAGAACTTATAAAATATTTAATTTGTAACTAGTATTTGTGGAAGAAAAAAAGGATGTATATATTTTTAAAAAATACCCGTTTTTCTTTCCAGGTGAGTCTGATGATATTTCAGCATTTTTTTTTTCTCTACATTTAAATCCATCTGACTTCCTATTTTTACAAGTTGTGAAGGTGTGAAAATATTAACAGATGTTTTAATATCAATTTTTTTTCCTTCTATATGCTTTTGTTTTTTACAGTTACTGTAATTTTGATTCAGTTTTTAAATTAATTTTTAAATTTTTTTTAAAAAATGTATATTTCAAGTTTTAATATCCATGTATCTATATTAGTGTGCTTGGAATTGGTTGTATTTGGAGAGGTAGAGTGCTTTGTGTCCTTGTTACTTGGCCATAGTTTAAAATTATGAGGTCCATTGCTAGTAGCATTCATTTGGCTTCATAGTGTGACACTAATGAGCAACCATAATCATCTTTGGAATTGGTTATTTTCAGACTTTTTTATATGTGTTTCTAGTGGTTTTTTCTCCTTATTATCGATGAATCTGATGACAAGTTGTAACAAGATATAATTTTTGCTTTTTGGTTTCCTTTTTATATATTTTTTAAATATAATATCTTTTTAAAGTGTTTTCACTCATCCAGTTCTATTGGAAAAGTTCGACCATTGTTCTAGGAAATCAAATTTTGCTCTCTCTCTCAACTTTTTTGAATCAAATTTTGATAAAATTTTTAACAGCATTTCAAAACATATCTTTGTTGATTTTGAACTTCTTTTTGCATATATTTTGTTTTAAAAGCTTTTGCTTTTTTTTAATGCATTTTATTTTTTCTTTGGTGTATTTTCAAAGATTATTTTTGAAATTTTTTGTTTACTTAGGGCTTTTGCATTTATTTAAAAATAAAATTATAAATATTTTGAGTGTACTTTTTTAAAATTATAAATCTTTCATAATTAAATTGCTTATTTTTGTGTAGGTGTTTGTAGTAAAATTAATGATAAAATAACATTAATTTTTTATTTCATGATTTTTTATTTTTATATAGATAAATATGAAGTTAATACCAAGTAATTAAGTTTAATGAAGAAATATTTAAGATTGTTTAATGACAATAATTTGATGTGAAAACAGACTTTTTTTTTTCAATTTTATGGTAAAATTAAATTATTACTTGTTTGTTATCCTGGATGGCTGTTATATGCATGGCACTTTTAACATGTACAATCATAGTTGATTTTCTCCTTTTTTCTTGTCTGTAATTAACAAACTTTCCTAAGTTTCTAAATTTATTTCTGTTTTTAATTTAATTTGTGTTTTGCATTGCATGCTCTTTTCTTTTTGCTATTTGCTTCTGCTGTTATAATTATTAATTTTTTTTTGAATTTCAATGTATATTTTTTGTTTTGTTTTATTTATGCTTTATAATTCATATATGATGGAGCTACTTTTTATAATTATTAAATTATTTCATATCTTTTTCAAAATTTAACTTTTTAAAATATGATAATTTTAACAGTTTTGTACTATGATGATTTGTATCTTTCAGTTAAACTTTTTTTAAAATTTTCTTGTATATCTTTGTATATTTATGTTCTGTATACACAGTACTTTAAGAAAGACAGGCAGATTTTTAATATGATGGAAATGATGACCAGCTATGTAAGTTATTTAATCATGCACAAATGATAGTATGTGGAAAATTTTAACAGGTTCTTGAAGAGAGTCAAGGAAAATCATCTGAATTGAATAAGCTTCTAGTGATTAAAGAAAAAGAACTTCAGCAAAAAGAAAGTGAAATAAACTCCTTAAGAAATATAGTGAAAGAAAAAGAAAGTCAATTTGATGAACTTAGTCAAATGATTGAAGCATCTCAAGCTCAACTTAAGGTATTAACTGACCAGAATGAAAATAATGTTAAGTTGCTCGAAAGTAAGGAATCGTTTATTGAGAATTTCAAAGCAGATAAAGAAAAGCAACTACTTGATCTAGAGGAGGTAAATATCTTCAGAATTATTTATTTTGTCACTTTTACAGGATTATATAAAATAATTAACATTTAAGGAGCCTGTGTTATTAAATGAATTTAAAAATATAAAAGCATTTTTTTAATGTTAATATTATTATTAGAGACTTGGTTTGCTGGATAAAGGGTCATGATCATGAATTTATACTAGCAATGATTCAATCGAGCTGAGTGTTCAAGTCCAGATTGCACTTAAAGATCTGTTATGTAATTGGATTGTTACACATTAAAGTACTAAAATTGGTCTGATGAGGAAATTAGGAATTAGTGCCAGTTCAGGTGTAATCTTGAGCATGATTCAAAAATAAAGTTGTTTTAAACAGTCTTTCTGATGCTTTTAAGTAAGACCTTAATAAAAGCAATTTTGTTATATAATATTAGTTAATTATGCATAATGTTTATCATCTAAGATCATCCTATGAGAAACTTATTTTAAAAATGGTGTGTTTTATAAATTTATGAAGTGAGGTTTTTCTGACTAGTTATTATTTGTTAATGTAAAGGTAATAAGGCAAATTTCTACAAAATCAATATAAAAAATAAATTCCTATTTCTTTAAAAGTAAAGATTGTGGAAAAGAAATAATTAGAAATAGAATCGCTAGATTATTAATTACTTTTATTATCTACTTGCTGCAGGAACTATGTTGATGAGTATCTATTATAAGTATATACATAATTGTGAAATTTGGGATTTTCTCAAAATATTCTAATTTTTAATTACTTTGTTTTTAAATTTCTCTAATTCTATATGAAGATAGGGAAAAAAATGTGATATATTTATTCATAAGAAATATTTTAATCCTACAATTAAAAAATGTTTCTATATTCAGAATATAGATTCTACTGAGTACATGCTCATTTAATTTTAAAAATCAGAAAATAAATTAATATATAAATATACAGTGACAAAATTTTGAACTTAAGTGTTCTTTCCAGTATTTTGATTTGGTGTATTGCATGTAACTATTTCAGCTAATTGTTTTATTCATATGTACTGTTCTTCAGAATTTATTAAATACATAAATATCAAAAAATAAATTTTAAGTTTTTTTCCCCCTTACAATAAGCAATTTCTGTATATCAATGTTAAGAATATTGTAAAAGAAATTAATGCATTCAATTCTGTACTGCTTAGAATTTAAAGAAAGAAAATTCTAGACTACAAGATTTACTTCAGAAATATGAAAATGATGTTTTGCAAAAACAAGAAATAATAACAAAATTGAATACTGAGGCAGAAGAACAGAAAAAACACATAGAGTTAATAACAGATGAATTAGTCAAAAGCAAAGCAGCTGCTGAAAAAACACATCAGAATACCAATGAAGCACATCAAGACTTCATCAGTAAAATTGCAGAATTGGAAGCCAAGTATTCACAGCTGTTGGAAGAAAAGAAAATGGTTTGTCTTAAATTTCCTGTAAAATTTTATAAAAATTTTATAGCAATAATTAATAAATTATACATTGATATCAGATGTTTACTCAATTCAATAATTAAACCTAAAGATGAAATAAGAACGAAAGTATAATAATAATCTCTAAAATGTGATTGCTTTTATGTTAATTTAAATGCCATTCAGGAAACAAGTATTTATTTAAACAAGCTTAACTGACTTAGCATAATTTATTAGATTTTTTTTATAAATATTTTTGTCATTTTTTATATATTTTATTTTACATTTAATAAGATTGACATTGTCGAAGATTTTATTTGTTACCAAAATAATTAATGTAACTATTTTCTAGCAGATCATATGTTTATTTCCAAATATTGTTTATATTTGTGTTTCTTAATTCGAACCTTGCCTTTTATTTCTTTCATATCTTAATACATATTTTAATTTTCTATTTCAATAAATGCAGAGGATTAAGGTAAGTATTTATTCATATTTAAAAAAATTCATTAAACCATTCTTTTTAAAAGAATTAAGAACTCATTATACAAATATGTTTATTATTTTTTATTTGATATTTTAAAAATATTCTGACAATTGTCTTTCATCATCTTATTAAAAAAAGCATTTGTGTGAGTAGTTTTATTTAACTCCCAAGTTTTACTGACTTTTTTTTTCTGCTTCAAGTGGAAAAAGTATTTTAAAATTTTCCTGTTTGTATAATTAAAATAATTTTGCTTTTAATAAATTATTTTAACAAATAGGTTGAAGTTGAGGAAAGTAAAGCTCAAGGAGCAAAAAAGAATCTAGAAGAAATGCGAGATAATTTACTCCAAGAGAAAGTTCAGAGAGAAGAAGTAGTTAAAGATCGAGAATCACAGTTGGCTGTTCTGCAAGTTGAAGTTAATCGTATGCAAACAGAATTCACACTTCATAAGCAAGAGTTACAACAAAAGTTAGATGTGTCAGAAATGGAATTGCAAGCTGCCTTAGAACTTAAAAATCAGCTGTAAGTTAAGATAATACGTGAATAAGTATAAAAAAGATGTTTAACTGTCATAACTGTTTAAAATAATGTTACAAAATTTCAAAAGAAAAATTTTCTTATTTTAAAGATTTCCAGTCTTAAGTATATTGTTAAAAGTTCATTCTTTTAGCTTTTATTATATAACTCAAACTAGAGAAAATTCTATTTGAATTAAGTAAGAGCAATTATTTTAAAGTTAAGTTCTGATTTTTTCCCTCTCCTTGTTTCATCAGACATTTATATCTTTGGGTATGTGTTATTCTGACCCTTGTCTATTAAAATTATATTTGCTAAACATTTGTTAAATACATCTTTAACTTCAAATGAATAAATAGAATATTTATATCAGAATTTTCAATTTTGTATCAATTACTATGGTATACATATAGCATATATAGTTAATTGTCATTATATTCACAATTATATATTAAATTATGGTAATGATTATGCAATTATCACAGTTACAATACTTTTTCACAAACTCTTGTTTGTATTTATAATATTATAGTTAAATTTAATTCAATTATAGTTATTTTTCTTTAAATAATTCAATCTTCAATTAAATTAGAAAATTTAAGTTCATAATTTAATATAATTAAATGATTTAATGTTATTCTTTATAAAAAATAGTAACAGTTATGGTTCTCCCCCCCCCCATTTTGTTTTGTAATTTCTTGATTATTCATCCTCTATGCATATATTATTTATTGATCCTTCTCTCGTTTGTTGTAGGGAACTACAGCATAGCGTTCTTGAAGAATTGCAGCAAGAATTACAAAACTCAGAAGATAGATGCAAACAATTAGAAATGCAAGTACAAAACACATCTAATCTATCGTCAGAAAAAACAGAGGTACTCATTCTAAACTTTTATAAAGGCTTAATTTTTTGATATTTAAAATGTGTTTTTGATTTTGTTACTGATATACATTTCTCACTCCACAGTTATTGGATAAATTGAGTAAATATGAAAAATTAGACCTAGAAAATTCTGAAAAGTAAGTAATTAATTCTTACCTATCTGCTAATTTTTAAAGTATAGCAACAATATTAACTGCCCCCCCCCCCTTTGTAGGTTATCCAAGCTTGAAGAAAAGTACCAGTCCCTGCAAGAAACATTGAAAAACACTCAAAATAGTCTAGCTGAAAAAGAAATTGAATGTGCTTCTTTAAAAGAAAAGGTAACAAATTTTTTTAGCTTTGTATTTTTAATTTATAAGAAGTGTTTTAAATTTAATTTTGTTTTTATTATGTTGTTGTTACTTATGCCACCTGATCAACAGTAACATCAGATCAAGGCCTGTGAACTTCATTGCAGCAAGGAGCTTGATTTTTACACCTGTCATTAGCCATAGCTTTAAGCACCAAACAACTGACAGTATGATTTGGCTTGGTTCCCCCCCCCCCAATTATGAGGGAAAACACCCTGGGGGAGATCAGGGACCTCTTACTCCTCTTCCTCTTCCACCAACCTCACAAGAGGATGTCACTTGAGGACTATCTAAATTACCCTCATGTAGCAAAGGCACTATACATTTAAAAACATCCATGCCTTCTGTGTGATTCGAACCCAAGCCCCTAGGGCATCACTAACCATTGTATCAGATGGGCAGTTCCATTATTATATATTTAGTATGTAAAAATCAGCAGATTTAAATTTAATTTTGATATGTTAATAAAATATGCTTTCTTGTAAATTTTGTTTTATCTATTCTTAAATAATCATTATCCTTCAAACTGAAGGGGAAAATATAGTAAAATATGTTTAAATAAACCTTATACCAAACAAAATTTATTTTAATGCAAGGGATCTTTGTTACTAGCCAAATTTTACTCAAAAAAACATTTTGAGATCCACTGTTGTAAAAAAAGACAATAATAATAAATAGATAAATCCTTTGGGAATTATAGCAAAGCTCAATTTGAACTCTAATTTAGCATTGTAATAGTCATTCTCAAACTGAGTTTACTGAACTGGATTGCAGGATTAAGCTATTTTATTTTAAATTATATTGCGAATGTACTTCAATTCAGAGAAAATTTATTGGCATTCATTTTTACAAGACAATCTCAGGAATTTTCATTGTAATATGAACAAAGTTTGACAGTGAGTATTGAAGGAAACATCATAGTTATTTTCTGTCAGTTGTAAAGTGGGAAGGGGAGAGGAATTTACTTACAACCATACATTGCTAAAAATTACTTCTTGTTTTCTTTTTTGTAAAAATATAATTTATAAATAATTAGATAAAAAAATAATGTAAATTGTTTTATTGTATTTTTTATAATTGTAGATACTTAGTGTAAACACACAACTGGAGTCAAATGATCATTCAAAAGCATCCATAACAACTTTAGAACAAGAAAATATACTTCTAAAGCACAGGATTGAAAAGTTGGAGTCTGGTGGATCTGAAAAAAATGCTAATAAAGCAGGTAAAAAAAAATTAACTTGATTTTTTTCACTGCAGTCAATTATAATTTTCTAAAGAAAACATTTAGCATAATTTGTTTATATTTTCATTACAAATTTTGGAACATTTTTTGAGAAATTAAGTATATAATTGTTCTGTTGGTTCTACAATAATCCAACCTTGGTAAATAAAATTTCAAATGTTTTTTTAACAAATTTGTTAATTTTAGGATTATTTTTTTAAATATAAAAGGATGTGTGATTTCATTGACATCTTTTCTTGCACAAGGGATCCAATTCATCCATTTTAAAACAATTTAAATAAAAAAATTTTAATTATTATGATAAAATTTTGAGATGCATATTTTACATTGATAAATTTTAGAAAATAAAAATCATGATTTGTCTGAATATGTACCAGTGGGCTCTTTAAAATCATCTGTCATGCAGTTGTTCAAGTTTTTACCAATGACAGCAGAGATTAATGCTATACCTATGTGGTACTGCCATCTACTTTTTCTAATAAAGTTGGCTATAAACCCAGATTTTTATTCCATTTTTAAATCTGAGCTTATTATTATTGACAAGGCTCTTAATTCTAAAACTGAATTCTCAATTGACAATATTTGTATCTTGTATAACAATCCCGCTGCCATCTAGCACCATCTATATAATTTGGCTGAGCTATCCATAGTGTTGCTGTTTCAATACTTGAAACCCTCGAAACTGTTTGCTACAACATAGAATTTACTTTCAGTTGATCATATTTTATATAGGATTTTATGATAGTGAAATTGCTGATATTCAAGACAAAGAAGGAACTTCTAACCCATTAGACTGAAATGTTATTCCAGCCTTCATAGAAAAAATATCAGTTAAAAAATGGCATTTTTAACCAGCAATTTTGAAAAAACCTGTGACTTACTTATGGTGTAACTGGCAAGTTCTTCATGATGCCCTTCCCATCAAAAGAGATTTGTAGCCCTTTTGTAGGTTTCCTAGTTACATGTTAAGAATCTTATTTTTGTCAAGTACAGAAAACCTTTCTGACTTGGTTCCATTTAGAATTCTGTGCAATCTTTTCTCAGTAATTTTTTTAATTGTATGAGGTTTTTGAAAAGGAAGACATAATTACTGTATTACTTTTACTGTAATCATTGAATCTTATAAAAAGATAATTATTTATTGTCAGCTTCAAACTCTCCATTTTTCTTATTAAGCATGGATTTTTTTTATGGTTTCATCAACATTTTAAGGAATTTCATTTTATTCTGCAACAGTTATATCTTATTAATCTAACACTAATTACTAACTTTTTCTTTATTTGCTCCCATCTTGAACATTGAAGAAATTATTGTTTTTATTTCAGGTGATAGTGATGTAAATCAAGCATTTGCTGAAGAGAGGGAATCTTTGATTAGTCAGGTATTGCAAATTATTTTTCTTAAAAATATGCATCACTTTAAAAAGGAGATATTATCTTAGAATATTCCGTGAATATGAAATATTGCTATTGTAATATTCTGCTGACTTAAAATCCATTAAAATTTGTCCAATATAAATATGTAGAAAATGAAAGATGAACAATTTTGTAAGTTAAAATAGCTCATTTGATGTGTAAATTTTTATATAGCACAATTTATGATTCATTAGCTGCAATAGAAATTTTCAGAATTGTATGGGATTAGATGTGCAAATTTTAATAATGACACATAATTTATTGTTTGTGATTTATTATGCTCTGTCTAAACTTATGCTTTTTCATTTTTTGTATCAGTACAATTTAAAAGATAATATTTCATTAATTAATTGTTCACAGATTGATTATAATCTTAGGTGAGTATTTTCCATGCAAGGAATAATTAATAGAATACTATAATTAACAATTTATTTATATATTAGTTAGTTAGTAGTTATACATATTTTGCAAACTAAAATGATAGTAGTTATATTTATAATTCATAATGCAAATAAGAATTACAGGCTATGGATTGATTGAATTAAAAATAGCTTCACATTCTTGCAATGTACTTGGACTAATATGCCCTTGTGAATGTATTTGAGATCTCACTCTTTTTTGCTGGAAAATTTCTGTGATATATATTGGTCATTTTCTCAAAACCTACCAGACACAATATTTAAAATTTACTTGCTATGAGCTATTGGTCTCGTAAGTACCCAGACTGAAATTGTGGAATTTTTTTAAGTCTTGACAGAACAGGCCTTAATGTCCTTTAACCAGCTTCTTTGTTTGGATATGTTTGATTTCATGTGGTTATCACAACCATATGCACACTCAAATTTATATAGTCATTTATGTTAAAAAAACTTACATACTGAATCATTTTTGAAAAAATAGAAATATTATACTGTTTTATTTATATGTTTAAAGTTAAAATATAAAAGAAATAAAGAAATTTTTTAATTTTGTTGATCTACAGATTTCTACTTGATTTTTGTAAAAAAAATACAGTAAGACCCTGCTTTGCTTAGTGCTGTTTCGGTTTAACACTCTTCTATTTGAATTTCAGGAATCCCACAATTCAAATAAAAGCGTGTTAAACCAAAACTGTGTTGAGCGGGGTCTTACTTTGCCATCTTAAAGCATTATAGAATGTAGAATTCACCTAATTTGTATAATTTCTAAATTTAATCTTTCATTTTATATCACTGTTTTGTTTTAGTTATTTTCATGTGTCTTGCATCAATTTTAAACTTATTTTTTGCAATGATGTAATAAACTATGAAAAATATTTTAATCAAAAGTTGTTGCTAAAATATAAATTTAATTTTTTCTATAAAAATAGAAGAAACTAATTTATTTAACAATTTCATTGGGTCACTATAATATTATATATTACCATTATTAATGCATACCTAATTTTACAAATAAAATTTTAATTTTGTGGTTATATTTTTCTCCTGTTCAATTTTATTCGCAGATCGATTTCTTAAATTCCATAATTGTGGATATGAAGCAAAAAAATGAAAATCTTCAACAAGAAATTGAGCTTCTTAAAATGGGTCCTGAAGTAGTGGATTCAAATTTGTGAGTAAAAATTTTAATACATAGATTTTTAGATTTTTCTGAAAAAATGTAGATTTTGATAATTTTCCATCATTTTAAAATTCGCATGTTGCTAATTAGAACCATTTACTTAGAAAAGGTTATTAGTTGAAAAGAATTATTTTCTTCGGCCTACATGCATGTTTTTGCACTAATAGGTATAATTTGAATTGTGGTTAAAAGTCACTGAGCATTTCTTGCAGAAAATTTTGAGTTTGTTCATCTTATTTTAAGTTCGTTTAATTGTAAATATTAAATTTCTTTTGGATCATCATTTTTGAAGTATGCAAAAAAAATTTATATAATAAAGATTTCAGTTGATTTAAAATGTCATTAAAAGTAACGAAGCTAGTGCTTGTAAGATATATTTTTTGATGTAACTGTTAGAGAGAGAATAATAATTAAAAAAAATTATATACTATACAGAGATGATTTTAAAATTCACAAAAAGAGAATATAAAAAATAATATCACAAAATATATAATTTTGAATGATATATTTTGAGAATTCTATGTTAATTTTTCTTTTCTATCCAACTTTAAAATATTTTCCTTATTGCTGATTTTCATATTACAAAGGCTATTGACATTTAGATTGATAACACATTGTCGTTGTTTTAAAGCAGATTATTCATGTCACAGCATATTTGCATGTGTTATTACTCTGCACAAATATTCAAAAGATTTTTTTTAAAATTATGTCAAGAAATAGGCCGTTTCCCTGTGAGCAGCCCAATATAAGCAAAAGTTCACAATCTTTTTAACTAGTCTTTTAATTTAGTACTTAATCTTCAACAAGTACTTAATTTTTAAAGTACTTTAATTCTTTAAGAAGTATTTAACAAGTACTTAATAGCTTGAACAGTATTTTAATGTACTTAACAGTGACTGCTTATATTTGTTCTTACCTTGTGGTAGAAGTGCTCCAATAAATCTGAAGGTATAACAGTGTAATTGTTTTTCACCCACATTTTCATATTTTATACATTGCACTAATTGTGTGTTTGTTCTCCTTGGATTGAATGAAACTAAAAAAATATAAATTTGCTGAAATACATTTAATATACACATTGAGAGCATTTGAAGTGTATTAAGTGCTATCCTCGGGTATTTATTAGCGACACTGAATGTTTTTTAGAAACCGATATTTAAAAAAATGTATATTTTCTTATACTTACACACACACACACATAAAAACTTTACATAAATATTTAAATTTTCCTTAAAATCACAGGGGGTTTACAAAAAAATTAATATTTTTCCATTTAAGTGCAAATTACAAGCTTTCCTGTTATGAAAACTTTTACAAAATTTTGTTATTTCCATGCACTTATAAACATTTTGTATTTCACAATTTTTTAAAAATTGAATTTTTAAATTGCTTTTGGCATTATCCCCCCCCCCCTTTCTTTTAAGCCTCAAGTATTTATTTTGAAGATGTTAATGATATGTACCAGCCATTTTTTAAAAAGATACACAAGTTTCCAGAAATATACCATTTTATTTATTTATACATAACATGATTTTTCTTACGATATAGTGAAGTAGATTCAAATAATTATTGATTCATTTGAAAGTTATTTTTTGTGTGAAATTTTAGATCTTTAAATAAGTTCCTGCATTCCCTTTTCAATTTCTTCATTATAAGAAATGTTAACTACAGTAGAATCAGCTTGTTTTCATTTTAATTATCAGAAAGCTGTATTAGGTTCTATATTAAAAAGATTTGGGATTTGATGTATGTACAATATTGATCAATTCTAAAATTCTATATGAAAAAGTTCTTTAACTGTAAAATTAGATATTGGATCTGAATGATCTTTTAAAAATTGGAATTCATGTTTTTTTTGTTATTTTGCAATGGAGTTTTACAATTTTTAATATTAACAGTGTTTATATTCTGAGAATTTAAATTAACCACTTGACTTGAATATATTTGATTAAATATTCTGTTATTTTCCAAAAGTGTATTTGGATTAGGAATTCTTTTGTTTGATCCAAGGAAACAGCCCATCTTTCATTTGATATTTAATTGTTGTGATGGTTAAGATGGCTGCTTGTGTAATATATGTTCAAATATTTATCCACTATGTGCATCTTAACACAGTTCTTTGGCAAGTGGTTAATGGAAATTTTGCTAATATATTTTAGCATGTGTTTGTAAATGGAATAAGCAATTGCTTTATTTCATTTGAATATTATATACTTTTGCTCATTTGAATAGAGCTGTATAACTCTTTTATGTAACAAGTTATAACTCTAATGTAATTGTTTTTCTGTAACTGACCATTCACTTATTTATTACTTAATGCAAGCAAAAGTTTCCTGGATAACCAATATCAGGTAACCTAATTTTACTTGTTCTTTGTTGACTCTGTTCCAAACTATTTGCAAAATGGCTTAACTTCTTTTGAAAGAACTAAAGATCTGTATAAGAACTAAACTATATCTTTGTGTGTATATATAAAAAAAGTTATCTTAATAATTACTTTTATTTTATATTAACATAGAATTTGCATGTGGCACTGAATTGCATGACTTTGCATGGTTTGAAGTTCATTATATATAGTTGATTTCTCTTTTGCCAATTGACTGAATATTTAATTAGATACAATAGAAGATTTAAAATATATATTTAGTTTCATAAATTTATGTATAAAATGCACTCTTTTTCAAAAAAAAATATGGTTTACTTGTAAAAAAATGTCACGTCCTCAAAATTTAAAATGGAAATATTAATTAGAGAGATTTATAGATTATTGAAATTTTAATTATCCATTGTATGTGTGTGTGAAAGTGAAAAGCTTTTTATGATTTGATTAGTGGTATTTGCAACAATATAAAAATTAAACTCGTATTTCAGTAGAAATTCTGAAAGTGGAAATATGAAGTATATTATTTGTTTTTCAAGGAACAATTCAAATTTGAAAAAGATTGATCAATTAAAGATAACTATTAATTGTATTGGTCTATAGTAATGTTAAACTATTTGTAGAATTTTAAATCTATATGGGCAAACATAACTTTGAAAAACCTAAATGCTTAAGATAAATAGCTATTCAACCACTGGAAATAATTTAATTTTATGCTTGTTATTTCTGGTAGATTTATTGATTAAAAATTAATAAATCCCATTTTCATCTTGATGCATATGTTTATTTTAATTTATAAAATGGTTCTTATGCAATCACAAATAAATAACATATGGATATCACAACTTGTAAAACCTGCTGAAAATAGTTTTTCTAAAAATCAGTCTTTTTAAATTGCATTAAGTACTTACATAGCTGAAATGTAAGCAGATGATGCCTCTATTGTGAATATAATTTTCAATAAAACAATACAGGCATGTTCGCTGCCTGAACATGTTGTTATCATATTCTAATTACCCTCATGGAAAGCCAAATTACCACACCTATCAATTTATTTCATGAAGGATTATAGTTGCTTTCGTAATGAACATAATTGAATTACTTGGTATACGAGGGTTGTTTTTTAAGTAAGGTCTTTTGTTTTTTAAAAAGTAACAACATTTCGTTTAAAAAATACCCTTTATTTTAGGATTGTACATTCTTTTGCCTATTTTTCTACATAGTTGCCGAGTTTATTAATGTCATATCTTAGAACTAAGTTTTGAAAATCCTCTACAAAGAAGTCTGCTGCCTGGTCAGACAGACAAGAGTTCACGGCCGCTTTCACTTCTTCGTTGTCACTGAAGCACTTCAAACTAAGACTGTGTTTGAGGTACCGGAAAAGGTGGAAATCTTTAGAGGAGCAGGGTCGGGACTGTATGGTGCATAGTCCAAAACCTTCCAGCAAAAAAAAAATCAATTACATTCTAAGTCACTCTAGAAGCGTGGGGCTTTGCGTTATCCTGGAGGAACAAAACACCTTCTGACAGCATGCCACGCCATTAAGAAGTGAAAGCGACCATGAACTCTTGGCTGTCTGACCAGGCGGCAGACTTCTTCGAAGAGGATTTTCAAAACTTAGCTCTAAGGTATGACAAGTCCATAAACAAACTCGTCAACTATGTAGAAAAATTGGCAAAAGTACATACAATCCTAAAATAAAGGTTTTTCTAAACAATATATTGTTATTTTTTAAAAAACAAATGGACCTTACTTAAGAAACATCCCTCGTGTATGATAGATACAAAATATTTTAGTATCATCACTTTTATTGCATCTCTATTTGCTTTAGATCCTTAAATGCATTGCTTAATAAGCCTATAGTAAGAAACTAGTTTTTTATTATAATTGAAACATTTTCTGTATATTCATTTGTATTCAAATTTATCGAACTTTTTTTTTTTGTAATAGATTGCATTTTATATTGATATTTTTAATTTCATGAACATGCATTGTCATTTTAAAATATTTAATGCTTTATAAAACTTGTTTCAATATTGTGTAATTTAACATTTTTTTTTTCTGTATTTATTTTGACAAAAAAATGGAGATTGATTATATGATGATTAAGATTTTGTGTTGGAAAATATATCAGTAGATCAGAATTGCTTGCTTGTCGTATTACTTTTTGTATATTATACTTAAAGAGATATTAAACTATTCAATAATAAATGTGTTATATAACTTATTACAGAATGTGTATGTGTTATTTAGAATAGTTTTTGAAAGAAAATAAAAGGTGATTTTATAATTTGAACAAAAGATTCTTAGATAAAATTTTCAACCCACATTTTGTAAAAGGGCTGATGTGTATTAAATTTGTGAGGCTAGGTGTTAAAGCTTGGAGAGTGGAGTGATATCTCAGGTGTCATATCCATTATTTCAGAATGAAGTTACAAATTATGAGGTCCATTTTCACTACCCCTTGTGTTGCTTTGAAGTGCCACATTAATAAACAGTCAATGTGCACTCTACTTTATAAATTTCTAAAAATATATGTAAGAGTCTCTGTAGAAATATGTATTTTTATTTATGAACATCAATTAATTGTATGTGTCTGTTTGTAGCAATGATACGCCAAAGAAAATTGCGCCAAGATTGTTTTGCGATATTTGTGATATGTTTGATTTGCATGACACGGAAGATTGCCCTAAACAAGAATCTTATGTTGAAGATGAACCAGTTCCACATTTAATACCTCAAGGTGCTCGGAAGATGGACGAACGGCCGTATTGCAATAATTGTGAAATGTTTGGACATTGGACATTTGACTGTGAAGAGCAAGAAACATATTAATTTTGTAGTATTACTTTTTGAGTTGCTGGATCTAACTATTTGGAACTTAGTTGAGTGGATTGAACCATTTTTCATATGGAATATTTCAAAATTCAAGTGATTTGGCTTGTTGATCTGTATATTGCATTTTCATAATTTATTTTATTTAAAAATCATGAATTTTAATAATGAAGAATAACCAAATATAACAATTATTTACATGCTTCTCCATTCTGTGCAGCTAGATAGATTGCATCCTTTTTATACTCTTGTACAAATGTAATTAAATTATTTCTAAGATATAACTTATTAGATAGTTGACTTGTACTGTTGAGATATTATATTTTGCAGAGGGTTTTTAATTGTTGCTTTACTCAGAGTTATCCATTTACTCTTGTTTCAGATTGAAGGAATAAATTATTTTAACTCTTGTACCTGGTATTTCCTTTTTTAAAATTCATAATAGCTGACTTTTGAGATGTAACTTTAATCACTTTTTGACACATATTTTTTATCAAATTTTTAACTTATTGATTAGTTCAAAATTCTTCATTTTCTCATTGTAAAAAAATAATTTACAAAATTATTTTTAATATTATTTATATATTCCTTTTAAAGTTAAATAATTAGAAACATGCAGAAGAAATGATTATAATAAAAACATATTTTCTCTTAATGAAAAACTCGTAAGACTGAATTTTATATGTTGCAAAAGAAGACAAATGGAATAATTTGAAATGTTATCTTCACAAAAATGTTGGTTCTCACCTCACAATTCATTCGCTTGTTTTTATTAAAAAGAGAAGAGAAATTTTTTTTAAAAAATGTAAAACATTTTGGTGACACTCCAAATATGCTGTTAACTTAACATACCCACTTCATTTTCAAAATTTTGCTAAAGATTTTTATTAGCTATGTGAGGACTAACCTGTCGTATATGTTTTAAAAAAATTATTTAATTTAAGGCTTTCCAGAGAATATGCAAAGAACTTTGAAAAAAAGGCAGTTGTACTGAATATTCCACTAGAAAATCATTAAAGAAAGAGCATCTCTCAGTTATCTTTCTGAAGGGTTTATGGCTTAAAAAGATCGAAAAACCTTTGTGCTATGTATTTTTAAGCATAATTTAGGTATATTTAAAAAAATTAAAATATAGATCATTTCAAGTAATAAAAGAATTTAAAAATTTCTGCAATTTTTAAAAATATTTTTAAAGGAAGAACAGTTTAATTAAATACTGAAAAGATTTCATACCAAAAACTAGGGTACAATATTAACCATTTTGTAATATAAATATTCTGTCTATGTTATTAAAATGTAATATACATTATTAACATTTACAGACAACTTAATCAATACTTAATGCAATCAAGTCTTCCTCTGTAGTTTGATTTATAAGTTTATAGAAATCATTATATGATATTAATTGCATTGGAGATGGAATCAGTAGACATTTTTTTTTCAAAACACTCATTTTTATGTGTTAATTTGATTCATCATATAAGATTCTGACACAACTGAATTTCTTACTTTGAATAAATAAGGTAGTTAATGATTTTAAATACAGCTTTGCATCATTAAAATTCTTAATAATTTTACCTTCATACATTTCAGTTTGTCTAACTAAAAAAAGCATTTTTCATTCTATTATATTATTCAATTTTATTTTTTAAAAATATACAGAAATATAAGAGCATTTTATATAATTATCAGTTAAAGTGATTTTTTTTATAGAAAATGAAAATTTTATTTAATGAAGAATTTTAATTCATTTAATAAAAATATGCAGATGATATCTTATTTTCATACAATTGAATAACAAAGTGACTAGTTAAATTAAATATATGGAATTCAGAATTTTTTTTAAAAAAAAGGTAGAAAAATGCCTCATTCTTCTATTTTTGAATGATGTTTAAATTTTCATATATTGTATTATAACCTTTAAAAATAAACATAAAGTATGCTTTAAAAATAATTATGATATTTAGGAATAGCACATACACTATTCAATAACAAAAACTATTAAACTAACAAAAAAATGTTGTTTAAAATAAATATACTATTTCCCTAAAAACAATCACTACAGAAAATTGATTGCTCCATAGAAGTTCTTTAAGTATGAAAAAATGTAAGATTTACCATAAATAATAGTATATATGGAATTTTTAATAATGTACAATTTTAGAATAATTAATGTATATTACAGGAATAATATTATTCAAGGTACTAAAAAAATAGAGCTAATAACAGATTTTTCAAAACAATTTGTAATTTTTAGTTCTTTTAAAAATGAACATATAAAATTAGAGAATAAAGAAAATTAGATAGTTCCTTGAATGGATTATATGAAATTATCCTTCAAGGTTTGGAACTTTGTGTATACATATGAAATATGGAGCACCTTTTTTATTATTATTCATTAATATGCTACTACATCATCCCTGCTTTAATGTTCTTTGCATGCTATCAGTATGCTTAAGAATTACATCCACAGCATGTTTAGCCCACTTATATGTAATTGGTTCTTCAACATAGCCAAATTCTGTGGGTGTTCATATTTTCTCCTCACATCAAGTTCTTTGTCCTAAATTGTTTCAATAATAATTGGGTTTGGTGAAGATTTGGGACATCAATCTTGTTATCAAACCAAGTTTATGCAATCTTAGTTTAATGAATTTTTAATATTGTTACTATCTTGAATCTGTAGATCCTTAACTTGCTGTTCATTTTTTAAAAATGGAATAGATAGCAATTCTAGTCTAATGTCAAATAATTTACTGCTTTCATGCAATTAGACACCTCAACTAAAAAAAAAAGTTCAACATCAGAAACAGATTCCCAAACACATAATACTCCTTTTTTAATTCCTACTATTAACTCACTCTCTCCCTATGTATATATATTTATTTATATATCTTGTTCAAATTTTAATTCGTTAATAAAATACTTTCTATTCATCCAATCAAGTTCAAATAAATTTTTTAAAACTTGTAGTGGATGGCACTTGATGTTAATACAGTTTTTTCAAATATTAATTACCTTGTTAATTAATTTAACTAATTACCGGTTTTCGACGCCAACTTAGATTCGTCTCCATTGTTGTAACAATATAACTGTTAAAACAATGACAAAAGTTGGCATCGAAAACTGGTTTTCCAGCCAAACCGGGTGTGCATTGTTACAACAATGCAGACAAATCATACTCTTTTTTTCAATTCCTACTATTAGTTTCCTCTCTCCCTATATATATATATATCTCTTGTTCAAATTTTCAATCGTTAATAAAATACTTTCTTTTCATCATTCAAAGTAGGAATTGACTGGAAAAAAAATTATATTACTTGTTTTCCTACTCATTCAGAATTGAAAACTTAACTAGTTTTTCTCATGATGCCAAGCTAAACCAGGATTTATCAGACCATACTATCTATCTCCATTGCTCAATAGTTGAATGAAAGTGCTTATTATCCATTTTAGGCAATTTTTCTTTTAAATGATTTGAAATCTGGGATAGTTGAATGTTCCTGTCATGCCTGAAAATTATTTCTAAAATGGATAGATAAGAACCACCTTTGAGCATCTGAATCATTTAACAAATTTAGTACTGATGATTAGTAGTTTCTTGTCATCCAATATATTTTGCAATCCACTTCTTTGTGATTGATTGTTTCCCTACTTCTTCCATTGAGATTGATGGTGTTCAAATTTTTTCCATTATAAATGGACTGTGGAGGAGGTTATTCCAACAAAATTTGCTACTTTTAAACTATGTCCATGCTTCTGGCACAAAACAGTAGTACCTTTTTCCCTTCTGTTCTTTTGATCCACAGCTCAACCAGAAATATAAATGGTATATCAATAGTTCTACATCTTACAAAAAAGCTCAGAAGTTCGTATCATCAACAAATTGTATTGTAATGAACACACAAAAGAGATTATTAACTCAACTTATTTTTTTTAAGCATAAGATTAATAGTTTTTAAACCATATAGTTTCATATTTTTTCCCCCTGTGTGCTTATAGGTACTGTTTCATAAAAATAAAAAAAATCTTAACATAACTAAGAGTATATCCAATTAAATATTTCATACACATTTAAAACTAATTACATAAATATTTTGAAAGGAAACAAGACACTGAAAGAATAGAATGAATAGTATTAAATGGTTTAAATTTATTGAATTATTTGTAACAAAATATTGATATCACTCGAAGGCTTTTAGGGCAAATACAATATGATCTTCTACAATGAAATAAAAAGAATACTTCTCTTGTCTAATGACATGCATCATGAATACATAAATCCTTTTTTTGTTTAGTACTAAGCATATACTTTTTAGCTCATTGTCTAAATAAGCTGGGACACATGTACAGAGATAACATTTATCTCAACATGAATATGATTAAAAAGGATTTTATATATTAGATTACAAATTTTATATGGTAAGCAGGATTTTCCAATTTCATTGCTGGTTTTCTTGATATTTTATACATTCATCAAATTAGTACTATTCATCCATTTAAAATAGAGAGAAAAAGAAAAAAATGTTTTAAAACATTAAAATATAACAGACTTAAATCATTAACATAGATTTCAATATTTAATAAATTTTCAAATCAGAGAAATTTACTTTGAAAAAGTTATCCTATTAAATGAAATATTCAACAACACATCTTAAATTGCTAACATTAATTCCTTTAAGATTATAAATTCAAAGCATTTTATTTTTCAAACAAAACTCATGTAATTCTAAATTAATACAGAAAAAAAAATCTAGGTACAATTATATTTACAGAATTAAAAAAAAACTGGACCAAGACCTAAAGCAGAGTTAGAATTGTATCAGTCTTTTGCAAAGCCATAAGCATTTGAGATATTATAAGCCAATTTTCTTCTAATGTATAAATTATATCAAGAAATATGGAAAATTCCTAATAAGGTCCTTACATGTCAGTCTTCATTATAAAACGACTAGACGTTAGTTCTAAGCAAGTTCAGTGTTGGATTATCCTATTTTTGGATTTACAATTTATCTAAATATTAATGTAAAACTTAATGAGGGATAGTCATAACTTTCCCCACAAATAAGAACTAAAATATCTTTTTAACAAGATTCCTTTCCAGACAAGTTCAAGACTTAACTTTATGAGACAACCTCAACTTTAATGTTATGGTCTTTTTGAATAAATTATGCAAGTGGTTACAGATGGTTCAGGACCAATTTAACAGAATAAATCTTGACAAAGGAAACAGAAATGTCACAAGAAATATTTTCCAACAAAAAGTGCTAATATTCATGTAAAACAGAAAAAAATAAAATCCAACAGAATTAGCTAAACAGCATTGAAATAACAGAAGTATACGCAGTTCTATCATTTTAAATAATGCTATTAAAAGAAAGCGAAAGATTCTCTGTTTCAAAATTATAACTGATAATTCACAGGTGGAATAAAAAATATAATTGTACAGAGAACTCTGTTAGTAATCACATAATTCTGAATTATTATGAAAACCAGAATTTTTTATTTGTATAATCTTTACACTGGAACTATATGTGAGCTATTGACAATAGACATCTTAATTTTGAAAACACTTGAATTCCAAACTTTTACACCACCCAAGGACTTCCAAATCCATTAATGTGTAACATCATCTTATATTTTTTACGGCAGAAATAAGGGGACTTGAATGTCACCAGTCACACATAGCTGGTAACTTCTTTTTTATTTGATGAAAGAGTATATAGCACATGAAGCAATAGCCCTAATCCAAAAAATTTATCAAAGATGGTAATTAATGTGTTTTGACTAGATGGAAGACTAAAAGTGAATATTTAATCACTATTATTATGGATTAAGATGGCCAGTGTAATTTCACACAGTTGATATTTTGATCTTTAAAACTACAACACTATAAACCACAATAATGTATGCAATACTTAAAAGCTTTGTCACATTTCATTAGTCACAGTCCACATAATTGTTAAGCTGAATCAACACATTAACTGAATCAAACTGGCATTTTAGCAAATGAAAAACATCAATTATTAAACGTTCAATATAAAAAAAGATGTATTTTTCAAATATTTTTAGAATGGATACAGCTGAAATGTCCAAAAAGTCAGTAAAGAAACATACTTTATAGGAGAATGAGCAACATGTACATATCATAATCTTTCTGAGATCAAGGCTCCTCCCATTGGTGTGGTGTGGTAGTTAGGAGAGGGGGGTGCCAGCTCAGGTGTCGTCCGCATCACTTGACCGTGGTTCAAAATTATGCGGACCGTCGCCAAAAGCCCTCGTGTTGCTAATCAGTGTGACGTTAATATACTCTCACTCACTGAGATCAAGGCCTCATACATTATTTTGGATAAATTGAAGATTTGATCCTAATTTGGTTTATTGAACATTTTCCACTTTTTATAAAGGAGACTAATGCAAGTAATAAGCTTTACAATTCTGAATTATAATCAGACATCAAGATTTGCACTCCATTCTTCATATCCTGAGCATTCAAAGCTAAAATATATTTAACAGATCAATGTCGGATGAATCTTTATTTGAAACTAGAAAACTAAAATCATTATATGTCAGTTACTCCCCCATCTAGGCTGCACAGTTTTGACCTAATAGATTTGAATTTATTTCTTTTGTAGCTTGATTTTCAAGTACTAAAGCCAGATAAACAATGATATACACTATACTGAAAAATGATGAAGCAGATAAAAGATAATATAGCAGTCCTACATCAAGACTTTCTGCACACACTGTCATATTGAATGACAATAATATGATCAACTCACTTGATTATGTATAAAGTCATATTACAGCAATCATACACATCACAAAGCAACTGCAAATATTACAAGCATTTAGAAATCTTTATATAATAATAAAATTTGATTTCTTCCAAATTTAATTCAGTAACAAAATTGAAATACTTTTTTTTGTCTCGCTTACAACAACAGGGATTGAAAACAAAAGAAGTCTCGTCTTTTGAAAGTTAAAATATCATTTCTTGTTTTCTACTAAAATTTGCTCATCTTTTCAAGTGGTAGAAACCAGTTATTACTTTATCAAATTATTGAATTTTTTTCCTTCACTTCACAATCTGTTCACTTGTTCTTTTCATGCCCCAATCTGTTTTTTGCTTATTATTATCTAATTCTTAGAAGCTCAATTTTATTCTGGCATTGGTGTAGCCTTAGATTCGAGATATATGAGATGTTTAATTAATCCAAAGTAAATTGTATAATTTCATAAAAAAATAATATAATTTTTTTTTCATATTTATTAATGCTATGGTATTTAAAATTCAAATTTTTGCACTTTGCACTATTTTAAAACAAATCCTTAAAAGTTTTAAACATAATGTAAGTAAAAATAACATTTGAAAATATATATGTAATAAATAATGTGTGCATAAGTGCTCTATGATAATTTAAATATGCATGTTTACATATTTATGTGATTTATTAATACAATTATAATAGCATCTTGAAAAAAATCTGTCTTTCAATAACATAATTTAATGTTGTTAACTGTCCAGTTTCTTTAAATTCATTAAAATAACAAGATCACAAATCTTAAAATAAAAAATAGAGTATTTTTCCGTTAGCCAGGGGCAAGTAAAAAATCGCCAAACAATGTAGAATTCCACCAAATTTCTTACAACCATAAACAGAATGTTCGTTTGGGGCCACGTGCTCCATTCTCTGAATTCATTCAAAACAAAGCACATTTTCCTTTCTTTCTTCCATCTTAATTTTTGTCTCAAAAAATGATGAAACTTCCTCACAGAATTCTTGTGGAGACAAGGAGTAAACGATCTATTTTAACAAATTCTCAAGGACATCACCATATTCTGGAAAAACCAATAATTATAAGCATTTTTTGGGGTAAAACACACGCACTGTTCTGCTTACAATTCATCAATATTTGTTTATAGTTGAACATGTTTTGCTTACTATTTCTTAATATTTGTTTATAGTTGAAAATGTTTTGCTTACTATTTCTTAATATTTGTTTATAGTTGAACACTTTCAACTTTTATTCCGTTCACTGTTTCGTCACTTGCTTCGTTTGGTGACTTGGCTCGTGTTTGGTTCACAATTGGCAACATTTGCACCCAGCTAACGGAAAAGTATTAAAAAAACTTGGAACACATCAATCCTAAAGGCATTTGTTATCCTAAAACATTTGTAAAACTGTTCAAATATTTGTAGTTATAGTTTTTTTAACATGTTCTTATATGTGTTATACAGGGATATCTTATGGCTCTTTGAGGCCCTGGGCCCAGAGAAATCAAGATTTTTTTAGGCTCTGGACCCCTAACCAAAAGTAAGCCCTACCTGAGATCTTTAAAAGTAGACAGTAGCATGGATTGTCAAATATTCATTAAAACAGTAATTTGAAACAAATAAACGAGCACGACTCGCAAATTTCAAAAACCTAGGCACAAACCAGTTCAACCGATGGCTACATTTTGACTAAATGAACTGAATGATTGTTCATGGTATTAGGCCTATGCCTAGACATGGACAACGGTCATCACATAATAATGCAGTCTTACCATTTTTACCAGTTGACATACATTTTGAAATTCCCTGTTTTTCAGAGAATATGTACAGGAATAATAATATTTGACCATTAAAATTATCTAGACCCTGATCTTATTAAGACAGAGTCAAGAATGAAAAGAAGCCCCCACCGAAAGTGAGGCCCAGGCCCATGCCTTAAGATGTCCTTTGCGTTATACATATTTCTATAAGAAATTACGTTATATACATCTATTTGCATTGTGGTAATTCTAGTATTAAGGTATAAGCTTCTAAGTGTAAAAGAATAGCTCAATAAAAAAGAACAGGGAGGGAGGGAATAATGGTTCACTAAAACAACATTTTTTCCCCATCTTTATATAACAATATTGATTGTCTTTCCCAGCATTTGACAAATATTCTTCACATATAAAATTATAAGGAACACTTGAATGATACAGCAGCAATATAAAATAATGCTTGGATTTAAAAAATACACATAATCCAAATCACAACAAGAAACTTTAAAAAAAAAATTTTTTTTGCATACTTAATTATAATTTCATTATATAGTTACAATATTAAATATTATATTTTAACTTTAAAATTGTCAACTAATATAATGAAAATTTAAAGTATATTACATCTTAATTATACATAGTTTCAAAAATGCAATACCATTTTTTTTATAAAATAACTTATTACTCATAAAAATAAAAAAAAGATCTTGTTTACTAAAATTAAAATTTATCACAAAATTCCAAAAACATAACAATAAATTTTTAAAAAAAACAATTAATATGCAACTTATATAACACACATTATTGTTAAAATATATATAATATAAAAAGAGAACATAAATAAAAAAAAATTTAAAAATTGAGTAAACAATGTGAATAAAAAATAGACTCAAAGAACTTTATTTGATCCAAGAAGATATAGTGACCTCCTTTGAGACATCTTAAACATAAGATTTGACATAATAAAAGATAAATAATTTTAACATGATAAAAGTAAATTAAATAGTTATAATACATATATTTTTTATTTGAGAGGTATTTATAAAAGAAATATTACCTCTTTAATTTACAATCCTACATGTGTTTTTTCTTAAAAAATTTGTTAATTTTGTTCTTGATTTAATTGTTTATTAACATTACATTCTGAAGCTGTGTGTGGGTTTTGGCGACAGACCTTGTAATTTTGAATCTTGATCAAGTGATGAGGAAAAAACTTCAGATGGATGGCCTAAGATGGTACAGACTTCTACACCTCACCAATACGAGAGATTTACCCTAGACAGATTTTATGCAATTCAGCTCCTTTTTACAATATGTTTTTAGTGGTATCAGAACAATGCCAGCCATAAGTTTGCAACAAAGATCACTTTAGCTACTGTGTGTGACCACTACTGTGTATCAAAAAATAGCTGACCTTTTCATATTTAAAAAAAAAAAGAATCTGCTTTTAAGAGTATCATTCCTTATTTTGTCTTTCGTAACTGGTACTTTCTTAAACATTAAAACTTTGTGTATAATGCATGCTAAATTAAAATCATTTCATGACTTTTTCATCTTTAGAGCTTATATAAAGAGTAATTATTTTTTTTAATGGTTTTTGATTTATTTAACAATTTTTAATATAAATTCAACTAAATTCTAATAAATATTATTTTTCAAACATCAAGATAAAGATGAAAATTAATCAATAGGATAATTTTAAGATAACTAAATTTCTAAGACTAAAAGGAGTAATCATTTGTTTAAAGAATCATTATATTGTGCAAGTATGTTTTAAAAAAGTTTGTTGTGTACAAGTAGTAAAATTCTATCATTTAAACAATAAAAGGTTTTCTATGATAATTAGCACAATATTTCACAAAATACTTCATTGGATGTTACTAAATTATAAAATGTCTAATGGTGAGGTCACTGTATCAATGACACTGGGGGCAAAATGCAGTATAAGATCTTAACATAAAAGTATCAAATATATTTTAATGGTACTTACATATTAGCATCACTGCAGCATAATTTGCACCACACAAATCACACCATGATATCAAAACTAAAAGACTCAAATATTTTATTTGAAAAAAAAACCAATTAGTCAGAGTTTGGAGGAAAATGGAGAGATTTGTGTAGCACAAATTTGGCTATAGTGACATTAATACAAACATACCTTTTTAACCAACAAAAACAAATTTCTACATATAAAAAAATTAATAAACAAGTATCTAACATAATAAACAATTTAAAATCAGATTAAAAAATATATTTTAACAACTAAATGTGTTTAGAAGACAAGCTCTAAATTCCAACAGCATAAAAATTACAATAAGATATTACAAAATTAAGTAATAACACAACATAATTCTAAAATTAATTGGGTTTTTTTTTATAACTCTCCCAGTCTTTTACTTAAAATGAACTAAATAAGCATCTTAAAAATTCCAAACATGCTTAACCTTCTATTTAAAACATGTAAGTTTCCCATTACTGGAAAATGATCAATACTTACATATTAGCATCACTGCAGTAAAATTGGTGCAATGTGGATTGTACCATTATATATCAAAACAACAAAAAGATTCTTAAATGTTTTATTGGAAAAAAATCTAATCAGTCAGATTTTAGATGGGAAAATGGCACAATTCCCATAGCATCAATTTGACTGTGGTGACACTGATACATAAGTACCAAATGATCTCACATGAAAGTTGGAAAAATGTTTATCAACCAAAAAGTATTACTCATTTATGTGACTCAACATATGCCTATTTAAATCACTTTTTTGTGAGTATGATTTTTTGCATGTTTTGCAGCTATGATGCTTTTCACTGGAGTGGGTTGCATAGTGTCGCTGTAATGACGATAACTGAATGAATTCTTTATTGCACACATAGCAGGAATGAGGCTTTTCACCTGTATGAATCATAAGATGATCACGTAAATGAACTCTCTGCACAAAACTTTTACTGCAAATCGTACATACATGAGGCTTGACAACATTGTGGCTAAGCAAATGGTGATTCAATCTTCCTTTCAAAAAGAACTTCTTCTCACAAATATTACATGCATACGGTTCCTCCCCACTATGAACAGCGTAATGGTCTTTCAGTTCTTTAGTAGTTGGAAATTCTGACTTGCAAACTTTGCAGGTATACTTCTTCTTTGAGTGAACTGATGCATGTTTCTGTAAAGTTGCTTTGTCTTCGAATGTTTCATTGCATGTATTACATGTATACGACTTTTCAGTCACATGCTTTAATAAATGCTTTTTCAAGCTTTGCTTCAAGTAGAATGCTTTAGTACAAAGACTACACTTATATGGTTTCAACTTGATATGAACAAGAATATGATGATTCAGATGTGCTCTTTGGGTAAACTTCTTTTCACAAATGGTACACACGTAAGGTTTATTGCCCGTGTGAGTCATGTAATGTTTCTTCAAATCACTCTTTTGAGAAAATGCCTTCTCACAAATATCACAAACATTAGGTTTGTTACCAAGATGGCGTTGGTAATGTTTATTTAAATCACTCCGTTGAGTAAACCCTTTGTCACAAATGGTACAAACATGTGGTTTCTGGCCTGAATGAATTAATGAATGAATTTGAAGGGTGTATTTTCTCGTAAAACTTTTATTGCAAATATTACACACGTGAGGCGAATAATCTATATGTGTCAGATAATGCTGCTCGAAATCACCTCCAGGAACTTCTTCACTACAGATATCACAAAAATCTGATATTTGAATGGACGAATCGGGAATATCATCCATAGCAAGCGAAATCTCATCCATTTCAAAGTATAAATGAGTAATAGAGTAAAATTAATAATTTTAAAATAACTTCAAACTACAGGAACTACTCTCCATGCATTTATCTTATGAAGTAAGTTATTGATTAACTTCTCAATTGACAAACCGAAACTGACGTATAAAACTGATGGAAATGTGATAAAAATATACTTCTTTCATAAAAAAAATTCCTATAAAATTATTATTTAGAATTCAAGGCACGGAAAAAATTATTGCTTTGAATCATTTTGTAATTTTAATCGACAGAAATGTACGATCACTCCAAAATTGCTGCCGATAGATATCAATCAATCAACATCAGAAATGTTTTGTTTTCTTTCATAACAGACAAGAGTTCAGCTTCTTGAAAGATACTTCGCAGCAAAAATATTCTATTTGTATCCATCAAAATTGTATGAGATTAACTGACCATATTTTATTTTTACTTAATTTTAAATCATTATATATTTTTTTCCAAAAGTTTTATCCGAATATATTTTCTCATTGGGAAAATGACTTTAAAGCATTCATCTAAGTGGTTATCAATAGTAACAAACTCAAGAAAAATCCTTGGAGAAATTAAAAGCCCTTTGTACTTCGTAGTTTTAATTAATGTCAATTATTAGAATTATGAAGTATATCTTTAAACTTGTATCAATTTTATGGTCTGATCTTTTTCTCGAATAGAGCCATTTACCCTGAGAAAACACTCTAGGAAAGCATTGCTTTTTCCCTTTTTTCGATTCTTCATTCATTTCTGTCTTTTTTCCACTTCAGGAATAATTACCAATTAAATATTTTTTAAATAAAATGGATTTAATACTGAAACCTGATGTAATATAAATAATGAATTCGATTGTTTCTTATCAGCAAATGCTCCGTCTTATTACATTATCTAATTTCAACCTGATAATTTACCTTTTAAAAAATCTTTTTCTGCAACCCTTGTTTTTAATTTCCTTTTTTTCCCATTAGCACTTAACAATTCCTAATATTATATATTTTTTAAAAAATCATGGTACTCATACTTTTTTAGCGCCGTTCTTCAAGAAAAATGTAAATATATTAAGCTTTTGTGCTGGATTAGAACCCGCGACCTACCGAATCGTAAACATGTAGCATATCACTACCCAAAAGTGATCCCTCCTGTGCGGAGGCTGTTACTGACTTTCTTAGATACCGCCACAATAAATAAAAGATAATAGAGTGTAAAGAGTCATCTCTATTACTAGATCTTTTCTCCCTTAAATTTCCATACTTAAAATTTTTAATTACTAAATTGGATATCGATAAATTTATGTATTTCTTCCTTTTATAATATGACAATATAAATCCTCCGTGTTTGTGAAATTTATAATAAGTATTAAAAGTATAAATGTTATTTAATTTTTTTTTTTTTTAAGTTTAAACAAAATCATGAGCATTTTTACTTGTTATGTTTGTTAAAGTAATAGATGGCGCTGTTTCAACAGCGGTGTTGTGTAAGCGGTGTAACCGAGAGTGTGGGAGAGGAAAGACTTCTCTTTTCTCTCCTGTGTACGACAGGAGAGAAAAGAGAAGCATTTTTGAGAGAGTCTGAGTAGAGAGAGTCCATCTAATCTGGGTTTTTCCGAATCCCTGGATTGGCCAAGCGCTCAATGAATAAATCGGCACTGTACCAGAGAGTAATAGTTAATTCTAGATGTATAGAAGCGTCAGTACAATGTATATCATACATTGTAAATCTTAATGTTGCTATACATAATCAATACATTGTAAAAAAAACTATGTATGTGTAAATACGGTTAAACCGTCATAATTTACTAGGAGTAAGAGTTATTCCTATTTATCTATCATCGTCTAGATAAATGTTTAAACAACCTTTAAAAATAAAAAAGTATCTTCTCTTTTAGGTATCGGGAAAAAACTTTTTCTTTTTGTAAGATCTATCAAAATTCTTCAAAATGTAGTTCCAGAGGTGATTTTTTTTAAAAATTAAATTTATTGGATTGGTTGATAATGTCTTAAAAATATTATACTTCTTAAGCAAAATAATAATAATTATAATAAAACTAAGCAAAACTAGAAAAAATTAAACAAATTCTGCTCATTTAAAATATATGTTTAGCATAACTTACTTAGAATTATAAGTCTAAGGATTCAAGGATAAATTTTGATGCAGTTGAAATAATGTTGATAATTTCAAAGTTTATGTTTGTATTACAACCTGACAAAAATCCATGAGTATTTCTAAAAAGTTAAGGAAGTAGTAAAAGAAGAGATTACTACATTTTTTTTTTATTCAAGAAAAGATGAGTGGGAAATAAACTTTATTTATAATATGTGTAATCACAGACTGAGAATTTAAAATCTCCAAGGTTAGCAGTTGTCTTACTTTTTTGCACAATAGATGGCAGCACCAAACTTTCACAGTTAAATAAATAGTTTATTTTATATATTCTTAGTTGTGAGCACAATTTTTTTTTAATTTTTATTTTTCAAATTTGAAGGGCTAATTTTTAAAACAAAGCATTTCAGAATCTGCAATTTCGTTTGAGGACTTCCTGTTGCCTTGCTTGTACATGTATGTTTATTCTTTGATAATTAATAATTGGTATTGTAACTAGTTATTTGTATAATAGCGTATAAAATTGTAGAAATTGAAAATGCGCAGAGCAAACACATTTTCCTATGTTTTAAATTAAATTGGTTATAGACATAATATAAATGACAACAATTTGAAATTTTTTTTAATATTGATTTGTATCCTAACCTTAGAAAACCTTCCATATGCATGAAATTTTTTTCTTTAATAAAATATTTGACACTTACTTCACCTGTGATATAGGACTTTAAAAATTTTCTATTACGTATTTTACTTTTTTATAATAAAATTTTATTTCTTTTCATAATCTGATCTAAATGAAAATAAATGTTACACATTATTAAGGAAACAAATTAGTACATTCTAAATAGTAGAACAAAATTATTATACTAAAATGGAGCAAATATATATATATTTAAACCATCATTGTTGTAACTAGTCAATAGCCTTATACATTTATGTTAGTAAATCAAGTAATATTCAATGTGTGTTCACAAATATGCCTTCGTTAACAAAAAAGATCACAACAGGTGCATTTTATAGTTTAATATATGCATCTTAAAAGAATGGTGAGTATCTTTATACAAGTCTAAAAATTGTATCTTTATTTTTAGAATTTCACACACACACAATTATGGTTATTAACATTTATTTTATTGCTTTGACAGTATGAAAAATATTTTTCATTTTTACTTATGTTTCATTTTCTAATGTCTCTAATTTCATTAAAGGAAAATATTGAACTTTTGATGCACTTTGGCTCGAAAAATAATGTTATAGGAAGAACCTAGTTTTTAGATAGAAGTTAAGCTAGTATTTTAAACTTTCATCTTTGAATAGATTACGTATCAGTTTTGATCTCTCTGTTAGGGAACATAATTTTATTTTTACTATCGAGTGAGTGTGCTGGATTAGAGCCTGCGACCTATGGATTCGTATGTACGTAGCATACCACTAGACAAAAGTGATCACTCCTGTCCGAAGGCTGTTACTGGATTATTTAGATACCGCCACAGTGAGTATATATTAACGTTTTACTATATAACTACACGAGGGCTATTGGCAACGGAGCTCTTAATTTCGAACGATAGTCATCTGGTGAAGGGATACCTGAGTGACATCAAGTGATGATGGGGACATGAGTTCATTACCATGATCAATCGGTTACCGAGGTCGTTATAAATCAATCAGAATTTGATTTCTTATGGAATGCAAATTAAATTATTTGTAACTGTATTTCAAATGATACATTTTTCATTATGAGGATATTACACGTGGATAAAACTAGTAATTAATATTTACAACCCGTCATTAACTAGAATGTTGACAAAAATTATTTTGAGGAGTATGTACACTCCTGTTCAAAATCAAGGCCACAAACATAAAATCTGTGAATACTATGGACTATATATTTACTGTGTTGCCATGAAATTTGGCACAGAGAAGTCAGAAAGAACATAGCAACATAACAATACGGAAATGATTTTAATTGTGAATTAAGATACAAGTCATGCCAAAAAGTGTGAAATCATGAATCAGAGATAAAGTATTCACCTCGGGAAAAATCTGTCTAACGAGGAATGTGACCACTGTGAACAGCTATACAAGCTTCACAACGAGCTACCATACTGTTTATGAGAGTGTCAATAAGTATTTGGGGCAACAAAGCCCCTTTTTCCAAAAGCGGGACCTTTATTTCCTGTGGGTTCACGGAAGGAAGCTTCTAGACCATCCCAAACGATAGAACTGTGATCCAGAGACCTCGAGGGTCAATCTATACGGCGAATATCCGCCCTTTAATGAAATTAATCAACAATATGAGATCTGAATGGCCCGCTATTATCGTACATAAAAATGGGCCCATAGCACCCAGAAAAACCTCAGGTAGTTTTCTAGAATCTTATCCCTAGATCACTGGAAGTTGACAATTCCCGCATCAGAAACATACAGTGGTGTTCGACTGTCCTACATCATGCCATCACACTCAAGATTCCTTTGATTGGTCAATTTTCGTAACGCAGGAGAGATGAAAGCGAGCTCGATTTTCTCTCCAGGTAGAACTCGATAGGGAATCACTTTGTCTGGTACATTTCGATTCCCCACTGAAAAGGACACGCCCCCATTCTTATGGTGTCCAAAACTGATGTTTTCAGCTTCACAATGTCTGGTCTTTCCGGCTGGATGCAGTGAAAGAGACGCACCAGACCGGACATCGGGCGTAGGGGCCAGTCTCTGCAAGACATCTGTAAACTGTTTGTCTGAAAATTCTTCTTCTAGATACAGCAGTAAGGTGACGAGCAAGCTGAGGATACGTTGTCCGCTTATGCTGTCATGTGCTTAGTGCCAAATAGTGATCCTGTGCAGAAGTCGATACTCTGTGGCGACCTTAGCCTACTTTCCTGGTGACAGTTCCTCCTTTTTGAAATGGATTCCAAAGTCGGGAAACCACTTTTGGTGCCCCTTGTATCCACCGATCCACCTCCGCCAGATTGGCCAGCTTCAAACTGCCAAAGGCTCTTCATCTGAAGGAATCCTCTAAATGATTATGAGAAGTCATTCTCATTGCAAACAGACTTTGTTTTAATATAATATTCACCAAACTAGGCCAAAATTCCCATATAATTGAACGGTTTCAATCCAATTGTTCTACAAAAACTAAAATAAAACAACTTTTCCTAAACTGAAGGTTGATATAGTGCTACCTGTTCTTCATAATATATAAGATACAAATTCTATCAGTTTTGCTGGAGGCATTTTAAAATTATGACGAAAAGCATGTTTGCGACCTTTTAATTTTGGGCATGAGTATAAATTAATTGTATGACAATTAACCTTAAGATTATCATTGTGCAAACTAAAAGAAAATTTATGCATGCAATAATTAAATGTAACGTACTTATTTACAGGGACATAAAAAGGCATGGCCAAGCTGGGCTCTGTCCTAGGGACTCGGGCTCGGTGGACCTCGTCTCATTTCTGACTCGGCCTCAAGAAGATACCGATGGAAAAAATTTAATCGTCAAGTGTTATTCCCGAGAATATTCGTAGAAAAAATAAAAATTTCAAACTACATACCAATTGGTAACTGTGGCACACGACTACACTGTTCTCCCATTGTCCGTATTTAGACCTAGGTCTATCACCACAAAAAATCACTGCGCCTTTGATCGAAAGATGGCAATCGGTTTTGGCTTAGGTTTGTGAGATGGTGAATCAGGTATATTTATTTATTATGGTTACCTTAACATGAGTATTTGGCAAATATGCTATATACTTATTACTGAAAAGGGTCATAGGCAGGGCCTACTTCTATGTAGAGGCTCAAGGCCTCAAGAAATCTTAAGGCGTCCCAACTATGTAATTCAATTACATGAAAAGAAATGTTAAAGGAATTAAATAATTGTGTTCAGTTGATAATTTCAGCTACGTTATCTAATTTTATTGTCTTTAAATGGATTATCTGTGATATGGCATATTATGTAAGGGGATGATATTTTATACCCTTAAAAATGCATCAAATTTATTTATTCTTCTGTGTGTGCTCTTGTTTACGAAGAAACAAATCTAAATTGTGGAAGCCCAGTGGCTGAGTGGTAGTACATTACGCTTCAACACCACAGGTCTGAGGTTCGAACCCCGGGCTAGGCAAAGGTTGAATCAGCCTTTCATCCCTTCAGTAAGCCAATAAATGAGTACCAAGCTGGCTTGGGAACTTAACACTGGGATTACACACACGCCAAACTGACCACCTGACTGGAATAGTTGCCCATATACCTCAGGGCCCAAGATCACGTACACTGAGATGGGCACAGTAGGTCTTGGCCCTCATGGGCTGTTGCGCCACTGATTTAAGTTAAATCTAAATTGCTAGTAAAACTAAATTACTAGTATTTTGGTACGTAAAAATTTCAATATATATATATAATCAGAGGAAAGATTTTGAGTTGTTTAGGACTGAAAATAAAATAAAATTAAAATAAACTTATAATTTATGAAAAAATGTTTCATTTTCTGTTACTTTACAACTTATATAATAAAGGCATTCACTTTAAAAAAAATAAAAATTAAGGCTGCCAATACCATTTAAATCAGCCGAACTTTTGAATTATATTCACTCAAATTACAGGAGATATAAAATGTTCTGGAAACTCCCCTTTGGCTCTGCGGCTGCTCCCATTCAAAGTCGAAATACACGGAAACATTGTTTATTCATCACTTCCACGATGAACGATTAAAATAAAATTCAGAAGAGGATTAGATGCAATCTAATCGAGCATTCTTATTAACAGAGCTCGATGTCTCCCCTCTCTTCAAATCAAGTCAAGTGAAACGAAGACAAAAACACTAAGAAACAAAATCTACATGTACTTCAAAACGTCTCGTATTTTGACCTATCACATGGTGTTCTCACAGTTTATGAATCATCCGTGCATACAAAGCAACAGATTGCTACTTTTTATGCAACACTTTAAAAAAAACTAATAAGGCACGCCTTTGTGGTTCCAGTCGACAAATCCTTTTTTACAAATACTTGCATTTTAAATAAATTCATAGGCCTATTTCTGTCCACTATAGATACTGTACCATATAAGGGAGTGAGAGTTATATTCATGTGGCTCTATAAGGTAAAATGAGGGCAATTTGCGATGCTGGCGATGGACCTCGTAATTTTGAATCTCTGTCAAGTGATGAGGTCAACACTTAACTGGCACTCCTTCTCATTTGAGCTAGCGGGGACTGACTTAAGTGGAAGGGCAGATTATTCGTTAATCTTCCCTCTCTCTCTCTCTCTGTATATAACTTTCTTTTTAAATAAGACTATGAATACGAATTGGTTGGATGCTTATTAACATCACACTTCAAAGCAATATGACCACTATTGGTTTTTACCCACAATGGTTGGAGTTGAGCCTTAAATTCTTCCTGTACTTAAAGTGGAAGATAGGAGAAGAAAGGTATAAGCTCAGATATTGTTGCTCCCGTCATCTGATCAAGATGCTAAATTATGATGTCTATCGACAACAATTCTCATGTGGTGACATTACATCGCGTGATAGGTTAAGTGTTATCCTCATCACTTGAGAGTTCAAGTGCAGGTCCGTCCTTAGCATCGCCAATTGCCTTCGTGAAAATTATATGGGAGCCACATGAACTCTATCTCACTCTCACAAACAACGTGTCTATAGTGGACGGAAAATAATCAGTGTAATAAGTCGCTCTATAAAGTAACACGAGGACTGTTGATAACGGACTTCGTAATTTTGAACCATGGTCAAGTAATAAGGACGACACCTGAGCTGGCACCCCTTCTCCTAATTTCCACACCACGTAAACCAGTGGACGCTTGAGCTTTGACAGTTTTAACAGGCATCGGCCCCTTCTACACGGTGAGTCTTCAGCGACACAAGGCTCGAACGCATGACACGCCGGTCACGAGTCCGTGACTTTGACCACTAGGCTACCATGGCCTTATCTAAGGTCAAAGAGCATAGGCCAGTTTGTTAATTCCTTTTAATACAGAATCTCTATATCAATGCTAATTCTTGTGGTTATCAGGGGCGTCTTAAGGCATGGGCCAAGGCACAGGGCCTCGGTCACAATGGGGAGGCGTTCTCAATTCAGCCTTAAACAAGATCACGAATTCGAATAATTTAAACGGTCAAATAATATTTTCGGTTGTATTCATCAAAATACTGAGAATTTCGGACAATATGTCAACTGGCTATATGTGATGACCATCGTCCATGTATAGGCCTAGGCCTATCACCATCATTACTCATTCAGTCAAAAGGCGGTAGTCGGTCCAACAGGTTTGTAAGTCATGAGTTGTAAGTCATTTGTTTCGGATTATTGTTTTTACGAATTTTTGACAACGTATGTTATGTAATATCTACTTTTAAGGGTCATAGGTAGGGCCTACATTTGTGCAAGAGTCCAGAACCTCAAGAAGTCTTAAGACGTCTCTGGTGGTTATATTTGTTTTAAAAGGCTATTTTTTTCAAACAAAACTAACAAATCATCAGATTTTTCTCCTTTAACATTTTACAATAAACAATACAGGAGATGAAAAATGTGGAGCATACTTTTTTATCCAGGAAAAAGATTATTGTTTAAACAAAAATCAAAAAATCGCTAGTGTAATTGAAAACGACGTTGATTGAATGACATTGAAGTCAAAATGTAATATTAACATAGAAGAATTTTTCCAGCCTAAAAAGTGTAACTATTTAAAGTCTCTTTGAGGCCCTCTTTGCTTATCCTAAACTGTGGAGTGGAAATTCGGGAAATTTTTAACCAAGTATTTTAAATTAATAGTATATAATTCGTTTTTACTATATTCATTGTTATTCTTCGCATTTGAAATTTAGAAGCATTCAATAAAAATATATATTAAAATATTTAATAGATATACTTTAAACTATAAAATGAAAAATATCCACATACATGATTGAAGGTAAACTGCAGAAAAGATTTTAACTTTTTAGAAATGTTTTAGATATAATCTGAAATGTTTTAACAACTTTTCAAATAATATAAAATTAAGATTTTCCCCATGACATATAATCAAATTAAATTTTAATGTGTTTAATTTTTGTGCTTGTGGTACAAGAAAAAAATAAAATTAGTTAATGACCACCAAAAAGTTGCTAACAAACTGCTTCTTGTAATAATAACAATAATTATAGTAATAGTAATCATTCGGATAGAAATCTCCTTGAAGTGAATCTAAATGCTCTAACTCAGGGGTGGGCAAACAGCAGCCCACAGGCCACCTGCGGCTCATAAAGAGATCTTTTGCAACCCACCATGACAGAAAACCAAATATAGAAAAAGTGTTTTCTATATTTCCAGTCAGCTTATACATTTGTAGGCAGTTTTCCTTGCATGAAGATCAACGAGAATAAATATAGATGCTAGTAGACTGACATAAACTAGCAAGGCTGTGATGAGAATTTCAATAAGCAATCTCACTCTTGATTTAAAAAAAAAAAAGTACAGAAAAGTGTGATAGAGAGGGTACCTTTGTTTCATTAAACTGATTCTAAACTTTAATGTGCTATACATGTTACCGAATTAGCATAGTAAATAAATTGAATAAAATTGTCACTATTTAACTGATATATTTATTGATTTTTTTATGGTACAGTTTGTACCTTTTCTGAGACACAAGTTTAATTTACAAATGGAATCATTTTAAAAAAGGGCGACCCTCGAGCCGAAACAATTGTCCATCCCTGCTCTAACTACATTCGCTTTAGAAAAATTAGTTATAAAAGAACAAGAACATTAGAATTTAAATTTATTTATAAAGGCAAATACTTATGTATATAAAAAACAAAATAAACCTTTTTTTATAGTTAGCAGGGGAGAATTATATAGCAGATCCTTGTAATCTCGGATAGAAAGTTCAGAGAGGGCAGGAGAATTACTGTTTATATTCCCCAACCGAATCATTTCCATCTCAAATTTTAGCTCAGCAGGTAAATACACCTTCCGCTCACACACCTGGCTATCTTTTTATGAAAAACGGGACGTGACGTCACATGCCGCCATCACCTGTTGGGAGCAGAATTGCCGGGGTGGCGACAAAGCGACTTGGCTTACTTTTTAAGAAGTTTTTCGAGCATGTCATGCTTGTCTCATGGTGATGCAATAGTCAGTTAAATCAAGTCTGTGTTTTGAGATTTTATGTAAGAAAACTTGAATGGGAATTTTTCACAAATTGCGAATTAATAATTCATTTAAATAAATCTTTTTTTTTCAACATTATATTAATTTAAAAACTAATACATGTATAGCTATTACTGCAGATAACGAAGTAGGTAAATTAGATACAAATGTGAGAAACCGCTAAACATTTAAAAGATTTTTTGAATATTATAGCTGTATATTAAATCTGAATATTAATTAGTAATCACCAAATTCATTTTAAATTCATTACTTGAGAAGTAAAATATTCTGTCGACATTTAAATTAGCTAGCTGGAAAAAAACCCTCCTAAAAATATAAAGTAATAATAATAATTTTAAAAAAACGACAGCGTATGTAAATGTCTTTTTAGAAGGGTAACATATAGTACATGTTTTTCCTGAACCCTGTAATATCAACAAGAAGCAACATACAAGAACTGAATAGAGAGCTGATTTTTTTACTAAAAATGTGCTTGGTGTTATTTCCAAAAAAAAAAGGAGATTAAAATGGGTTTAGTATTAAAAGGAGTATAAAAGTAGGAAACATTCGAATTTCAGGGAGGCTGAGATGTTGCCTGATGAATAATTTGTGACGCTGAATTAAAATCTTAAAAATACCATTAATTGCTGGAATAAAAAACGGGATCAGAAAAGAATTACAATGGTCTTATGTAAAAATGCAGAAGAGAATGGCTAACATCGTAAAACTCATAGGAAGAGACACATTTTCGAAAAAAAGATTAAAATTTATTACAAGCGTTCTCAAATACATATATGTCGTGTTTAAACATCATAAGCACTTTGCAAGGTATATTTATTTATCCTATTTTTGTTATTGTACTCTTATTATTTACAATAGTAAAGAGATGGTTATATATATATAATGCTCTAGTACATCTAAAGTATTACAAGGATGCATAGAATGACGCATTCAGACTTGTCGCGAGAAATAATGCTGGTTTTCAGATAAAATTAATGTTTTCGACTGTAATGTCTAGTATACACAGATGTTTTCAAATCAGACAAAGCTACATGTCAGTGAGTTTTGAATAAAGACGAGAATTCTAAAGCAACATGAGGGCTAGTGGCTGCGAATCTCGTAATTTTGGATCTCAGTGAGCGACAGGAAGACACGCGGGCTGGCACCCCGCACCAAACTTCCTCCACACCGCGTAGGGATTTTAAGCCACGACAGATTTATCATGCAACAGTCCCTTTACGAGGAAGATGTTCGGTGGCATTAGGAGACGAACCCGCGACTCGACAACGCCAGTCACGGGTTCTGACCGCGACCCTAGGCTAGTGGCCAAGCATTGCATCAAGGAGTTCATTCAGTTTACAGTAGTAAAACAGATTTTGTATTGGAGAGTTCAATGGTGGTGAGCAGCTTAACTGTGGCCAGTGCCACCGTACCTCAGTACACACAGGTACGTGCTCGTTAAGTGGATGGATCAGAAAGTCTTGTGGGCGGTCCTTGGCTGGAACCACAGTGGGGGCTGGAGAATGTTACCTCCCCTCAGTTCATGCCTAAATTGTGGAAGTAAAGATGGTGGTGTCACCATCTATCGTGGGGCTCAAACCAAATCGTACTGTCACCTTCATGGAGCTCAAGCAGGCTAACGACGAATGAATTCCTGGCCCCTAGCCGCGATAGATTTCGTGAACCTTGATCTGATGTTACTGTCAATCAGGTGGGATAAGCAACAACAATATAATTCACTTAGATGAACAGTGTTTTCTTATATTCACAAGGGAAAAAGTTCGTTTATATAGAAAATTCACTTCACTATTTAGAGGTAATTTTACGAAGACAATGGTAAAACGCTCTCTTAGTTCAAAAATTCCTAAACTGAAATTTGCAAAATGGTATTCGTAAAATGGGCTCAGTGGTATGTGCATCATTTTTGCATTATTTCAGATAAAACTCGATGTACTGCTTTTCATTGGCAAATGAAATTTTCCCACGAAACATGAGTTTTTTGCAAAAGAAAAAAGATTAAAAATAATACCAGATCAAGCAACTTTAAACTATTCTTTTTCTTTCAATATTTTACCAGGACAAAACAGTTTAAATACCAGTGCAGTTTTTATTGTGTCCTCTGAAAAATCCAAATAAATTACATTTTTACTTGACTACCTAACATGTGTTTTATTTCCACATTAATGGAAAAACAAGCGCACTCAGATTCAGTTCCTTGATAATGAATGATATGATTATAGAGTATTAATTAGCCAAAACTATGCAGTTTTAGTCTTTTATTACTTTCACTTTTTTTGGATGAACTGTACGTTTATAATCAAACGAAAGAAATTCTTGACATTATATATTAGTTGTGTGTATGTTGTGCAATATTCATTTTTTTATTGAGAACATTATAACTCCGTTCACCATAAAATATCACGCGGGGGCTTACATAGAAGTAGGAGAGAAGATCCACACATCACAAAGGAAGAGGTATAACACAAACATCCATGCCTTCTCAGGATTTCAGACCCAGACTCTGGCTGCAGTCAGCGTGCTAACTGCTATACCTGTTGGGCGTATGTATTCATAGTATTAGAGTTTTCAGTTATTATATTCATAGTCAGCCTTCAAATATCTGAATAAAGGTTGTTCTAGAAATGAAATGAATTAAACATTTCAAGTTAACATTCAGGCTATTTAAATCTTTAAATTAAGTGGGGTGTTCTCATGGTTTGAAACGTTGGCATAACATTGTCATCTTCACAAAACTTCGTAGACATTCTGAAGGCATTTTTTTTTATTATCGAGTGTTTTTACATTTATAAGAATCTATCTTTCCAAAACTCTGAAGACATTTTACCTCTGAAAAGAATGACAAGCTTTCGATTCTACTGCATTTGCCAATGATTGAAAGATCAATTTCATCCTATCCAAAAGGACCTCACCAATGTGCTGTGCTTTTGGTGTGTAGATTTGTGTGCTTCACAAAGCCCCACGAAAGGCTTTTGATGATGGACCTTATAAATTTTAAGCCATATTCAAGTGACGAGGACGACACCTCAGCTAGTTACCCACTCTCCACGCCAGAGTGAGGACTTTGAGCCACAACAGATTTAAAGTACATCAGCCTCTCTACACGGCGGGTCTTCAGCATCAGCACTCCAGATTCGTGGCTCATTATTACCGTCCAGGTTCATGACCACTTGGCTACTGCATCCTAACACTTTTTATCAAATGTTTCATAGCATGAGTGAGTGAATATTAACGTCGCACTGTTCAGCTATACGAGGGCCTTGGGCGACGGACCTCATAATTTTAAACCATGATCAAGTGACGAGGAGGACACCTGAGCTGGCACTACCTCTCCTAACTACCACACCTCACCCAGTTGAGAGGTCGCTTGAGCTCTCGACAGATTTAACGTGCATCGCTCCCCAACACGGTGGGTCTTCAGTGGAACTGGGCTTGAACTCATGACATGCTAGCCACGATCCGATACCTTGACCACTAGGCTACCACGGCCACAAAATATTCGATTTAAAAATTGATTATTCTAGCTGTAAACTGAACTCTTGTGATTGTCTGGATTATCTTTCCTGAATTTTACGGAAGGTGATGCAAGGTAAAAGATACTCTAAGATTTTCTTGTACAGTCATTCTACAATTTATACAGGATAATTTTCTCTCTCTCTTCCTTCAGATAATTTCAAAATATACGTCCTTGGGAGTATTATTTAAATTTGTGCGAGATTCAGAAATTAGGTTATCTAAATCTAATCTATATAAAGGAAAGCAGCTCACTCACTATTTATTTATTGACTAATCACGATATCTCTGGAACTATTCAACCTACAGACTTGAGTTTAGTAGACATGTTCCTCATAGAGTAGACATCAGCTGAGACAGTTTTTCCGAATTCAGAAACATAAGGGACTTTACTGGGGTTGAGGGCGTTATAAATAATTGTTCCATGTTTAAACCTCAATGTACAATTTGAGTGGGTGGCAGATTCCTTTCAGAGTAGAGATGGCTAATAAATGAGTTTGGCGAAAATTGACCCCAAGTGGTGCAGAGGCTTAGGGGCGTTATAGATAATATTTCCATTTTGCACTATTTGACGCACTGTCTTTATATTTGATAAATAGATTCCTTTCGTAGAATGTGTGTTACAAAACGGGTTTGTGAAACAGACTTCTAAGTGGCGTTACTTTGAGATTAAGGGGCGTAATGAATAAATATATCCGTTTTAAACTACTTGACATACCTGCTTGAAAATTGGTAGGTAAGTTCTTTCCTGGAGTAAATATTCGCTACATAATGGGTTTGGAAATTATTTGAAAGGGGTGTTGCGGGGTGGGGTTTTAAGGGGCGTTATAAATTTCCGATTTAGTTATTGGGCAGTCTTTGACAGTAAGCAGATTCCTCTCTTAGGGTAGAGAAACGCTATAAAATGGGTTTCGTGAAATTGCCCCAAGTGGCGTTGCGGGACTTTAGGGGCGTTATGGATAATTGTTCCATTTTAAACTATTAGACACAGTCTTTATTTGATAAAGAGATTTCTTTCATAGAGTAGAGATCAGCTATAAGAAGGTTTTGAAAACAGACCTCTAAGTGGCGTTGCAGGAATAAGTGGCGTAAGAGATAAATATTTTCGTTTTAAAACTATTTGACCTAGCGAAATTGGTAGGAATGTTTCTTTCATGGAGTTAATATCCGCTACAAAACAGGTTTGAAAATTATTTAAAGGGTGTTACTTGGGAGTTAAGGGCAGATATAAATAATTATTTCCTTTTTAAACTATTAGACTCACAGTGCCAGAATTTGGTTAGCAGATTCCTCTCATAGGATAGAAATACACTGCAAAATGTGTTTTGCTTGAAAATCGGCCCCAAGGGTGTTGCAGGGGAGCGAGAGGAGTTAGGGACATTATAAATTCAGTTTTCGGTGTGTACAGTCTTGGAAACTTAGCGTAGACTCCTCTCATAGGATAGAGATACACTACAAAATGGAGTTTGTGAAATCGAAACCAAGTAGCGTTGCAGGGCACAGAGTAGCGTATAGATAATTGTTTTGCATTTTAATTTGTGGATGCACAGTCTTCACAAATTTTCCTAAACAGATTCCTTTCATAGAGTGCATTCCCTTCAAATGGGTTTGTGAAAACAGACCCCAGAAGTGGCGTTGCAGAGTCAAATGTGATTATAGATCAGTATCCCATTTTAAACTATTAGACATACAGTCTTGGGGAATTTGTCAGCAGATTCCTTTCGTAGAAGTAGAACCGCTTTAAAATGGGTTTCGTGAATATAAACTACTAAGTTTAATTTCAGGAGATTAGAGTATAATCGATAAATATTTCCATTTTAAATATTTGATCCTCCTGCTTGAAAATTGTTAGGCATATTTCCTTTCATGGAATAGAGTTCCTCTAACAAAGAGAGTAAAACGAAAATTGATCCCTAAGGATGTTTGCGAGGAGTCAAGAGAATTCTAGAAAAATTCCTATTTTTAATTGGCCCAGACCCTGTCACTTGAAATTTATTAAGCATGTTTCTTTTATTTGAATAAAGGATCCACTAAGAATGTATTTTAAGCAAATCCAAGTTCTGGGGGTGCAGAAGTTACTGGGACGTATTGACAAAAATTACTTTTTCGAGCTACAAGGACTATAATAATGAAATTTGGATTGCATTTTCTTTGTTGAATTAGAATCCTTTAGAGCAGTTTATTTTGGAAAACGGCTCTCACTTGGGATTACAGGGATGTGATAAATGAAACTTTGTTTTTCTGTTAGATTTAGACTTGAAATTTGGCTTGCATGTTCAGTTTACGGATAAGAGATCCACCGAAAATTGGTTTGTGGGAATCGCGGTTTTGAGTTTAGAAGAGCAAGCATCATTCTGTACTTCAATTTTAGAGATTTTAGAAATTCAAATGAGATGAGTTCTGCCCTTTTTGATCAATGGGCGACAGTTACAGGTATAAGTATATTTTCAATATAATCAATTCTTAATGTACTAGACTTAGATATCAATGAATTTATACATATATACTAAGCAGTAAATTTATAAAACATCATGTAATACCCAGCCAGAGCAGAAGCAGGTAACAGCGGATTATATATAAGAGTTGCTGTTACATTAAAACAAGAATTATTTTATAACTAAGTATGAATTTTAGAATTAGATGACAAAGATTGACTCCTCCAAATTCTCTTATGGAAACTCGACTTGCTTAGCATATAAACTTAAATTAGAAAAGTAACGAAAACTGATAATAAGCAATTTTATTTAGTAATGAAAAAGAATATCAGAGTTAATTATATCAAAACATTATTTATTCTAATAATACTGTGGACAATTTGAAAGAATATTACAGAGTCTTGCATACTTTTTAATTGCATTTTACATTGATGATCTGTATAGTATAATATTTTTTTAAAAATTGAACAATCAAAATACTTTTAAAGAGCTCGAAATTTTATTAACTGTTGTTCAAAATAATTTGTATAAATTTAAAAAACATACTATATGCACGTTTTTTTAAAATCTATGTTCGTAAATTTTATTTCACTATTTGTAAAATGAATAAGCGAATCTTCACAAAGGCCACTTTAAACTCATTTTTAAAACTGTAATAAATAAGTAAAAAAAGGGGGAAATCAATAAATTTCTCATCATAAAATATTTATTAAATATTAAAAACGAGCATTTCGTATCTTTATATTTGAATGACAAATTCGGTGAAATCGAAATAAATTCGAGTTTCTGATCTATTCATAATCACTTTTCTCCTCCATCTCAACTAAAACCAAAATAGATTGGCGTCACGTTTGGCGAAACCAGGTAACAAAAAAACGAACAAAGCAAATGTCGTTGTAGAAACGACAGGGGAAAAAAAGCAACCCTGCATCCACACACTTTACTACGATCTGTCAGTTCAGAAGCCGCCACTCGGTTAGCCAAACACGCGACATGCGAACCGGTAAGGATACAGCGATTGAAACCCGATGGTGAATCGAAATTCCAACCGGCACGATCCGTTACGGATGTAGTTAGAGAAAGCTGCATCAATAATTTTTTTGGATTTTTCCTCTTTTTCTTTGTGTGTTATTTATTTTGAATTTGAGTGCGACATGTCGGGATTAGACAAGGATCGGTTCCACAGGGCTGCCCGGGATGGATTTCTGGATTTGTTGAGGGATGCCACCCGTAAGGATTGCAATGCACCCGATGAAGATGGAATGACTCCCACTCTGTGGGCGGCGTATTATGGAAATTTGGACGCACTGAGGCTCATTGTGGGAAGAGGGTGAGTGTAGGCTTTCTTTTTTCTCTTTTCTTGTTTATAGCTACACTCAGATTTCTAATTTTAATTAAATAGAAATTCCCCGCTGATAGGAACAAACTGAATGTTGCTCAGTTATGGAAATATCTTGCAATTGAAAAGTTTTATTAGGCTATTTGTTATGTTCTAAATATTTTTTTAAATAGTTTTATCTTTTGTGTTCGGTGCTAACTGAGAAATTTTTAAAAAAAAAAATGTTTTGAGGAAAGCTGACCTATTGAACTTATTACATACTTTTACTTGCAAGAGGCATTTTGATTGGTCTATAATTTCATTCCCTGTATTTAAATAAAACTAATTACTGAAGCCCTGAGAACTGAAGATGATCAAATTTTGAGAACGGATTTAGAGCAGAGAGACAGGAGAGTACAAAGATTCTCCGAACACGGAAATATTATTTTGTATTTCAATCATACATTTACGAAAGAATTACATTGGTGTCACAAAAACTTTTAAACGATTTAGAGAAGTTTCATATACAGGCTTTGCACACCCATTAAGTAGAATCTTAGGAAAAAAGACAAGGGCGTACACCCCTAACAAGCATAATATCCTTAATAAGTTGAAATTTAAGATTATAATTATTTAATAAAAAAAAGTATTCCTGCAAATAATTTTCTTAATTTTACCTGAAAATATGAGCCTGCTTAGAAATAAATACAAGATTTATATTCAAAAGTTTTTTCTGAAATGTTGAAAATCAAATATCATGCATGAAACATTTGGATGAAATGAAATTTAATATTAGCATGATTGATTATTTATTTATGTCGAACTCTGACCAATACGATCATTGGTGAAGAACCTCGTGATTTTAAACTTTGGTCAAGTAACGAGGATGACACCTTAGTTGACATCCACTCTCTAAATTTCTACGCCTCATTAACTTGAAGATTTTGAGTCTCGGCAGATTCAATATTGGCATGCGAAGTAGTAAATGTTTTTCTTGTCTTCATCCCGTACTTTTGGAGAAATATTTGTATACAGCCCACCTCTTTTTTATTGATTAGAATAATTCCTGTTTATTATAGCGACCCGAAACAAGAATCTTATAATACTCAGGAATAAGCGAATTTTTTAACAATAACAAACTGATAAAATCGTAATTTTTTCGTATCAAAATAATCATTATCCCTTACATTAAATACAATTCAAACACTACACTTAATTTTTATATAATCCCAATATTTAAATGTTGGACGACATTAATGTATTTTATTTAAAATTTCCATTCGAAAGTTCCAAGTGGTTATGGTCACGAAATAAAATTTAGTGTTGTTTCTGTCCAGTCGTGAATTCAAATCAAGATGCCACTAAAGTCCACAGCCGCCATCCGGTACAGTGGTTAGTGACGCTGACTGCTGTGTCGTTGGACCTGGTTTCGAATCCCGGAGATGGCATGGATGTTTGTAAATGAATATTGCCCCTTTGCGGCATGGGGGTACTCGAAATAGCCGTCGAGCCGCAAGTCCTCTCGTGAGGTTGGAGGAAGGGGAAGAGAGATGGAAGGCCCCTGACGAACCCCAGGGGGGCCTCGAAATTGGGGTAGAACCGAGTCAAAGCGTATTGTATGATGCTCCAAAGCTACGGATAACGAAAGGCGTAAATCTCTAGCCCTTTGCCACGATGAATTTCGTAGGCTTCGATCTAACACTGCCAGACAGGTGGCATTTGAAACAACTAAAAATCCGCCGTGTAAAAAGGGATGATACACATTAAATCTGTCAAGGCTCAAAATCCTCTCGTTGGTGTAGTGTGGAGAGTGAGGTGAGGTGTCCCAGTCCTTGTCGCTTGGCCATAGTATGATATTGGAGGTTCGTCGCCAATGGCTTTCTTGTTGCTTCGAAGTGCGACATTAATAAGAGATCAATTATTCAATCCAGTTTTCAATGAACTTCGGTTTTTAAAATTAAGTAAAAAAATATTGCACAATTTCCATCACCACAATTGAATATTCTTATTCATCATTCGAATAGCATAATATAAGTAATATAATCAATCATTATGAACATGCTGCTAATGACTAAAATTCTTAATTATCACATTGATCCTGTAGTGATGTATTAGCTCTTTTAATTTTTAATTAATTCTTTTTGTTATTGAATTTTTACGCTTATAAATAACAAGAATTCATTTTCTTTATTAAAAGTTGTCTTCTAATACTTAGAGAATCAGAATACAAATTTGGTCAATCTTTCATATTGAAAAACTTTCATATTGTTAATATAACATTCTGGCTTCGCAGTCTTATAGAGAGAATCATATTTTATTATGCACAGTTAATTTGATGGGTTTAATCCATTTTTCTTGAGTAAAAATGTTCTGTATTTCTTTTATCCTATATAAAGGTATCCGACTACCCTAAAATTGTGAATTTTCCCAAAAATTGACAAATTTTTTTATGATTTTATTTTAGAGGCCTTATTAGCTTATAAAATCTTATCTTATTAGCTTTATAAAAATACTAAATTTATTATTTTCCGTTCACTAGAACAAAAACTACAAGTGTTTTAGCAAAAGCAGGTGCCATTACTTTAAGCAAGATGTCATATTTTAAAACGCTTTTTACTCGAATTGTGTGTGTGTTTTTTAAATGCTCAAATGGAGACAACAAAAAATGCTAAGAAAATTTTTGAAAATAATTAACTGAAATTTTGTGTGTATGTTCTGTATAATAGTAGAAGTGTTTGAACCTTCAGATTTATCATTCACTGTTTTCTTACAAAATTTACAGTCCCTTATGTGAATATAATCACTGTTTTTTTAAGCAATTTCATATGGTAACAAAGATAAAATGCTCTAGTTTTTGTAAAAATAAAAATATCTCTTGTCCTGAAGGTCATTTAAAAAATGAATAACATAGCAAAACATTAGAATTGAAAATTTGTTCATAAACTTTGGGTACAAAATAAGCCCCGTTAATATTATTTTTTGTAAATTTTTATTTTTTTCCCCCATTTTAGTAATAATAATTTCTTTTTCTCTTCTTAATTTTAGCATATTTTTCTAAAAATGTACTAAACAAATCTAAAAACACAACAAAAAAATCCCCACATCTCCATTTTTTTTTTTAAAAAAAGTCGTCGCAAGTAGTCGGATACCTTAAAATGTTAATGTGGTTTTTAAATTTACTTGGTTACTCAAAAATTGCATAGTTGTAAAATATTTCAATATTTCATGGGCGCTATATGATATAAATGGGTATACGTCTTACAGTAACACAAATTTATGTTATAATATTGGTATATACATTTTTTCTCACTAGAACTTTTTTTTTCAATTTTAATATTGTTCTATAAAAATATAGGAGGACAATCAATATTATTACTTTAAAAAGCGCAAATAACAACAGATTAGCCATTGTAAGTGCAAGTGTGTATTTATAAGTTATATTTGAGAGAGAAATACAAAACTAGTCACGCAATCGGAGAAACAAAAAAGTAATACAATTATCAGGAAGTCTGTTTTCTACCGTTCGGCAGCAACTGATCTGTTAAGACGAATGAATTCCTGATATCCTTTTAACGGATGGAATCTTCAATTAAAAGGATCTCTCTGAACTTACTCGATATTTGATTCTATTTTCGCATAGTTTTTCACTCGCACATAAAAGCTCATCTTTAAATAGGATTAACAATAAAAATCTTCCCAGGGTAAAACAATCAACGTTATATTTTCGAGGCTATTCGTTACTATGTTTTGAGAGAGATAAGTATCTCCGTTTCTTTTTTCTTACATTTCTTTTTTGTATCTCTTCTACTTACAATATAAAATAAAATCGAGGAAAAGTCTATTTAAATTAAAGAATAAAGAAACTCTTTACTATTAATTCAAACTAAAATTAGTGAATTCTCTCTTCGTCTCTCTTCGTATATATAAAAGTAACGTTTCATGCATTAAGAAACAAAAACTTGAAGTTTCTTTTTGTAATTTTCAATTAATTTGAATTTTGAGACGTCTTTAAAATTGCTCGAAGAGTACAAGAGATGAATCCTATAATTTTTGATGGTGGTGACATTAGTGATATTTAAACTAATATTTTTGTCTCCCAACCTACACCACTACAATGGAATTTTAATAACCGTGCATATGCTCCCGTAATTACGTAGGTGTAGACAGTACCTGAACCTATATGATTGTATTGTGTGTGATTTTTTACTAATATCGCACTTTAAAATGACACAACTGTTGGTGATCGACCTCGTACTGAATCTCAGTTAAGAGCCGAGGACGACACTTGAGCTGGCATCCCACTCTCCATGCATCTACATTTTGTCAAAATGAGGAATTTTTGTGCTTCGATAAATTTAACTGGCATTAGCTAAAATTCATGGCAAGTCTTTACTAGAGAGAGAGAGAAGCATCAGGACTTAAACTTATGATTCAACAGAAATAATGCCGGTAACGAGTTCGTGAACATGATCACTTGGCTATCGCTGCAACACCTGTGTCTGGAATTAAATATTTCTGGCTGTCTTAGCCTATTAGATCACTGCGTTCTCTTTAAATGAGAATTCATATACTCAATCAAATTGCACCATGAAAATTGATTTTGTTTTTTGACCTCGCTTCACACCAACACCGTTCAACTGATCACTATGAAAATTGGTATGTATATGTATTTTTTTTGGGGGGGGGGAGAAGGTTTTTGTGTCATCCTCTTTGTTACAGCTCTCCACCAGGTGGCGCTAAAGCAAAGCAACTTTTGCACCGTCCAATCAATCGCCAAGTTGCCAACAGGGTCGCCAAAAATGATAAGCCTTGGCTCTATCGGTAACATTTCGCTGTTTCCATTGAATCGCCATTATAATGTAAGGAATGGCGTTGTTTGCAATTATTACAATTTTAACATTTAATAAATACAACAAAAGGAAATATTAATGTAGTACACATCCAGATCTAAAGTATTTACACTATTTTAAGCATTTATTACACACAATTTGTAATACTATGTTACTTTTGCTGGGCAGAGATCAGCTTAGAAAGGTGTTTTCAAAAATCGACCCCCAAGGAAGTTATGGGGGCGTTATAAATAAAAAAAATTCTTTTTATATCAGCTATTAGAACTACAGACTTAAAATTTAAAAAATATAATTTTTTTTGTTCAGCTGAGATATGCAAAAGGCATTTTTTTTTTTTTTGTTTTTGTTTAATTTGCAATCCACATAAAATTAACTTATTAAAAACTTCTTTATCCTTCAATCTGTATTAATTTTTCGATTCACCCGTGCGAACGGGTATACCAGCTAGTATATATAATTTTAAAAAATATAGCATCGATAAATTCTTAAAAACGCGTGATCAAAAAGAATTTTCCTGGTTATAAAACATGCAACTAAATTGTAACTTACAGTAAATAAATAAGCAAAATAAATCTGCATACACAAAGGTTTAAAATTTCAAGATGACATATGATTTTTTTAAAAGTTGTTGAAAATTTTTGTGTAGTCGGCACTAACTTACAAGAGCTATAAAATGTTTTTCTAAACGTTTATTTCAGTAGAAATTTCCTGTAGATCCAATAACATTTGAGTGAGTGAGTGAATATTTACGTCGCACTGTTCAGCTACACGAAGGCTTTTGGCGACGGTCCGCGTAATTTTGAACCATGGTCAAGTGACGCGGACGACACCTGAGCTGGCACCCCCTCTCCTAACTATCACACCACACCAACGGGAGGACGTTTGAGCTCTCGACAGATTTAACGTGCATCGCTCACTTACACGGCGGGTCTTCAGTGGTACTGGGATCGAACTCATGACACTCTAGCCATGATCCGATGCCTAGACCACTTGGCTACCGCGGCCACCCAATAACATTTGATAAATCAACAGATTTTCTGAGTCACTATTATCTTTAAAATTAACTAAAATCAGAGAGAGAGAGAGTACCCGATATACGAAAATCTTTGAGCAACTTCTGTTTTACAGAAATTTAAAATATCCTGAACTCCTTCTATGCTTGTGTCACACAAAAAAAAAAAAAAAAAAAAAACGATGAGTAGAGATCACACATAGCTTGAATTACCTTTTCAACTTTTACATTAGCTATCCAACAGTTCATTACACTCTTAATAACGCTGTAAGCCGATGCGGGCAAAATGACATGGCCCATCAGAAATATTTTATTTTGTTTCAATTTCTCCTTTAGGGCACTGGTAGTTTTTATAGGGAAATTAAAGTTGATAAAAATGACGGATGATGTTTCTCGGAGGATATATTTTCGGCGTTTAAATGACCTCACCAACTTAAGATTTTAAAAACATTCTAATGAATTATTCATTATATGAATATCGGTATTAAATAATAAAGTTTTTTCGTTCCTATTGCATCAATTTTAGAATTTTTACTAGCAATAAAAAATATGCGGAGATAGCATAAACTTTGGAAACATTCTCTCTCTCGTAGTGACAAAGATAGAAAATCAAATAAGGAAACAGTCTTATAAAATCATAAAAACAAAATGTGTTTTTTTTTTAAAAAGTAAATTTTTGTTGATGAACTACTGAGATTTAATTCCTTAATTATTTATATAATATTTGTGTGCGTCGTGTTTCCAGTCAACACCAAGCTTTTTTAAAAACGGTTTTTTTTTCATCGAGCAATCAACAGGACTTACGCTGAGAAAAAACGGAACCAAGTTAAGACTAAGTGGTTTTACCACTTATGTCCAGATGTATTAAGTACCCTTCTTATTTAGGAGTTATACTTGAAAGTTAAGGATGACATATGAGCTATAAAAATAATGATCTGGATTAAGTGTTCTGTTTGGATTATCTGTTCGGAGAAATAATTGGGTGTTTAATTTAAGATTTGAAGATGTAACGGAAAATAAAATTTAAATGTGTTCTTTAGGGAATTTAATTTTAGAACTAATTTAATTATCCTTACATACACATACACTATATATATAAAGGTGGATCCGTAAAGTATACTTAACTCTAATTTGCTGGTCCTAATTCAGCAACCGCTTTAGAAATCAAAATAGGTCTCCATTTTAGTCCATTGACTCCTTCCATTTTAAAGTTCTAACTCTGTTTCCTGCTATACAAACGTTTATTTAAATCTTGTACATTATACATTTCCACCATTTTTTTTAGTTATGTGTCTTAAAATCTGGTTTATATTTTCTAGCTTTATTAGTTATAGTTTAGTTCTGTTATTTTTTCAATTTATTATACTATATATATATATGCCACACGAAAGCTTGCGTCTACGGGCTTCGAAATTTTGAGCCTCGGTCAAGTGAATAGCATTACCCTTTAGATGGTATCATACTCTCCGATCTTGCACAACACGTTAACGGGAGAACTTTGATCTTCGACAGATTTAACACGCCTCAGTCTCTCTACACGACAGATCCTCAGCAGCACAGGTCTCTAACTCAAGATATGTCGACCACGATATGGTAACCATAACCAATACGCTACCACTAAATAATGGGAAAGCTTAAAGTGAGTGAGTGAGTGAATATTAACGTCCCACTGTTCAGCTACACGAGGGCATTTGGCGACGGTCCGCGTAATTTTGAACCATGGTCAAGTGACGCGGACGACACCTGAGCTGGCACCCCTCTCTCCTACCACACCAACGGGAGAACGTTTGAGCTATCGACAGATTTAACGTGCATCGCACCCCTACACGGCGGGTCTTCAGTGGTACTGGGATCGAACTCATGACACGCTAGCCACGATCCCATGCCTAGACTACTTGGCTACCGCGGCCACAGGAAAGCTTAAAAGAGAGAGAGATAGTTCTCCCGCGATATTGCAGGATATGGAAGTAAAAGGAGTGAGATATCAAATCAGGTATCGTCGTTGCCACTTGATTGGAGTTTCTGAAGTCCGTTGCCAAAAGTTTAGTTTTCATTTTTTTTGGAATAGATTTATGAATATTTTCGAAGTTTATAAACGAATATTTTGATTATGTGTCCTAAAATGTTATAATATTAATGTAATAAGAAAATTTATTTAAGAGGTACTACAGCATTTTATATAGGCAGCTTATTTTAGTATTTATCAGTACTTATTTTGATTACAAAATGGTAAGAATAAATACAACATTTTTGCATTACTTAACAGTTTGAATCCTTAAAAACTAAGATAAAGAGCTTTTACGATTTAAAACATTATAATTTCCTTAACCTTTCAGGATGATTTGACTAATTGGCCCTTTGTTTTTCTTGCACAGTGACCTTCAAAAAAATTCTTCGAAATTTAGAATCTGTACTTGTAATCATGCGATCATTCCTCTTCGAGTTCAAAGAAACCGAATTCTTTATTCTAAAGGACCATTTCCGCGTTTGTACCGTTTCAGCTACTTTAGCTGTATTTCATCTTATATATATATATAATTCTGGTCATTATCCGACTTCTTTTTATTTTTCTTGGAAAATCTATCTCATCACGCACAGTTTCGTGCTCTTCGTTTGATGAAGTCCTCGGCGTCAATATTGTTTTATCGTTCGATATTCATCTAAATTTCAGAGCGACAATGAGACATATTACTTTCCATTTTTTCTTCACCTTTGTCAGAACAGAGATAGCTCTACGGAGCTAGTGTGCGTGTTCGAATTGATCTTCAGTGAGATATTCTTTTCAGACATCATCGATTGCTTTTTGAGGAATGAGCTGAAATTCCCAAATGAAAATGAAGACAGATATTATAATTATTTTCATAGCAAAACGATTTGATGTTTATCCCCAATTATGTTTATTTTAAGACTCTGCTAATGTTTTTCTTTCTTAGCTTCAAAATTGCACAGGGAAAAATCTAAACCTCCTATAAATATATAGTGGCCACGGTAACCTAGTGCAATGTTTCCCGACCTTTTTATCACCGCGGACCGGTCAAGGTTTGATAATTTTACCGCGGCCCACTGAAGGGGATGGGGGTTGATTGCTTATATCTCAGATTATTTTGATTGAAATATAATTAAATTAAAATTATTAAATTACCTTCAGAAAATAATACAATTACGCCAAAAAATGAATATAAAGAGATTTAACCAGGAATATACTGTGCTTTCTAAGGAAAATAGCACAAACCCGAAAGAAATACACCACAGAAAAATAAAATGGAAGTAATTAAATTAATTACTCCATGAAAATAAATGAAATAAAAATTTCCTTGGGCGCCCCTGTACCAGTCCACCGCCCGGGAGCTGGGGACCACTGACTTAGTGGACATCGTCATGGACTTGTAGCCAGCGTGTCGCGGACTCGAGTCCCGGTGTCACTGAAGACACGCCGTGTAGAGGAGCTGATGTCCATTAAATCTGTCGATCTTCTATCTCCAAAGTACCCGTTGGTGTGGTAGTTTGGAGAGAGAGGATGCTATCTCAGGTGTCGTCTTCCTCAATTGACGGAGTTTCAAAACTATAATGTCCATCAGTCATAGATTAATTTGTTCATTAACGTCGTATGTCAAAGACGTTAATGAACAAATTAATCTAATTCAGGAAAGGAGAATCTTTTTGAGATGAAAGAGAGATAGCCTGAGACTGTAACCGCATAAAAGCGCATTACAGTTTATCTGTGAACCAAAAGACTATAATAATTTTTCTAATGGAGCCATATTCACGCAATTTCAATTAAATAAATCCTTCCTTACTATAGTACTTGTTAGTTCTAACGAAAGGCAAGTTTTCAAATTAAGGAACATTTTAATTTTATACGAGTCATGACAGTTTGGATGGTTTTTAAACACAAAATATATAGAAAAATATTTCTCTGGCTTACAATGGGACAACATTGTTTTTCCTACGGGAATTTAAAAATACATTATTCACGTATATATGAAAGGAAAAGTTACAGAAATTTTCTTGTTAAACACTTATGCAGAAATCTGCGTGTCACCATAATATTACGAACTCGCCACTCCTAGACTGAGGGGCTATAGGAAAAACACTTTGCTATATAGATTCATTTATTCGTTTACGAAAGCTATTTTGTTACAAAAAATGGAACTGTCTACATAACATGATATAAAAACAACTACGTGTTTTCCTACAATTTAATACGTAAAATGAGATACACTTTTAAGTTGCTATTAGACTATCATAGAAATTTTAACGAAAATTTCAGTGGAAGAATATTTATTTTATGTAAGCTATTAAATTTTTCACAAATTAAATTTAATTAAAAGTATTTTTCATTGTTATTTACCAAAGCTCTTTTCTCTCTCTCTCTCTCTCTCAATTTATTATAATGTATAGAGATGTAATAATATTTTAATATATGTACATTGTTGTTATAAAATAAGTACTATGATAATTAATTTTAATCCAGTGAAACTAGTGTTTATTTAAATTAAAATAATACGCGATTGTTTAAAATTCACTTATTAAATTTTTGGAGAAGTTTAATTTTTTTTCTTTACTTCACTCTTTTGTTATAATTTTCTCATGTGTTTCTTTGAATAATAACTTTAATCTCAATTTAAAGTTTACTCGAAAACAGAACAAGTTAAAGGACAAATAAAAATTTATTATTTGAATTCGTTAAATAGATTTCAAAAAATAAACGAGAATAAAAATAAGAATAGAATAACGATACAAAGAGTACTCTATTTGCTTATTGAACTCTTTCTTGGCTTACTCTTGTTCCCCGAAACAAGATCTGCTTATCACAATTAGTGAGCATAGTAATTTTGAACGATTTCAAATGACGAGTTCGGCATCGGAATAGGCACCCTACTCTCTACATCCATTAGAGAAAGTAGTTTATCGCTATTGCCTTTGGGAACCACGCACCAAACTGCGCATGCATTTGATTCAGTGGTCTAAATTCATGCCGGTCACATGATAAATGCAATCACTTGTTAAATTCAAAACTGACATTATACTCTTGTCCATCTTGTTCCATTTGCAAAATTTAGGTAAAATTTCAAAGTTGGTAAAATGGTAAAGATGCTCAAGTATTACGATTCTCCAAAAGTTTTTCTAAATTAAAAAAAAAATCTTATATTCTTATGCGTGTACTCCTAACCAAGTGCATAGTTTACTTACATACATTATTGTCGATATATAAGTACTTTTTAAAATAGTTTCTCGAAAAAGCAAAAATTGGCAACAGCGAAGCGCATGAGCCAGTGGGCTCAATTCATGTGACGTCATAGTCACATGCAGTGGCGCACACAAGGAGGGTGCCCTAGATGTCCGGACACCCTCAAAGCCCTTGAGGTTTTTTTTCGATTAATGATAATCTTATACATATATAACGTAAAATTTAATTAAGTACTTGAAATAAACCATTTATTTTTTTAAATTAATGCTAATTATTAATTCAATAATTTATTTTTAACTGTTTTTTGTTAATAAAATCGACAAAATCAGAAGAATCAATTGGTGTTGTCTTGAGGCGTGATACGAGTTGGGGGACTTTCGACCGTGGACTCCCCACCCCCTTGAAAAAATTTTGTGTGCGCTACTGGTAACATGATAATGATAACTACGTGTTTTTAGCCAATCAGTTCAGAAACTCATGTGACGTCATAGTCACACGATAAAAGCAATCATGTGTTTCCAGCTAATCAGTTCCTGCGCTTCGTTGTTACCAACTTTTGATCTTTTCAGAAACTTTCTCTTAAAAAATACAATTTTATCAACAACAATAATGCACATAGGTAGATAAAATGGATTTTTTTAAAAACATGCATAAAATAAGATTTTTTTTTTTAAATTTAAAATGTTTTGAAGAAATTTATTTTTTTATAACATTTGAACATTTTTACCCAATTATAAAATTTGAAATTTTACCCAAGTCTTACGAATGAAGCAACAAGTACAATTACACTCATGTCCATAAATTAAGGATAATGAAGTTCAGGCAAAGAAAGAGACAGAAGCAAAACAAATTTGATTTATTTGTAAAGTCTATTTATTAAACAAAAGGTAAAGAGCAAAAAAGATGCTATATGTTTGACATAATTAATAAAAATTGCGATTTTTACTCCCTGGAGCAAATTTCAAAAAAGAACCTATTTACAAAAAACAGTATAACATGGTTAGTATGATGGTTAATACGGAGTATGTCTCCCGGACGATGCAATACAGGCCTTACAACGCCTACGCATGCTGAGTATCAAATTATCAATCTGATCTTGAGGAATATTACACCACTCATCAAGCAATGCCCTCCGAAGTTCCGGTAGACAGGTGGGAGGGGTTGACGGGCTGCAATTCGTCGGCCAAGCATATCCCACACATGCTCTATTGGATTCAAGTCCGGTGAGTATGCTGGCCAATCCATATGGGTGATATTCTCCGATTGAAGGCATTCGCCTACAATGTTTGCACAGTGAGGACGGGCGTTGTCATCCATATACAGAAATTCAGCACCCATGGCGCCCCGAAACAAACGTACATTTTGTTCCAGAATGACATCACGATAGATGTGGCCTGTCATCGTTACACTCTGAACATGCAGGTCAGTTCTGGAACCAAGAATAATTCCTCCCCAAACGAGCCATCCTGCACCACCGTGACGGTGACGTTCAATGGTGTTCTCTTGGTGGTAACGAGTACCTGGTGCTCTCCATATGAAAGTCCGGCGAGAATCAGAAAGCAAACTAAACCTGGACTCGTCGGAAAACATCACACAAGACCACTGTTGCGGTGTCCACAATGCATGCTCTCTACTCCAGGTTAATCGCAGGCGACAGTGAGTTGCGGTAAGGGGAACACATCTGACAGGCCTACGAGCATATAGACCAATGTGGCCTAAGCGTCTGTACACGGTCTGCCTTGAAACTGTTGTACCGGTAGCTGAAGAGAGCTGACGAGATAGGTCTGATGCTGTGCTCCGTCTGTTTCTTTAGGCAGTAACTGCCAAATACCGGTCCTCATTCGGTGTTGTAACTTGGGGGCGACCTGTGCTGTAACATCTACTCACATTACCATCATCTTGGAATCGTTGCCAAAGCCTGGATATGACACTCTGGGCGATTCCAAGTTCCTCGGATACTTCCAGCTGGGTACGTCCACATTCCAGTCGTCTGATAATTCTACCACGTAAAAAATCATCCAAATGCTTCCTTTGTGTCATAACTATACGGTTATTGCACTGAAAAGCTTTTAAAGCGCTTGTGAACAATTTTACTTCTTTGCCACCATTCATTATATACCCCTCTCTTACACTCTCGTCATTGTGACGTACTATCCGCGCCATCTGGTGGTTTCCTGTAATTTGCATATTCTTCTTCAAGATGTGTGTGATAATTCTACAGGGGAAATTTTTATTTTAGAGTTCAATTTCTGTGTGATTCTGAATTATCCTTAATTTATGGACATGAGAACAAGTACAATTAGTTTGATGTCTGTTTCGAATTCAATGGAGAACACGTGTTAATCTTTATCATATGACCGCCATGAACTGAGCCCAATTGCTGGAAACACGTGATTGTATTTATCATGTGACTATGACGTCACATGAATTAATTAACTGATTGGCTGAAAGCACGCGCTTGCAGTTACCGTGTGACTATGACATTAGATGAATTTAACCTTTACTGTCTGAGAGAAATATATATTGATTGTCCCACTCTAATAAATGCCTTTTAGTGCTGCATTTGTTTTATTTCGTACTTTTTGTTCCAAAATGCTGAAAATTACATTTGTAACATAAGAAAAAGGTAAAAAAGGATAGTTTAAAATCTATGTCTACCATATATATCAATCACTAAGACATAATACTAAGTAAATCAGATAAAATTTAAAGGGTTAGTTTTTTGTGTTTTACACGCACATTACATAAAAAAATGTAGTATCTATATCGCTTCAAGAGGCATTAGCTTCAATATCTCACCTATCCGTATCTCCGTATGCAGAGCTGCGTTACAAAAACATGCAATTGCTCAAAATAAATACGTAACAGCTCCACAATAAATTTTCTTACTGTTTTCCAAATCCGCCATTTAGCCTACTCCCGCGAAACTTTCATCCCTCTAAGCGGAGAACAAAGAAAAAATCCCATAAAAAAAGCGGGTATTTCCGCAAAGAAACGGAACCAAGTAACCTTGTTACACCACTAAAATATGCGTCAAATCTCAGTTACCTATTTTTTATCCGCGTGAACGAAAGTTATGGATTTTTTATTCAGAAGAAACAACGTGGAAAAATAGGTTCTACGTTTCCGGTTTAAGCGCTGAGAGAGAGCGAGAGAGAGAGAGAACCAAATAAAAACAAAATCCTCCAAAACACTTTAAAGACAATAATACATTTGTTACTATATACTCTGCAGTAAAAAAAATGTGGTACAGATCCATACACATATTTAGAAATGGAAGAGGGGAAAGAAAAAAAGACGGAGTTCCCAAGGCGATTAAGGAAAGCGAACAAAACAACAGAAGTTTATTGCAATAAAAGTGAACAATTTGGGTCCGAAATGAATGACGTTTTATTTTCGCTTATTTCTGCGATTGAGAGGGAGGAAATAAAAAAAAAATAATCTGAAGTTCAACGGCCAGTGCTGGAAGCATTGTTTCCGAAAGATGACTTAGAACCGTCTCATAAGAAAAGTTCACCGCAATCAGACGCGTATTGTCCGTGACCTCTGACTTATTTTTTCGTGACGGATCATTCATAAATCTCGATCTAGTATTTACTCTAAGGGACTGTCTGTAAATTACAATTAACTCTATATCCTGGTGTAAATCCCTTTTTTAATAGAGAACTTGTATAAAGCTTATACAATTTTTATTTTATTACATAAATAAAACTGAACGCATGAATTTCTGACAACGGACGCTTTAAACTGCTTGAGATAAATTTTATGGAAGCATACAGCTGTTTAGTTATCTTATTTTCTCCTAGTTTCGATATGGCTTTTCTCTATTTGTGGCTTGGATGTAATAAGTAGGGTGCCTGTTCTTGTGTCGACCGTACGGCCGCGGTGGCCGAGTGGTCTAGGCATCGGATCATGGCTAGGGTGTCATGAGTTCGATCCTAGTATCACTAAAGACCCGCCGTGTAGGGGCGCGATGCACGTTAAATCTGTCGAGAGCTCAAACGTCCTCCCGTTGGTGAGGTAGTTAGGAGAGGGGGTGCCAGCGTGTCGTCCGCGTCACTTGACTATGGTTCAAAATTACGCGGACCGTCGCCAAAAGCCCTCGTGTTGCTAATCAGTGCGACGTTAATATTCACTCACTCACTTGTGTCGACCGTGACATCCGACTGTGGTTAAAAATTATGAGATAAATTTAACAGTGATTAGCGCCACCGGAAACCAGAAAGGAACGCCCTAGATGCTAATTGACAGTCAAAGATTTTCTGGGTATAGTAAAAATATTTTACGAGAAATAAATGCAATGCTATATAGGGCAAATGTAAAGTTCGATTTTAACTCAGAATTTTTCGATTAATTTTCCGTTAGACCTAATCTTTATTATTGATTTACGCTTCTTTAGTCTGTTATTGAATTTTATTATTTAATACTGGCTTAGCCTGTGTGTGTGTTTCGTCAATATTTAGTTTTACGGGAAAATATTTCTTTATGCTGCTTCTTTTACAAAGAGATTTTATAGATGTTTCATTTTGGAGGAACTCTGTAAACGTATAAGTAAACTAGTGCCAATATAACGACAGGTCTTATTTAATTTATACGAGTAGATCACATATTTGTATTAATTTAACTTCCCATTTTGCATTAATTTACTTTAATTCTGCATTAACTTTGGTCCCTATTTGTTTTGATTTACTCCTCATTGAACTTTTGAGGGAATGAGAATTAACACATCGATCGCACTTTGAAGCAACAGGAGGGCTACTGGCAAAACTAATTTCGTAATTTTAAACCATGGTCAAATGAGAAGGCACAACAGATTTAACGTGCAACTTTTCTACACAGCGGAGTTTTAGTGGCATCATGACTCGACAACGTCGGCCACGAGTTCGTGACTATGACCACTAGGCTACCACGGCCACCACTGAGCGTTTGAAATCGATTCATGATACGCTTTAAATGTTGGAATAAATAAGTTCTGTGGTTGAATACATATTGACAGTCCTCTATTTGTGATTTACAAACAATGTTAATTAAAATGACAGAATATTTTTCTAAAGCAAATCTATCCTATTTTCATTCAATTATTTACGTTACTTGCATGTCTAATACTTCCGAATACACGTAGAAAACATCATTACTGCGCTGATTATAATTTTGCCTGATCGAAAACATCCATTGCCATTCTTCATTTCGCAGTTCCTCCCTCACTTCCGTATTGACGAATCAACAGTCACCATGAATCGAATATTGCCTGTTCGTTAATGAAAATTTAAAGCAGCGTCAGAGGTCTGCGTGCCAAGCAAACAATGAACACGGCCCCTCATAGGTCTATAACAGGAAGATAGCAAAATGTCCGTTAAAAGAAGACCAACTTAACGCTCGAGTGATTTTTCCCAATGAGTGTATTTTTTCATCCTAAACCCTCTACCCAGAAGCTGTCTTATGAAAGCCAAGTTAGAGACTTGGTAGACCCATCGAACAAATGATCCGACATGTTCTGTTTTAGATTCTCAGAGTTGTCCTTGAGTAATATTAAACAACAGGACACGTAAAACTTGAAACACTTTCTTATTTTTTTTAAAAAAAAGCTTCATCAGTAAGATTTTGATTTCGCTTTCCTTTCAATATTTTACAATATTACTCATTTATGCGAATCATTTTTTTCTAATATAAATTACGTTCCATCTTCTTGCCTTCTATGCTGTAAAGTTAAATGGGTCATGTTGAAGGAAAAATTGTGCATTTGTGAAACGTTTTTGTATTTTAAAAACGCAATGAAGTAGGCGGATGTACGCGTCGCCAATCCCGCCAATTGATATGAAAATTGCGACACTTTCTGACAGAAAATGATTTCAAGTTTGACATAGTATTTTTTTTAAAAGCTTTTTATTAAAAAAAAAAACGTTACCGTTAGAGCACATTTAAGGATTCTTTAGTGCTAATATTTTTTGATTAAAAAGATAACGAGAGAGGGTTTTGAATTGAGAAGTGTGTCTTTACTATTAAAACATTAATCTTTTATTAGAAATAAAAAACATACGCTTCAATATCGAGTATACGCTTCAAAAGAAAAAGAAAATCTTTTCTTTTTCTTTTAATTTTAATACATTTTTTTTCAATCATTACTATAACCATTTCTTTAATTATCAACTACTGAATCACCTTTTTGGTATCCCCCTAAGAAACATGGAGCGGGGCCTCTAGATAGTTGTTATTGCATTAATTTCAATCCTCATCCTCATTGATCAAAATGATCATTCTGTTACGAATGTCTAAAGCTGAATTTCTAATTAAGCTGAATAGTTTTTATCAATAAAATTTCCAATTTCAGGATATTTACTCAATACACAATGGCAGGCATTTGCGATGCCCTTCACAGAGACATTCAGAAAACGCAACGCAGATTGAAAACGAATACAACAAAGCCCATACGAGCCCCCTAATAGATTTGGCCTCTGGCATACGCCCGACTATTCAGCTTGAGGGTCGTTTATTAATCAACTATGTTATTTTACACATAAATTGTTAGATGTTTTCTTGCAAATGTATTGACAAACGAGAAAACAACTTTACAAGTTTGCAAAACTTCATCCCAGATTAATATCTTATATTCAATGAACAATAAGTGACCATGGTAAGCGTTGTTTCAGTTGGGACCTAATTTCACTAAAAACCACTGTGGAAAGGTTGATGCACATGTTAAAACTGTCGAAGGTTCAGTGGCTCCAATCATGAGGTCTGTCACTGATAATCCTCAAGTTGCTGCTAGGTGTGACGTTAATAAGGAATCAGCCAATCAATGAACAATATAAAATTCTTAACCTCATTTTAAATTTTGACACTAGTACTTTATTATCAAATACTAGATTTGAAAACATAAGCACATGTGATTTAATCATTCTCAATTTCTTAAGGGGAAAAAAGATAAAGGCTTTATTATTTCTAACGGATTAGATATTTATTTTTTTCAGAAGTATAGTCGGGCCTCTATTTGACGAAGTCTCTAAACCCAGAAAAAAAAGTTCGTTATATGGAAAAACCGTTAACTAGAGGTTCGTCTTTTAATATACTTTAAAAGCCACATAAGACAAATTTTAAATTCATAAACACTATATATTATTTAAAAAAGTAATTATTCACACTTTTTTGAAAATTACTATTGATTTGTTTTATATATCTTACCCACCAAAGAGAAATCTGCAAGGAAAACAAGAAAATAAAAAAAAATACATTGTCCAGGAATACACTGAATTTTCAATTTTAAAAGATAATTTTATATTAAAACTAATGAATTTTTAACGACATTTACTAATTTTAAGCCTACGAGTAATTTTAAACGTACATTATTATATATAACCAGTAATTTTAAACATACACTTACCGCATGTGTCCTTAAATTTAATTATTGATAAAATCTGTTAGTTTTATTTGAGTTTCTTTTGTTTGAAAAATTATGACGATTTCATTGCTCAAGGTAAGTTAGGCACCTGGTAATACCAGTTCAAGATCATTGATCACCGTACAATGTGCTAAAAGAGAGAATAATTTGAAAAATGTCCTGAAATATTTTAAAAACTAGGGGGGAATTATAGAAGAGAAAAAAATTCGTTTTATAGAAAATACATTTCACTATTTGGAGGTTATTTTACAAAGCAAATCGTAAAATTTATAACCACGAGAAAAAAAAGCGTTGAAAGTATTTAAATTTCTTAAACATTCATTAACTATGTTTAAGAAAATATGTTTTGTTCCCAATTCAAAACAATAAATAACCAAAATAATCTCAAATAAAAATTTTTAAGAAATAAATTTTGCAAATAATAGTTTTCCAATAATAGTCTTATAGGGCATATTTTTTTAGAATTCAAATCAATTTTTAATATAAATTTACCGGTCATCATGTTCTATCATATACATGTCTTCTGAGATTTCTTGCCAGTTTGATGGTTTCTCCTTTCTTCATTGCTACATATTTCTTTAGAATCAATCGCATTTCGTATCGATGAATGTCTGCCAATCTTTCACATATTTTTATTGAGTGTTTTCAATGTTCTATTAACAATTCTCCGCAAATAAAGGTTCTAACATCAATTCTTTCTAACGCATCTTTTATCATACAAACGGTGCTGTAGCTTGATGTAGAACGGATGAACACAAGGACATACTACAAAACAAGATTTGAAACGTAGAACTATTATTTTTTTAACTCCATATTTTACAAATAAGCTACAGACACAGTTATAAGGTAGAAAGTAACAGCAAACAATTTATTTAAACGAATATATTATAAATAGATAATTATAACCACCACACACACACACCACACAAACGATTTAGAAAATTAATCCTTTAAAAATATTTTAACAACTGCTTCATTCTGAAAAAAAAAAAATGATCTAATTTAGAGTTTGAGCATTGCCATAAAACAATAAGCTCCTTAATAATTTTTTTCTAAAAATGCTTTACAAAGTAGAACATCGCCATGAGAGAATAGAGACAAATTTTCCCTAATTTCAATAATTAAAATTGTAAATTATAGCTCTCGAAGATGTAAAAATCAGTGTGAGGAAAAAAAATTAAAACCTCAAGTTGGTTTGTAATCCTTTGATTGCAGGTCTTGGTTTCCTTTAACTACATCTTTAAGCAACTTGATATTCCATGTCAACGCATTATCCAAAGCAGTAAAAAAATAAAACGTATATTCTCACAAAGCAAAAGCGATCAGTCCAGACCCATGTAATCATCTACTTACAAGTCTGAAGAACTTGCATGGAAAAGGGTAAAGTTCTTTCATTATACCTGCGCAAATCCCACACTCCGCCATAAAAGGCATGATTTCTTTTTTCTCGTTATCAGGCGGAATGAGTTTGCGTGCGATAATCCTTCTTGGGAGTAGCTCTTTAATTGCAGACTCCATGTGTTTAAGGGTTCCGCTTCATTTTATCTTGTTTTTATTCAAAGCGTTTCGCCTCCTCTTGCCTTACTTCCTAGCTGTTGATGCAAAGAGCGTTGAATGAATATTTAAATATTCGTCCAATTTTAAATATTCGTTTTTAATTCCCTCAATTAGGAGAGGTAAATGATAAGATGATGAAACTATCTTTGAAGATTGTGAATTTCGTTTCATTGCATGTCTTAAAAGAAGTATTTTCTTAAACTGTTAATGTCTTTTGGATTTGCTGATTTATTTCTAAATCAGAGATAAATGGAAAGTTAAATGTAAGGAAAGCAATTGTGAGAATTTTCTGTTGCTAATTTTGTTTTCTTTTAAATGGATAGAAGATGGTAAATTAAGGAATTTCTCAGGGAAATTACAGAAGAAATGGGAATCAAAAAATGAATCGCTGTAAGTAAAAATTATTTTAAAAAATGAATTGTAGTATTTGAGGGAGGTTTTTTGGGTTGTACATTGTCATATTAAAAATACCATCAAAAAAGGCATTGTATTGTGTTATGAAATGCATAATATTTAAAAATTTACAGTAGATCTTTGATTTTTCGTTTATTTTTTAAAGGAAAAAATAATAAGAGAATATGTTAATTAGGCATTACACGTTCTTTGTTTTAAGGTTAACTTTTCACAGATTATTTCAAAATTTTTGTACTTCCCAATATTAAATTTCCAATATATTTCCTTAGGAAACAAAATAATAAGAATTTTTGCTGTAAAACAATTAAACAATTTATAGCTTAAAGCTGTATCAGAAAATTTATTCTACTTTATAAGACCTTTAAAATTTTTCAAAAAAAATGTTCCAGTTTTTCTTGAAAAAAAAAATTATGTAACCAATATTTAGTAATGAAGGTTTATTAATGTCACACAAAAAACAAAGCGACATACCTCATAATTTTGAATAAAGGTTAAATGAAGAGTATGACACTGATTTCACCCCTTCTCTAAACCACTAAACCACACCAACAGGAGGACTTTGAGCCACAACATATTTAACATGTATCAGCCCCTCTACATGGCGTATCTTCAGTGACACTATGACACGCCGGTCGCGAGCTGGTGACATGACCATTAGGCAGTGGCCTACATAGACCTATCTTACGGGAAGTTTACATTCTAAAAAACAAGTACACGAAAGCGCTGAGGGGTAATCTCTAGGGTAAAAATCAAGAATCTATTGATCTATTAAGGGGTTGAACCCCCAAATCCTCCTCCTCTGTACGCCACTGCCACTGGACTACCACGTCGACATTCAATAATGAAATATTTTAATATTGTAACATAATATTAAATTGGGTAATAAGCTCTCATTACTATTTCTTGATACAATCGTAACAGTTCGCGCGCGTGTGTATTTCATTTTTATTTATTTATTTTTTGGCCCATAAGAAAAACTCAGTCATTTATAGTGTTTAAAACAACACGAAAAGGAAACTCACGACGGGGAAACTTACATTTGTGATTTATTTAAAAACAAGTATATATTCACCATCCAAAATATGGCATAGAAACCTATTACCCAAAGCAAAGCACGAATTAAAATTCTAAGGAGTAGACTTTCACGGCAATTTTTAGATACATTTGCCTCAAAACAGATGCCGAGAGAACGTGTCTAAAAAGAGAGAAAGAAACATTTTCCTCCTTAAAACACTGTCATCACACGCATTTCTCTTTATTTGGCCGAGTTCAAAGAAACCCGAGTGCCTTTCTGGTCTATAATCGGAATTGTCTTTAACCATTGTTAAAGCACAATGCCATAGAGCTCTTTTGGGAACATTGTTGTGTCCATCGTTTTCTCAAGGACACGGGCTAAGGGGTATTATGCAAAGCCGTTCCAGCGGGTGGCCTTGGCTGGTGGGTGCAAGACACTCGGGATTCGTTTCACCCCGAATCATCGCCTGATCTTGATCTGAGATGACACAAAAGAAAAGGACTTTTACATGAGTAGAATGGACAGATTATTAAGACACTGGAGTGGTTGAATGTACTGGATGGTGTGTGTGTAGGGCAGGGGAGGGTCGAAACTGTGCACTCGCTGACCAGAATTTTAAGTTGGAATGGCGAGGATCGTTTCTGGATTGTGGGGTCAATCAAGATGTCGATATCGGACAGAGTTCTGAAAATTGCTGTGATACTAGTATTATATTTTTTAGAGATAAAGACGTATAAGCGATTGTGGTTCGAAGGAGTGTTGTACTGACTGAGATATTTGAAGGTGGTTGATACTTTTAGAAATAATTTAGTCTCGAATGATTTGCTATCGTTAATTACAGCGATTAAAAATTGGTAATTTTAATGTCAAAATTGCTGAAAATATAATATTTTTTCCGGTTTTTGAAATAAGAGATGAGTATTTCAGAGAATATTATGAAAAAAATATTCCAGCACATATTTCAAACGTTTATATTTTTATTTTTGTACTTCAGGATGTTTGTTGCATTAATTTTTAAATAAATAAATATTTATATTAATTTTCTTAAATGATATTCTGAAAAAATATTATTCGTACAAGATATGTAATATTTTTTAAGTAAATAATAAATAATTAACAAAAAAAAAAAGAAAATGAATTTCTGTTTTCACCATATATTTTTTTTTTTTTTTTGTCTTAAAATTTACTGTATCATTTAAACTACAGCGGCGGTTTTAAAATAATGTAAAAAACTGATGAAACAGAAGAAAAAAACCCACACACAAGGGAAAAAAAATTAAACAAAAATTAAAAATCAAATAAATTACATGGATCTTTTTATATCTTATTTCACAAAAAAATTAACCAACAACAAATTTTAATAAAAATTCGTTAACTAACGCTATATTGTTAAGCAAACGCTATTGAATTCTATATTTTAACTAATATTTCTTCAGAAAACGGGAATGTTATGATTATTTAGTTTACGATATACCTGTGTGTTTGTGACCTTATAATACATGCGAATTTAGCAATGTTTAAAACTTTAATTAACCGTAGTTTTTTTTTAAACATTTTGCACTATTTTTAACAACTATATAAAACCAATCTTTATAATAAACGGATCAAATTTTAAATCATTCTTAAAAGCCAATATTTAAAGCAATAAAGAGATAATGAAATATTAATATATCCATCAGTTAATGAACTTGTCACAAGCTTACTCAATTTAAATTTAATTACTTTTATAAAATATGAAGAATATTAAAAATAAAACAAAAAGACAATGCGTATGGCATACCAGTTAAGAAAAAATATTGTAACGATTAAGTGTTCTAAATCAGTTTTGATTGGATTAGCATTGTGCAACCAGCTGTCAGAAATTATCAAAGACCTTTACTAGAAACATCAGGGTGAATGTTTCATCGATATAAGAATAGCACACAAGTGATAATTATCTGGCTGAACCTCGAACTAAATATGGATATTTTTCGCTCTTCAACAAAGATCTTGATAAAATTCTTTTGTAAAGGTGTCTGCTTCTCAACCCCCAAAATTACCTATCAAGGTTTATTTTTTCTTTACTCTTGCCCTTCGTACAAGGACAGGATACATTTCATTTAACATATTTCACGATTGTCAGACACAAAACAATTCAAGCCGAACGAACATAAGTACATTAAAGACAAACAACTCCAATGATGAGTAACAATACCCAAGAAAGAAAAATTAAAGTGTACTTCAAAAAGCGATTTTTCTCTTTGCAACGTTGGGTGCATTCGAAGAAAAAGTGAAACAAATGGTGTTCGGTAGGGTTTAAAGAAACGCACGACATCGCATAATCCTCGTAATACCTGTTCGCAAATGGCCTTGTGATCAGTTGGGCGTCAGAAACCTCAGCCCATTGTGGCACTTCCCAAGAGACCTCTTTGTTGGAGGAGTAGGATACCCCAGCACGGAGCCTCTTCCTTCCCTGCAAATCCCACAAAATCGCCCTATCACGCGGGGTTGTGCACCCTTCTCCCCATAGGGTTTCCGCCGGAAGTGCATCCATACAGGTAGTCAGCCACCTGTGACAAACCTCTGTTCCTCTTTATGTTTGGAATTTTTTTTCTTTCTTTCTATTTTCCATTCCCATGTTTCGCAGTGGAATACGAAATGAAATGGGGTTCGAGATATTTTTGTGGGAGAAAAATGTTTTTCTCAGGTGGATGTAGGGAATAAGCGTATTTTTTTTTAACTGGATGGGGACTGTGGAATTTTCAGGGGTTGAATGATATGGAATGATCGAAGGGGGGGGGGGTGCTGTTTAGTTCTTAAAGTATGGTAATCGTTTCAAACGCAGGGAATAAACGAGGTATTAGATTATGTGTAGCGTAGGTATCGGATTGCACAGAGCTCTTTTTGTGTGACCCTCTCCCTCTTCCCTTTTTTAACAGCAGCGAAAACGTTATTTTTTTAAATGCCCTTTTATAAGTTTCACTTGTATGTAAAGGAATCTTTGAACTCCATTTTTACCCACTTTAAAAGGTCAGATTAATTCGAAATTTTGCACACTTGTGTAGGGCCAATGACAATACAATAATTTAATAATTTTATTCCATTGCCTAGATCACACACAGTATTAACGATTTCCCATTTTCAGATCCCTCTGGCGACTCATTTCAGATCCCATTTCCAGATTTGGCGGCTAAAAAAATTCAGTTACAACTTAGTTCGATTAACTATAAAAAGGGTGTTTTTTAGATTTTTTAAACTATAATATATTATTTTTTTAAAAAATACTTGTTGCCTTTTTTTCTGTACAGGATGAACTTTTAACCAGTTTCATTGAAAATATTCACAGGAATTTAAGATTCGTATTGCCATTATACAGAATATGTAAATACTTTCATTTGCAAATGATGGATAAAAAATGGATTAATTCTCTGTACAAATGACTTAATTATTCTGTTCTGGACAATTTTATTACGATTTTAATATTTATAATTGTTATATAATCATAGTAGGGCTAGATGTACGATTACAAATTTATTCGTGCTTTAGAAAATTCAAATATGCTTTAATGTGAATGCTAAATTTAATACAATACAAAAGCTTGTTTTGTAATATAAGAAGTTTTTCTCCTAAAATTTTTCGTATAGTATAAATATTATATTAAAATTAAAAGGAATTACAATTTTAAAAAAATCTTTTTAATTAGTTATTTATGACAGTTTGGATGCCATTGAAAAAAATGTGTTTCGTAATATTTTTCTATGATTCTCAATTTTCTATCTTCCTTGTGTGTTATTCTGAGTTATGAAACATTAAAAAAAAGTTTTCCGAAGCAATATTTTGTTTTCAATGAAAAATTTTACTCGCATAAAGTATATTTGAATATTTTACTTAAAAGTACAAGCCCAGTAAAGACCCGTAGAGAACCCGTAGATAGGTTAAAAACGTGTAGAGAACATTTAAGGCTTTAAAAATAACTTCCTATTTCAATTTTCTTTTCTTTTTGTCTATTAACCTTTAAAAAAATAAGATATTTCTTATGAATATTTATGCAGTTTTAAGGCGCAGCGTGCAACTCGTTACCATCTCGTTAAGTGAGTAATAGTTTAACATTATCCTTTCTCCCACTATGCTTTGCAACTCATCTATTCAAACTTTGTTTCTTTTCCATTTTTTAAAAAGTATGGAGGTTTAGGTCTCACAGATGCCGTAGTATCATAATTAAGTTCAGACATAATTTATAATATAGCTTTAGTTAACATATGTTTATTTCTGCTTAATAAAAATATCAAGAATATTTATAATCATGGTGTGATTCGCTTAATCGAAGCCTAGCAAAATAAATAATTAATTGCCTTTAAATGAAGTCTATAAGCAGTTATTTTGAAATATTCTTCACCATCTCTCTGTATAGGCTTACTTAGGACCCTTTTCCGAAATCTATCTCTTTATGAGATACTAACTTCACAATCTATTTATCGCTCTTTTAGTATGTACTAGCGCTTCGTTTTACACTCTAGGTCTGTGGTCTTCAAACTTTTTTGTCTCTTTTGTTTTCTTTTTTTCTCTGTTCTTAACATTATATAATGCTTTAGGAAACCCCATTCCACACACTCTTAAAGGAATATATCTTAAACTAATATTTAGAATAGATTGACATGTTATAGATACTTAAAAAAAGACAATTTTTTTTTTAAAAAAAGTTTTGCATTTGTTATCAAAAAAATTTTAATATAATTTATTCATGAATGATGTTTATTTACGATTCAAGTATCATCGACCCATGCATTTTACCTTCGGGGCCCTTGTTTAGATATGAGAGCCTTGTTAGTGGAACTATTGTTACACATGTTGGGGCCCCCGTATCATTGATACGGCGATAGCTACGACCCTGTTCTTGCTTAAATTTAGATATGCTGATAAGTTGTTCCCTTTCCTTCATTGAAAGTATTTTTTCCCACAAGTGAAAAAAGGTGCATTTTCCCTTAAAAAAAACAATTTAGTTTTGCAAAACATTGTACTAACAAGTAAAAAGTTTCATGGAATCCGTGATAGTAACCAGTACAATATTCACAATCTAGTAGGTAGTACTCATGGGGCCCCTGGGTATATCTCGTAGAACTTTAGAGTTCCGTGGAACACAGTTTGAAAACCAGTGCCCTAGATAATCCCTCATATACTAGCTCTAGATCTGTTTCAATAATAATGCTTATTAGTAAATATCATGGTTTTTCCACAAAGAAAGATTCTCAATAAAAGTCATAAATCAAACCCAGGATATTAGTTTAAGCTCACTTAGTTCGTATTAAAGAGTTTCATAGAACTTCAAACATACAGTATCGTAATGAAACGCAAATATTTTTCACGCAAATAAAAGTAACTACCCGTTACCCGTCCGCTGCCCTGGGTATTTTAAGATGTTGTATGAATACATTAGATCTTGGCATTAAGCTTTTAATTGTTTTCAAAAACATTCTTATAACCCTAGCGTCTTGATTTAATAAATGATAGTTTAAAAAACTAAAAAACCAGCATTTATAGTTATCGAACTAAGAAATTTCTGACGCATCATCCCCTTTTTCACATAAAGAACACTTTTTTGTTTGTTGTATTTGTATTAACCACGATTGTTTTCGCTTTAAGGTTGTAACTTAAATCTTTTAGTCGCCAAATCTACAAATGGTATGTAGAATTAATCACCAAATCTGGAAATGGGAAATCGTTAATTCTGATGATCCTGATCAGGACAATTTAACAAAATTATTAAATTATTGTATTGTCATTGGTCCTTGACAAGTGTGCAAAATTTCGAATTAATATGATCTTTTAAAGTGGGTAAAAATCGAGTTCAAAGATTCCGTTACATACAGGTGAAGCGAATAAAAGCGTCTTAAAAAGGATCTGAAATTCTAAAAGTAAAGAGTATTTCATTTATACTGCCGTAACTCTTCTTGCTAGTCAATTTCCGTAAAACTTGTTAGCGGATCTCTATTTAACAGAAAAGGCATGCTTGCCAAATTTAAAGTCTGTGGGTCTAATAGTTTCATAGATCTCGTGATAAGCGAGGGAATGAGAATGTGAGTCACTTTTCTCCTATGTATATTTTGATTGATGATTACATATATTTTGTAGAAAAAATATCAGATATACAGGTGATTAATTGAATGAATTTTCTTTTACTTATTCTGGTTATTATACGCAAAATATGTTGTAAACGTATCTATTTATAAATATGAATTTTTACACTGGATTCTAATTGCAAAGTTTTGAGTGAAAGTTTAAAATGAAAAAAAATTATCAAATTTATTACATTCCTCTTTTATTATTGTAAAATATTTTTACAATCTGTCATGTCATTTAATTATTTTTGCTAGAAGATTAATCTTCTATCTAAATGAAACAACATGCAAAGCAAAATTTATTTTAAATGTTGACTAGATTCTTACAGAATAAAATGAAAATGAAAGATCAAATGGAATGATTTATTCTCGATGAGAAGAGGAAGGAAAAAATTCTTTTAGAGCACATGCATTTAAAGAGAAACAAGAGAAAGAAAGGCGCAATAAAAAAAAGAGAAGAAAGTTTCATCCATTCAAAAAGAGGAAATAGAATGGACTAAATCAAAATGTATTTCTCTCACGTGTAAAATTTTGTTTTATACCCAAAAGCCTCAGGCGTTCAAAAAGTTCAAACTATTTTTAAATTTGAAACAAATTTAATAAAAGAAAGTTTGAACTTTGAAGATCTGACAAATAGCATTTTCAAGATCAAATATTTGACGTCATGAAAAGTTTTGCTATAGAATGGGAATAACAATTGAATAGCTTAAAATAAAGTTCTGTCTCTTTTCATGTCTATATCAAACGAGCCTGGTGCATGTTCTTTTTTAATCGTGCCAAAAAAAAAGAAAAAAAAGAAGCCAAGGTTTTAAAAAAATTAGATTCTATTAATCTTGTTTCACAAGCTGAATAGATGTCTACTAACGTAGGATTTTTTAAAATTTAGTATCTCTATCTGATGTAATTGTCATCTAACTATTCGAATATCCACGCCAAGCTGTGCTTCGCGAAGATTTTCTGTTCTAATTTGATATCACGAATTTCATCAGTAATAGTGGGCAGCAGTAGGTTTGTGATGGAATCGGGATTGAAGGCCATGACTTTTTCAATAAGGTCAGTTTTCGATCTTAATCATTGGCTGTTGATAAATGGCTTGAAAACAAAGAAAATGTATCTAATTTATAAACTTTTTACTTCATGGTTATTTTCTGTGTGTGTGGACTCTTTTTTTTGCTCTTTTATTTAAATTAAGGCATTTAAAATTACCACAGATTAAACACAAAGATTTAATTTTCGATACGCCTTTTATTTCAACCCATCCATAGTTTTGAAAAGAAATTTGTGTAGGTACTTACATATTATACCATCGACCCATTTCTCCAAATCAAAAGATGTCGCCAATTATAAAATATCGCCAAATTCACTCATCATTGTAATTACGTTCGAACATGAGCGGGAACGATTTCCACTACTGGCTGTATATCGCAGCATTTGGCGACGCCTTTTGATTTGATGAAATTGGTCAAGAGGAAGAGTTATATTATCGTCCCACTCTTTAGTAACACGGGGCGACACCTGAGCTGTCATCCCACCTCTCCTAACTTTCACACCATACCGACGGAGGACGTTTTAGCCCCGATAGATTTAACGGGCATCGGTCCATCTATTATACAGCGGGTCTTCAGTGGTATCAGAACTCGAGTCCGTGACTCTACAGCGCCAACCATGAGTTCGTAACCGATGCAATGGACTAAATTCATGACGGTCACATGATAAATGCAATCATGTGTTCTCTATTGAATCCAAAACTAATCTTAGACTTGTACTTGCTTTATCCTACTTGTAAAATTTAAATAAAATTTCAGATTTGATAATTAGATAAAAATGTTCAAATAATAAGATTTTCAAAAATATTTTCAAAATTAAAAAGAAATACTTTTATTGTAGGTGAATGTTATTTATCTGTGTGCATTATTATTGTTTACAAATATATACTTTTTAAAAGAATCTGTAAAAAGTAAAGTTGGCAACAGTGAAGCGCATGAAGTGATTGGCTGGAAACACGTGTTTGTAGTTATCGTGTGATTATGACGTCACATGAATTTAACTTGTTGGTCAGTACCAAAATATTTTATTTTATAATAAAAACTTTTTATATGTAAAGCATAACGATACTACAACTTACCACGATCTTGTCACACATAGTCTGTTACTGCTAAACTATTTTTAAGCAATATAAAATAAAATTAAAGTCAATTCCTACTTAAGTCAAAAAAGAAAAATTTTATTTCAGTTAATCAAATTTAATTAATGTATTAATATTTGAAAAAACTGTGTATTAACATTGTGTCATACGCTACAAGTTTAAAAAAATATATTTGAATTTGCGTGGCGCCATCTATTGAAGTTAGTTGTAACTTCGTCAGAAATAGCGCAGAATAAATTTAAAATTAAAAAATAAAATATAATTAATGAATTAATATTTGAAAAAACTGTATTAACATCAAGTTTCATCCACTACAAGTTTAAAAAAATGTATTTAAACTTGAGTTGATGAATAAAAAGGATTTTATTAACGATTAAAAATTTGAATTTGAGATATATATAGGGAGAGTGTGAACTGATAGTAGGAATTGAAAAAATGATGCAACGAGCTTTAAAAACTGCAATGGATATATTTCAGCCAACGAACTGCAAACGAAATGAAACTAAAAACTATGCATGAATAAATTATGAATCGAATATCTCGATTAGAATGGGTGATGAAAGTGATTAATGATAGATAGGAATGCAGACTACATTGACAGAGAGCAGACGTTTCGAATGCTTGAGATTCTTCGGTGGGTAGTTAATGCCAAAGAATAAATGTTCGATAGTCATTGTTCCGTCGATACGTCGTGATCAGTGTCACAAAAGGGGTGATAGGTTCATATATGCGCGGCCTTTTTTTATTATTACTTCGTATGGATAGGATGAACTGAAATACAATGTAGTTATTTCCAATCGGTGATTTGATATCGGATGTTGGCATTGTCGTTTCAGATTGTGAGTGGAATAATTTCTCATTTGGCCTACGTGCCAAGAAATGAGATGATAAAGATATTTTTAGGGCAAATACTTCTACATTCTGTTGAAGGGCCATTTTTTTAAAGTTCAGTCGAAAATATGATGGAAGAAATGCAGTTAAGAGTTAAAAATTATCACATGTAAAAATTATACAGTTAAAAATTATCACATGTGTATCATGTATAAAATTTTGGTATTTTTATTACTTGTATAAAATCCTTTATATTAACAATTTTTCAATACTTGTTCCTTAGGTAAAATATATTTATAAATTGATGAAATTCTATGTCTTGCTTACATTAAAATTTGTATGTAAAAAGGATTATGCCTCCGTTAAAAATCTTCTACATAAAATTGCTTTATTAATGATAAATTGCTTTTATTATTGAGATCTTTCTTCGCCTTATACATTTATAAATAATCGATTGTTTTCCTTAAAGTTTAAGATTCTGGAGAAATATGTATTTAAAAAGTAGATTCTCTCTCTTTAAAATTTTGCTTATAAATTTGTTTTTAAATGTTAAAAAAAGTTTTGAAATATATAACGTATTTCTGAGAGAAATATTTGAGTCTTAACAATATATAGTAACTATATACTTACTATAAAGAGAAAATAATATTTGAAAAACCTTTTTTAGTTTTAAAATTAACATTTTGAGAAACAAATGCCAAACGGGATTTAAAGTCTTCCTTTTTCTTAAAAAAAATAATGTATTGTTAAATATAATGTTAAAGCGACTACGAGTTTAAATGATTGCACTAAAGGCTGTCTTCGCCAAATATACGACAGTCTGAACTAAACGCAGAGCATATTTTCAGACAGGAATATGTTTAAATTTCCATGAAAATATCTGCAACGGGTGTAAATTATACATCTCTGTTTATAATATAGCGTTTTTAAAGCTTCGTAAATAATTAATTTTTTCTTTAAACATGTAACTGAACTGAACTCAGTGGCGCAATAGCCATGAGGGCCAAGACCTACTGCGCCTATCTCAGTTTACGTGACCTTAGGCGCTGGGGTGCATGTACTTATATTTCGGTCAAGTGGTCAATCTGACGCGAAACCCCCAGTGTTCAGTTCGCAAGCAAGCTTGGTATTCATTTATTGACTAACTAAAGGGATGAAAGGCTAAGTCGACCTTGCCCAGCCCGGGATTTGAGTCCCAGACCTGTGGCGTGGAAGTGCGGTACACTACCACTCAGCCACTGGGCTTCTTAAACATGTAAAGGGGTAGATCATTTTGTATTACGGTATGGGAGGAAAATATGAGGAATATAATAAAATATGATGCTCTCTGAAGGACAGTGAAGCCAAAATTTAATATTAATGTTGGAGTTCATTCATATCTCAAAAATATTCCAAATTCGAGTACTATGCTTTAACATTAAGCGAAGACAGCCTTAATGTTGTTAATACATTTAACTACTACTATAAAAATATATATTGTGTACAGAGTAATAAATATAATTAATTATTTAGAGAGAATGAAGTGTACTTAGGAAGAAAGTAGTGACACGAGAATGAGATTCCAATAAGTGTTTACTGCATATATAAATATATTTCATAATTCTAATAGACACATTAATTAAATATTAATGCTTAAAAAAGGAATATTTTGTCAAAGATGCAATAACACCAGGTACTGCTAACAATGTTGTTCCAATACATAGTCGAAAAAAACTCTTTGATTTGAAGAACGGCTGGTGATAACTTTTTTTCCCGCACTCGCATTCCGTGTGCTCATCCGCCAGAAGTGATGTCGAAAAGAAAACCGAAATTAAACCCTCGAATGAGCCCCTCCAAAGAGTGTAAAATGCAGAAATGATGTATGATCGTAAAACAACGGTGTTCGTTTGTGATATACCTTTGTGATCGAGGGGGGGGGGGGGATGCTTTGAACCACGAACTTACGAAGCGGTCATTTTGACGCGCCACTGACTTCTGATGGTCTTTCTATTGATATCCGCCATTTTGTTTCCAGAGGCGGATATTTATAGTATACTCTTTCAGTAAAAGTTCACTTTTTTGTCTGAGTGCGTATGCTTTATCATTATTTTTTCTCTTTCAATACATTGCTACTTTCCTCCCTTTTGAATGGGGATGTTTTTATTAAATCTACACACATACACAAACAGGGAGATTTTAATAATCTCTATTGAGGAAAAAAAAGAAAATAGGGTTTACTCGATAAAAGCTTTTAAAAAAAATAATGAAATACGTAAAGGTTAACATGTATTCATCTGTTACGATGATAAATCTGTGTTTCATATAACGTCCTAATGTTGAGACGGAAAATGAAAAAATAGCGATTAAGTCAGTGAAATTTACGGTAATTCCTAAAAAAAAATCCTCTATAAAAACAATTTTGTTACTAATACCACCCGGTCGGCGAGACACATCGAGAGCCACGAAATTCATGGAGTCAAGGGGTTGTGGCGGTTGTATGTATACAAGCCAGTAACAGCCTCCGGACTGAAGGGATCATTTTAGTCCAGCGGTATGTTACGTGCTTACAGATTAGAAGGTACCGAGATCGAATCTCCTTCATTGGTGACTTTGACGCTGAACAAAGAAAACCGCAACCTTCGTGCAGCTTTCGTGGCGCCAACTACCCGCCGCAAATGCAACCAAGCCGTCAGACACATATGAAGCAACCAACAAGCCGTCAGACCCAAATGATGCAACAACAACAACTTAAATCTTGCCATAACAACGATAGTGTTCGTTTGCGTACCGTATCACTGGTAGGAGAGTGTGTGGCGGTTGTATTTATTTAAGCCAATAACAGCCTCCGGACTGAAGTGATCATTTTAGTTCAGTGGTATGTTACGTGCTTACAGATCAGAAGGTACTGAGATCGAATCTCCTTCAGGGCTATATTACGCCTGTCGTTAGTCTCAACTTTGAGCACCATGCAAGACACAGTACGTTTGGGCTCCGTTCCTGTGACGTCATAAGATTTCTTGAGGTTCTTGACCCCTATGCAAAAATAGGCCGCCTCATCTGCGACCCTTTTAAGTAGACAGCATACATACCTAAATAATTGTACAAACAGAATAACCTGAAACAAAAAAAATATTCGTGACTCAGAAGCTAACAAACCTAAGCACAAAGCGACTGCCACCTTTCGATCAAATGAGTCGGGATGGTGCATAGTGATAAGCCTTGGCAAGGACGACAGATATAACATAATGCAGTTTTGCCACCGTTGCTAGTTGGCGTATAGTTCGAAATTCACAGTTTTTCAGAGAATATTTTTGGCAATAGCATTTGACGATTGAAATTATTCAGATCATGATCTTACTGAGGGCAAGTAGAGAATTAGGTGAGGTGCTCCAGGGACTTCCTAAGGCATTGGCCAACTGGGCCTGGACCCAGGGCCTCTTCCTCAGTGGGGGCCTCGTTTCGTTCTCGACTCAGTCTTAATAAAATCATTATCCGGATAATTTTAATGGTCGAATATTATTCCTGTGCAAATTCTCCGCAAAACATGCAGTTTAAAACTGGGAATTTCAAACCGCATGTCAATTGGCAAAAGTGGCAAGTCTGTATTGTGCGATGACCATTGTCCATGTCTATGCCATACCATAAATAATCATTCAACTCATTTAGTCAAAATGCGGCCATCGGTCGAGCTAGGTTTTTGAGATTGTGAGTCGTGCACATTTGTTTGTTTCAAATTACCGTTTGTACGAGTATTTGCCAAAGCATGTTATATACTATCTACTTTTAAAGATCACATGTAGACCCGACAAAAAATCAAGATTTCTTTGGGCCCAGAGCCTCAAAAATTCCTAAGACGCCCTTGTCAGTCCACCGCCAAAGACTGATGCCCTGGTTCTAGTTGACCCATGCTTTAAAATGTCCCTGCTTCGTTCCAATCCAATTTTGAGGGAAGACTTCTTGGAAGGTGGTTAGAGACACTCCACCTTTCTTCCACCAGCCTCTCGAGGAGACTTTCGGCTCGACGAATTTTTAGATTACCCCCATTTGCCGCACAGGCACTATACATTTACAAACATTTATGCCTTTTCCAGGATTTGAGCCCAGCCCTACGGAACAGCAGTCAGCGTCACTAACCACTGTACCATCTGGACGGTAAAAAGTAATTCTGTAATTCGATTTAAAAACACAGTCCCGGAAGATATATATATTGCATTGCATTAACTTCAGCTTAATCGAGGAAGATATGTCTCACATAAGCAAAATGAAATTCATAGGTTCAACGACATGAAAGTTACACAGCTTTCAAGCATTTTATTTACTTTTTTTTTATGAATCATTTTATGATTATGTTTCATTTGACATTCTTGAGGTAAATAAACTGGGTTTGGTTGTTACTGCCTTATGCATACATATTAACGTTCTACAAACAGTTGAGCGTAATGGGATGGATATTTTATGGGTATCTATCTCTGGAGACACAGAAACTATTAATGGAAACTATGAAATATTATACTCTATATTTGTAATAAAATAACTGTTTTCAGAAAAATATTAAATAATCGTAAGTAAAATTCAATAAGCTAATGATTTGTTTTATCACAGATATGCATTTTGGTTTGTATATTGCAATGCATAGTACAATACAATATCAGTGAAAAGAGTATATAGCTTAGTATATATGATTGGAATACATCGTTAATTTGACTAATTAAATTATCGGCTTAAATTTAAATCTCGCCATATAATTTCACAATCTTAAAATAGATTCATTTTTATATAAATTTAATTCGGATATTGATTTAGTTAAAATTCTACTTTTCCTGTTTAAATTGCTTATCGAGAAGATTGCATTTGAATATTTCACTAAACTTTTCAAAAAGTTTTATGAACGTGTTTAACGTGGATAAGATTTTCTGATTAAAATCCATATTCAAATTACTTATTATTTGATATCATGTAGCTTTAAATTTCAAAGGATGAATAAATTTTCAAAGTAGTAGGTTAAAACTCATACCCATTTCCTGATTAAACACAGAGTGAGTGCCTATTAACGTAGCACTTTTAAGAAATATGAAGGCTGTCAGTGACGGATATCGTAATTTTGAACGACGGTCAAGTGACGAGGAGGATATCTGAGCCGTCACACACTCTCCTAACTTCAAAACCAGGCCAACGTGAGTATTTTGAACCTCGACAGATTTAACGTGCATTCATTCCTGTACACGGCAGGTCTTCAGTGGCATCAGAACTCGACCGTTCATGATCATGACCAAAAGACTACCGCGGCTACGATTAAATATAGAATAAGTATCTTTTGAGATATTTTGACATTATATGATTTTCCTAAATTTTGATATTATAAACTGTCTTCGTACTATAATTTTCTAAAAAAAAAATTACTGCAATAAAAAAGAATACATTATTTATTTTTCTTTCCTTTTCACGAGTTTAGTTTGATTTTCACGAGATATTGTTTCGAATTTTTCTCAAAGTTCTTTTTTCCTTTTATTGCAAACATTTCTGTGGAATTTAATCACAAACATGAACGGTTTCAAAACACAATTTAAGAAAAAGTTTATTTTAAAAAATTCGACAGTGACAGGTTACTGACATGTTATTTTGATATATAATGCGATTCCGAAAAATTTCAATTTAAATGCAGCAGAATTTTTTTTTATAACAATGTGCAGTGTTTGTTTTGATTGAAAATACTGATGAAAATCTTTTTAAAAAAAATGTTTGACAAATTTTAAAAGTTGTCGAAAGTATATAAATAAACGAAGTTTTCATTTTATTTAATACCACTCGCGATACTCGGAGTTGCACGGAAATCGAAAAACTTTGAACTGTGATTGAAGTATAAACTCTCAATGTTTTTTTAAAGATTTTTCAAATCCAATTTTCTACAAATTCTCTTTTAGTAAAAGTTACGTGTATAAACAAGGATTCCTTTTTTAAAAAAAAAATAAGAAATATCGACTTTCTCTTATTTTGAATATTTATTTTTCGAGAAATGCTTTACAAAGAATTAAATTCGTAAAAAAAATTACGAAAAAATTTCAAACATTTTTGATATACAACGTTGTATAATTCAAGCAGAACAAACTTTAAAACTTCGTTCAAAAGTAAACGTTTTCGAATTTATACAAAAACAATCGATGCCAATTATAAAAAACATAGTATTAATTGAAGCAGCTGATTTCAGAACAATAAACATAAAACTAGTAATAAGTTATTCACATCGAGAAACAAACGATAATTATTATGAATGATCAAATTAAATATGTGTACAGGAGAGTATGTTACAATTAAAATATTTAACTGAAATTGTCAAAATTATGACAAAAAAAATGAAAAACAAACAAACAATTTAGCAAAAAATAAACACATAAAAAGAATTAAAAATTAAGTCAAATTGTTCTACAGATTTAGCGTTTGCAAGTATTTTATTAAGAATAGAAGGAAAAAAAACAGAAAAAAAATTCTAGAAATGGTGATTTCTTGAATATTTAAATTGTTTGATATATCCCCAAATATTTTCTAAGGAAGAAGCTAAAAGACCCCCCCCCCCATTTTCATTATTTTGAATATCGAAAAAAAAATTATTGCTTTTATTATAAATACAAAGGAAAATTATTTTTAAACATATTTCACAAATAAGCTCGATTGTAAATAACTATAACCTTTGCAATCTGTTCTTTACGAATAACCACAATATCCCGTGCTCAATAGAAATAGCCCCGAAATTATACTTCATTAGCGAAGCTTAAATATAACTAGCAAGTAAAGAATGGTTATTCTAATTCTGACAGAATTGAATAATGGTTAGAGCCTTTCAAACAACGCACGAAAACACGAACTGCAGTTTAGAGATAAAAATCTCTTAATTTGTCATCCTGCCTCTATAATAAACCGGTAAGGATATCTGCCTATTTATAGCTGCATCACGGTAATCTTCACAATTGTTCTCAGAATGACCACCGATTGTTCTTATAAGCCTTCAATAATACACACGTTGCTCATTTACAGAGGTGTCGAATCTTGACCATAATTAAATCTAATGGATCACTTCGAAGAAAGAGACGAAAGTTGTTCATCTTGCTAAATTGTTTTCAATATGCATCGGGCGTAGCACGTCAAAAAATAAGGAAATATTTGAATTAGGAAACGTGGTAATGATCTCATTGTTATGTTATGAATAGGCCTTTTCATTTTGAGTTTCGATGATTGAAAAAGAAAAGGATTGGATTGAGCTACAATTGCATGAAATGTTATTTTAGTTTTGATGATTTTCTTTATATATTTAAAACAAATACATATACATAAATTAAATAAGACGGATCCATTTGGTAAACATACTACGTCGTTTCTCGATGAAAGCATCACGCAAATTTCTCAGCAATGTGTAATAACAGGCACTAGTAATGGTCTGACCCTTCTCCAGTAGTCTATCTAATATGACTCCTTGAAAATCCACAAAAACAGACAGTATGACTTTCACGGCAGACTTCTATATCTTAGCCTTTTGGGGGGAATGGAGGTGAGATGTTATGCTTCCACTCCTTGTTCATTTCTTTGGTTTCTGGATCCTATTGCTAGAGATCCAAGATCGATCTATAGTTTCCAGGCGATCAAAAAGATTATCTTCGTTTTGCTCCAAGAGACTGAACATTTCTCTTGACAGGTTTCACTGTGTTTCCTTCTTAAAAAGAGTCAGTAAACGTGAACCCAGCGTGCTGACAACTTTGACGCGTGCAGTTCTTCGTGAACAATTTTCAACGCATTGCCCTAAGATCAGTCTCATTCATGGTGGTCATTCCTTGGTCATAGAGGGTTATTCCTCGATCTTATAGGACTCCACTTTCTTCACGGAGGCAGCAGCATCCGTAAGTGATGGTCTTATACTGTGATGGATATGTGAGCAATATGAAAAAGTGCTTTTTCTGCCTCACAGCAAACACTCTTGTGGAAAGGATAGCCATATGAGACGGGCTGTTATTTCCATAAACAGCCGTCATTTCATCGTGGATTTGCCAGGCATTGTAACCTTTCAAATAAATCACGTTGTGAGCCTCTGTTTTCTGCATATTTCGGGTTATTTCAATCTACGGCTTCTTTAAGGAAGCAAATCAACGCTAATAGCTGTTATATTTGCAACTTTTGTGCATAAGGATTAATTAACATACAGAATATATTTTATCCAGATATCGGTTATTTCTCACTAATAATTAAAACTGTGCGACACGAGCATGTCAATCAAACAACTAAACTAACGCTATTCTTCATCAAATGGTCATAAAAATGATACATAAAACCAGTGACGTATTGCGGCAATTAGTCCCTATGCAAAAGTAGGCTCCACCTGTGACCTTTTTGAGTAAACAATATATGGACGTATATAACATACGTTCCCAAAAACGAGGACAAACTCTAAGCCGTAACAAATAAATGTGTGTGACTCGCGATCTTACAGACCTGAGTAAAAAGCCGACATCCGCCTTTGAACTAAATGAATTATGGGGATAGGCTTTGGCTTAGACAAGGACGATTAATATGGTTATGTGGTCTCGACACTGTTGTCAGTTGGCATACAGTTTAAAATCCCAGCTTTTCGCAGAATATGCACTAGAATAATATTTGATAATTAAAACTATTCAGATAGTGATCTCATTGATCCTAAATCTGGGTTCCCTACCGAAAAAGAGGCCTTGAGCCCGGGTTCAGTTCACCTATGCCATAAATGTGTCCCAGTATAAAACACAAAAATTTAATCTGTGAACATATAATTATCGTATATAATATTCAAGTAAATAATATGTACTCCAATGTAAATATGCCCTACCAAAAAATTATCTTTCATTTTTATTTATTTTTTGTGGTGTAAATCGTCGTTAACCACGTTGTTTGAAAGTCAAAAGAAAGTATATCAAGAGCTGAAGCTTCATTTTATTTATCTGGAGTCTAGCTATAAGGCATGCGAGCAGCCTGAATAAATGAAACAAAATGTTTTGTTTTTACTTAAGAATTCATTGACAGTATACTCAGATATATATATAAAAAACAGTACCACGTTATAAACTACAAAACAAAGAAGAAAGAAAGTGTAAAATATAAAAACGTTAAAAAAATTTCCCTAAACAAAGGTATATATATTTATCACTTATCATTTCATTTAATAATAATATTTAGTTTTCTAAGCATTTGGAAAAAGTTGATTTATGAACTGTTAGAACTATCTTTAAGATTCTTTTTAGTTCATATTGTTCCGGATTAATTAGTTAAGCATTGTTAAAACAAACTTCTTTCTCACAGATACGATTCATTAAATGTTTATCCGCTTGGTAAAAAGTTATTTGGTTAAGAAAAAAAAAAAAGAAAGAAAGAAAAGAAGATAGAGAGAGACTAGCTGCTTTAAAAAAATGCAGAACAAAGTACAATGAAAGCAGCCATATTTGGTCATCGTCTCACTTCCAGTTTTATGGCGATTTTCAACTGTTTGCAGTTTTTAACAATTTGGAAAGTACCTAGTGAATAAGTAAACCTTTTTGAAATTTGCAGTTAATAGAGAATTCACACTAAACTCTCTCTCTAATGTCATATACAAAAGAACCTATTATAAATTTCTGAGACATTTTTGTGAGAATAGGTGAGCTATTTAATGGTTTTATGTTAAATACTTCCAAACTATTTATACGCATCAAATAAATATTTTTAGCATCCCATTTTTTTTAATAAAAATGTAATGGTTCGTGTAATTATATATATCGAGAATATGCGGACTAAAAAATTTTGAAAAAGGAACGAGAGTATTTTAATTTGTGATTTAATATTCTAAAAATAATTCTAAACTCTTACATAATAATTCATCTGGAATTAAACACAGGTAGTGTACTAATCAATTATAGAATTTTCAGAAAAAAATTAATTTTTATTTATTGTCGTGAGAAAAAGGATATAAGCATGTTCTCTGTGTTTCAATAAAAAAAAAAAATAATTTTGCATTTAATGGAATTTTTAAAAATATTTCTTTGTTTTAAATTTCTTTTATTTTTATTATTATTTAACCACTCAAATCTAAAGCATTACTGAGATATTAAGATGAACGAGTAAATATAGTCTATTCTATAATCACATACCTGCATATCTGATACTAAGACTGGAAAAACATGAAGTTTTGAATAATTTTGAGATATTTATACCATGTTCTGAATAAATTAAATTAAGCAGTCGTATGGTAAAAAAATGTCTGCACAATTAGAGTATGCATATGTCTGCTAATTCAAACACAATTACACTATTCTTAGCATAAATGTGGTTAAAAATGGCTTTTGTTGATATGTTTGATAGACTGTGAAGTGTGAGTTTTCTTAAGTTGAGCCAATCCGTCCATTGACACCCGCGCAATGGGTTATTTAACATTATAAAAAAATGAAGAAAAAGAAAATGGGGAAGCTGCTTACTCACTTTCATTACAGAATTTTCTTCGACTATTTTTATACTATTGTCGATTTGCTTTTCTTAAAATTCCTTTTTTGTTTCTCTTTCTTTGAACGATACTCATCAAGCGTTCCACTTCAGTTTCCTTTACATTAGTACTTTTTTTTAGATGAAAAATCTGCATATTATATCTGTTTTCCGCTGATATTTCGATTTCAGATTTTTTTTCCCCCGACAGATAATTTTCTCTCATTCCCTTCTTGTTTATTTGTATAAAGTCAGCTTGACGACATTTTAAAAATGTCTAAATAGATGATCAGCAAGGAATTCGAAACATTTTTTCCCCGGAAAAATTGTAGACAAAGGTATGCATAAAGTTTAACATAAATTAAAAACTGAAAAGTGAATTCTAAAAGATTTTAGATTTTTCACGAATTCTTGCAATTATAGGTATGAAAAATAACTTATGACCACATTTTGTCTCTCTGTCCCCCCCCCTCCCTCTCTCTATATATCTTGATTTATAATTGTTATTGTATTTTTAGTTGTTGAGAGATAATATTAAAATCGATAAATACATTTTTTTACAGAAATATTTTTGCAATATCATATTTACAATTCATATATTTCGTAAAAAAAAAAAAAAAATAAAAAAAAACCGAAAATAAAAGTCTATACAATTTTTAAGATAAAAAAAAAGAAGAAAAAGAAACGTGTTGTATGTGCTCTCGCTAAGGCAGAAATTTCTTCTTTTATGATTTCCTTTTTTCCGTCGAAGACTAGAAATGGATAAAAGTGTATCATTAGATCGTTACACTTAACGTATTTAAAAGAATATTTTGAATTATTTACTACGAAAAAGTTCAGAAAACACAAGGTTAAGTTTGAAATTCTTATTCAATTTCTATTATAAAAATCAAAATTGACTGTTACGTAAAAGTTTCATTGCTTTAACATTAGGGACAAATTTTGATTAAAAAAAACTGAATGGAAATTTTAACTAAAATGAGGTATTCAATATATTGTGACACTGAAATATTCAAGGGTTAAACTTATGATGGTTACGTCATGTGTTCTTCTTTGAATTTTATACTGACATTAGCCTTGTGCTTGTAAAATAAAGATACATTTTCGGATTTGTTTATTGAGTAAAGATGTTCAAATATTAAAACTCTTCAAAAGTTTTCAAAATTTAAAAAAAAATCCTATATTATACGGGTACTTTTAAATCAAGTACATTGTTGTTGACAAATACGCACTTTTTCTAAGAAAACTTCTGTAAAAAGTAAAAGTTAAGAGCAGCGAAGCCCATAATTGATTAGCTGGAAGCCCGTGATTGCAGGTATCATGTGACTATGACATCGCTAGAATTTAGCCTAAATGTTTTTCACCGGTCATTTCTCTCTTTAATTTACCATGGTCATTGTAGTAAAAATATCGATCGATTCTTTATTCATCCTTCTATTCGTTTTGACTTCTATTATAACAATTAGTTGACATAGTGCTCGTTTTACATTGAATACAGATTCAGATCTGAGATAACTATTAACTACTTTAGCTATTCAAGATCCTATCTTCTGAATAGTGTTTTTAATGGAATATTGACCTTGCTTATCAAATTAAATGTGTCATTAACCACTTAAAATAAACTTTTAAATCTTTAGTTTCCAACAAGATGCTAATTTTCTTATTAATAAAACGACATAAATGTACACATATAAATTAATTTTGGTGTATATATGAATAATATTACGTTTAAAAACTTCGGAACTCAAGATGTTCATTCATGTTTTATTGCCCTATTTTGTATGAATTTTTTACTGTTTTATCGATTTCTATCCATTTACGATTGCTTCCTGAGGTTTATTCAAATATCTGAGGGGCAAAAAAACTACCTTTTTTTTTATAAACTTTCAATATCATCACTCCAGAAAAGAGATTGCAGATCCTATTATATAGAAGGAAAAAATGTAGGGCACATTCTAACTAAATTTAGACCGCGTGTAACAGATGTGTTGCAGTTCTGATACAAAGTCGCTGGCGTTGATAGTTGTACAAAGAGTTTAGACTTAATGGTAATTACATTAGCATCTTATTTTCCTAGTTATATCTAGTTGCTTTCTTCTAAATGTAAGAATAATTTTAGTCGATGTCTTGTTCGAGTCGAGAGGATAACTAACTTGTAGTCGGTGTTGTGTTTTGTGGAGTCGTGGACTGTAGTCCTGGTGCTACTTAATACCCATCATATTGGCTGTTGCTTATTAAATCTATCGAGGCTAAGAGCTCTCATGTTATCAAGGTGTAGAAATCTGGAGAATGAGGCGCAGTTCAGATGTCATCCTTGTTAATTGATCCTGTCAATAATTCTCATGTTGCTACGGAGGCCGAAGTTAATAAACAATCAGTCAATCACGCTATGATTGATTTTTATTCTCTTTAAATTATTTCTGTTATGAAACATCGCTTACGAATGATCTGAGCAAAATGTGTTTTTAAAAGATATTTTAACCGTAATTTAATTTGTTCTGGTTATAAACAAGATAATGTTATCCTCATCATCATTCACGACGCGACAGCCCAGGATGGACGCAGGCCTAACCCAGACGTTTCCAACCACCTCTACTGGCAGCCAAGCTCCTCCAATTCTCAGTTTTAAGGATCAAACAATCCTCCCTAATTGCATCTATCGATCGAAGTCTAGGTCTTGCTCTTCTAGTGTTGTATGGTATATAACCGAAAATTTTTTAGAACGTTACCGTCGTTTATACGGATAATTTTCAGACAAATTGGCTTAATTAATGTATTATGAGCAACATTTGGCTCTTTGAACATTCTTCATAATTCGGTGTTGCATCTTCTACGTCAGATACCATTTCTTGCGAGAACATTTTTCTGGACCTAGAGTTCAGTATCACCCAAAATCCCTTCCTCTTTCATGGTCGTAGTCCAGGTCTCTGAAGCGTAAGCCACGAGTGAGGGTCTTATAGAGTAATAACTTTGTCTTTATAGATAAAAATCGAGATCTAAGTAAAAGGCTTTAACTCATAAAAAGTTTTATTAGCAGCAACAATTAGTCTCTTTATCTCAGGTAGGATTTTTATGTTATCTGGTTGTAAAATGAGAGAGAAGTTTTTTAAACACATTTTTTTTCCTTCCAGTTTTAAAATCTCCTCTCCTCCTCCAAGAAATGATTTTGAAACGCCAGCATTTCTTAACCATCTTACAAGATACTTAGGATAAACATTAACTAAAATTAATGATTCGGAGCGCGGAGATTATTTTTTTGAAAAAAACTGAGAAGAGTGACAGATTTTGACCGTGATGGGTAAACAATTTAAATAATCCTTTCACCGATGCTTGATACGTCTCAAAATAGACGCTAAGACGATAGAAATGTACGATCTCTTACACGATTTCTTTTTATTCCAAGAGATTATTTCCTTAAGCAAATGTGGGAATTTATACAGTGTTAAATGATCTAAGCAATATTTGCCACTTCCGAGAGATTTTATCTTTTTCATAATTCATATGTTTTCGGCTATTTTGGTAATGTTAGGTCTCCAATGCAGCGTGAAAGAATTATATGGGCAATTAACTCAAAAACGGAGTCGTATAAAGGAAAGCAACAAAAATATGACTTTGACAATATGTATTTAGGATCAAACTTCAAACAAGAGTCATCATCAAACGAGAATGCTGAAGTAAAACTTACTAATTTATTTAGTTAGGAGAGTGTTAAGATTCCGAGCATGATTTTAAATCTGTTGCACTTTATGAAAAATTAAGAGTGTCCAGTTAGTGGTCGAATGTAAACATTATTTCTTCGATTTAAATTTTGTTTTTTAAAAAAATCAACCTCAGAAAGTACTGTATAGTTTTTGTTTAAATTTCGTGGAGATCTGTTTTATTAAAACTGTATAATGAAAATAAATACCTGTATCTTAACGTTTTTATAATTAAGAAAATGTGCTTATAAAGTTGCGCTTTGTTCTATATGTTTGGGAAAGGAGACGTATAATGTTTTGCTCTTTGATTTGTTTTTAACTTTGATTAACAATAACATTGGTTTATTATCTTGTTTATCACATGTTGTTCAAGCAAATAAAATTTATGAACTTTTTATACATAAAGAGTTAACACAAATGTAAACCATTTTAAATTTTGCTTTTTATTAGATTTTTCTTGTTCTAAATTTTTATGCTTCAATGTCTGAAAAACTTATTCAATAGGTTATCATTTCTATGTAGAAATTCAATCCAGTTTCAATATGAACAGATATCTTTGCTCTGAAGAAAACATTCAACTATTGTGTTGTGTTTACTATGTGAAAGATGTTTGTAATAAATTCATGTGCATGTATGCTATGGCATGAAAGGTAAGGACCGGATCACAAATAGAGGAAAAAAGTGGTCTAATGATTAATTAATTATTGTTCATTAACATCTCACTCTAAAGCAGGAGTCGGCAACCTATGGCACGTGGTACAGTTCTCAATGGCACACTGCACTAACTCTATAAACTTCTTAATTTTTGAGTGGATGGAAGTTGATGAATTTGTAATGGACTTTATTTGACAAACATCTTTAGAATTATGGATGTTTTAGATTTTTCGCGCGCGCGCGTAATTCCTTAAAGATAACTCTAAAGATAAATTGACAGCTATTTTGTAAATTATCGAATGTCATTTTTGGAGAGATTTAATTGTTTAAAGGGAGAGGAAATATTGCATGTACTCTGCTTTCCACGTTTTTGGTTCTACACATATCTAAGTAAAAATTCTTTACTCATATGTAAAATATTTCGAGTCCGCAAAGAAATTGTTTCACAATTGAATGAGAGAACCGAATTGTTTCAAAAATGTTCTACTATGTGGCACGCTGAAAGGTTGCTTACCCCTGCTCTAAAGCAACAGGAGAGCTATTATCTATTTTGAGCCACGGCTAAGTGATGAGGATGACACCCTGTGAGAGGGTACTCCTCTCTCTAAACTTTAACACCACGAGAGGACTTTGAGTCTCAACAGATTGAAAGGGCAATCCCTCCTCTACACGCTTGGTATTCAGTGACACCAAGATTCGAACTCTCGATTGGACAGAAGCAGCACTAGTCACTAGTTCGCGACCATGACCTTTCGGCTACTACCATCACAAAAGGTGGCATAAAAGGTTTATAGAAATGGAATAATATGAAGTATTTATGCCTTGATTTATTGATTTTTTTTATTAATGTCTCACTCAAAGGCAATGCGAGGGATATGAAGTATTTATGGTAAATTTGAGATAAATCTAGTAATTTTTTCCAAGCATGATTAATATTTATTTCTTCCTCGAACATACACGATCCGAATAAATTACATTGCGTTGTAAAAATGATTTTCCCCCAAAATTTACCAGGACATAAATAACTATTGGGAAATATGGAACAAGAGTACACAATGTAAATGTAATATCATAAGATAAAATGAAAGAATAAATAATAATAGCAATGAGGATCAAAGCTATAAATATGGTTCGAGACATGTGGATGGGTTAAAAATTTTTCATTCAGTAGAAGTTGTAGAAGGTATTTTTTGTTTTTTTTGTTTTTTGTTTTTTTGTTATCTATCTTTCTGTTGCGAAAATCTTTTACATTTTTAATTTTAGCTGTAATCTTAAAGTATTTGAATATTACGTTCCCAGATGAACATAACAAAAAAAAAATTGATTTGCTGTTTTCTGATATTAAGAAAATAGCAAATCCATCTTACTAAAATTAAACATATTAACGCATTAGAATTATTTATTTCTTTTAAAAATAGATAAGTATTTTTAAAAGTATAAGTATATATAAAAATAAGGAATATTAATTGCTTTTAAAAGTTCTTTTTAGGTAATAGAAAAATTTAAACAAGACTAATCAGTAATAAAAGATAGGAGAATTAGATCAATTGAATAAGACAATCCGATTATTGATAAAACAAAAAGATAAATTAAATTGAAAAAAATACTGGAACTGAGTTTCAAAATTGAATTTCAAAAAATAACTTGATGCTTTGTGAATCGTCACTAATTTGACACAATGAGAAAAAATATGCATCAAACTCTGACATGTTTATAAACAAATATTATATAAGTAGCGTAACGGAGAATATTAGGGTCCCCCTGCAAAGTCAGGCTTTGAGTCCCAAGCCGGATCTTATAATAACTTAATATATTTACTTTCATTCTAATCTTATATATTTTCTCTCTAAATCATAATTTCGAATACACTATTTCGAAAAGCGTCTCATTTCATCTCGATTTAAAGGATTAAAACATATATATATATACTAGCTGACCCGGCCCGGCGTTGCACGGGCTTTTACCGAGGGTATAACTTAATCCCATGTTAATTTCCTCCTTTCTTTCTGACGCCAGAACTTTTGTGTGGGTGTGACGCGTACGATGTGAGTGTATGGCCCGTGAGTGCGTGTCATGGCTTTCTCGTTTAACATTTTCCCTTCTCTTCACAAAATCAGCACTTCCAATATTATTTCTCGAAATTACTTTGACTTCTTTGTTTCTTTCCTCTCCTCTTAGCCCGGCGTTGCACGGGCTTTTACCAGTGAATAACTTAATCCCCATGGGAATTTCCTGTTTCCCTCAGGACGATAGCACTTATGTGTGTGTATGCGCGATGTGAGTGATTTCTTTAACTATGACATTAAAACTCCCTTTTTCGAAATTTGTTCTTGCGTTGGTGTGGTGTGGTACTTAGGAGAGGTGGGTAAAAGCTTAGGTGTCGTCCTCGTCACTTGACCATGGTTGAAAATTTCGAGGTCCGTCGCTAAAAACCCTCGAATATAGGCGAACAGTGCGAATTTATAAATCACTCACTCACTTTTCAATTCTTTCGTTGCAATTTTTTAGTCCCCGGAAACGAAAATGTAGCCTTTTTAAAAATAGTTGTATGTTGAAAAAAGACAGAAAAGTAGAAATTTTTCAAATTACAAAATTTCACTACTATTTTAAATCTTGAAGTAAAATTGTGAGGATATTTTGAAATGTTCGACACACGGGAAAAAATTTTCATGCAATTATCTTTATAAAAGAAGAAATTATTAAATGATTGTTTTAAGTATTTTGAGTGTTTTGTTAAAATTTGTTCAAAAAAGTTTTTGGCTTTTTATTTTTTAAATCACTGATTCTAAAAGTTTAAAAAATCATTTTTATTTAGACGCAACGATTTTGATTCATTTTAGAAAAAATCATAAAATATGCAAAATATCATTGTTTTGTAAAAAAAAAAGTTTTTTTAAAAAAAAAAAGATAGTTTTCGGCATTTTATTTTTTTAATCACTGATTCTAAATGATCAATGAACTTTTTAAGAATCATTTTCATTTAAATTCATCTATATTTATTCATTTTAGAAGAAATCATAAAATACAAAACAAAATTAATTATTTTATACTAATATTGATTAAAAATATTCATTTAGCAATTAATTGTGACATGCCAATTTAGGGATTTTTGATATATTAATAACACGCAATTAATAATAAATAATTTTTTATTTGAACATAGCTTTTATTTTTTTCTAAGAAAGTTATGCTTATTTCTGAATAATTCAAAAAAAAAAAATTTCGAAATGGGCAAATTTTGCGTTTTTATTATGAAATTATATGTCAAAAAAAGATTTATACATTAGGCATTATTTTAAAGTAAACTATAAGTTTTATGAAAGAGAACAAAATTTTGATACTGATAAATATTTTAAATGAGTCTCAGAAATGTATTGAATACATTTTGTCATCTTAATCTAACATCTATAATGATTTAATTTTGAAAATTATCTATAGAAAAAATGACGAAAATTGAAGCAAAAATAACTTTTTCACTCGCATTTTTTTTTTTCTCGCCAAATTTTCTGATTTCCCCCTGTTTAAGGCAGAACTTTTAGTGTAACCCTTGAGTTAGATGCGGTCGATGTTTAAACAGTTCAAATGTCTTTGGCGCAAAACTATTTTTCGACTCCAAGATTTGGCTAACTGTAAAATCGCGTATTTTTTAAAATTTTTTTATTTTTAGGGCATAATTTTTAAGTTAATGCTTTCAAACTTCACAAATTAATTGCAAAAATAAAGTACTTTTTAATTAAAAAAATGTACAAAAAATACTGTTTAAATTATTTCTCGCAAAAACGTTTTTTTACGAAAATCACAAAAAAAGTTTTAAAATCCGTAATTTTTAAGCAATTTTTTCAATCTTCATACAGATTACGGATAATATTCTTTTACGCACGGAAATAAAGTTTCGTACGATTATCTTTATAAATGACAAAGTTATTCAATGTTAAGTTAAAAATTTGAGTATTTTTTGAAAAATCTTTAAAAAAAAATTTGGGGAATTTTATTTTTTAAATGACTGGATCTAAAAGAGAAAGGCTTGAAGTTATTTAGTGTAGAATATCGTTTTAATAACACGAAAACAAATTCATACGCAACAATTTAGATATAATTTGCATAAAAACGCATCAGTTTTAACCCTTTTTTAAAAAATTCTTTAAAAAAAAGAAAATATCATTATTTTGCAAAAAAAATTATACCGTATTGTGGCGAAATAAATGATCTTTCCGATTCTGTAATTATTTTTTGTCTGATTTCAACAGTAAAATTTGGATGGCAATTTTACGATGGTGGAAAACGTCGGATCACCGCTCGGCTGAAATGGAATGGAAGTTCTGCCAAGTAAAGAACCCGCAGGAGTAAAGCAATTAGGCATTTTAAGGTTTTTAATTAATATCTTTTCAACTAATTGCAATATCGGAACGAAAAATAGTTTACGTCCTATTCTCAGACCTACTGAATATACTCACAAAATTTCATAAGAATCGGTCAAGTCGTTTCGGAGGAGTTTGGTTACAAACACTGTGACAGGAGAATTTTATATATTAGATATATATATATATATATTCTGATAGATTTATTTGTTATTCTTCGTAAAAAGGATTGTACCTTGAATTTTTTACTGATTTACTGACGATTCCAAGTAAAAGAATATCATATTAGTATATTCGCGCCTTACTGGGCTATTAAAATTTTTATCTTAAACAATTTTATAATTTCTAAAAATAACTAGTATTTCCCTTCTCTTGAAAACGTGATTATGTTTTTCCTCATTATATTTTCTTTATATCTAAGTCTAGAAAAGAGATAATTCCCTCTCTTGATTGTTTGGCGCTTTAACAGACAAGTTGCTGAATTTTTTGCTCTGATCTTATAATTGCCAAAATAAACGAGGATTCGATCAATATCAAGAAGCTTTTGACTTGCCACATCATTACATTTAATAAAATGAATACATCTTTACATTATAGTGCCACGACTAGAACCACAAAATGAATGATATATATAACTCATCCTTTGACGTTGCAAATAAAAATACGATTTCTAAGTTCTTATACCATCGAGAAATCATTGCTTTGTTGTTTTTAAAAGCTAACCCTTCACTTTCTTATTTCAGCTTTAAACATTTCTACAATTTTTATCTTTTTTGATATCACTTTAATTGGTGAAACGCAAATACTAAGCATATCAAACTCTTTAATTTTCCTTAAGAAGAGCTCACAAGTGATTCAAAACTGTCCATTTCTTATACAAACATTTTTACAATCGAGCCGAGCACGATTGTATACTTGTGTGCAAACACATGCGTATCCTTAATTCGTTGATAATCCACAAAGCAATAGAGTGATACAAACAATAACACAAGGGTTGCTACTTATGAATCGTAAAAAGGGCCGTCCGTTAAATTGGGAACATGCAACATCGCTCATGGAAGAGTCGTTGCTGGCGATAGTAAAAATGTAACGGTATAGTTTTTTTAAGTCTTGTATCATGAAAAGGGACGCACTAGTTGAGAATGTCAGCACGTAATTTTTGGAGTCGTTCTGGTTCACAATGCGCTGTGGAGTGTGAAGGGATTCTTGTGACTACAGTGTTATTCTTCAAGATTAGAGCTTCCACAATGACCAGCTTCAGCATTCTTCTATCATTTGTTTTTGATATCTGTATGTTGTTTACTTTGCTCGTCACGTAATGTTTGATACAGAACGGTCTAAATTTTTCGTTGTATTTATATGTTTATTTAGATGTTAACCTTAAAAGATAATTTTTATAACTAAATAATTGAAATAAAAACACACGTGAAAGTTTCGTCGATTAAAAATTATATGAAATGGGACACAGCGTTTTATTTTTCTGCATTCACGATTGATAACTTAAATTTTGCAGGACAAAAATAAAAACAGAACTGTATATCAAGTCACAGGACCGAATTTACACCCTGCTCGGCCTTAGATCAAGGGTATAATTTTATACCCCTCCACTCGAGGTACGTTAAATCTTTCGTGGCTCAAAGTCCTTACGTGGACATGGTGTCAAACTTCAAGGGTAATTTGGACCAAAAAATCAAGGTTTAATCTTAGGGGGGGGGGCGCAAAAAAATATCAACATCCATAGAAATGTGATGAGTATATTTCCAATTATCCAATCCATATTTCGAATGATACTTTATGATAAACATAAATAAAAGAACAAGAAAAATTTAATGTTTGCGTCCTGACACTTTGACATCTCTTCTACTGTCTTCCCTATTTTGGGAGAAATTTTGATACTTTATTACATATTATTGTGTGCTGATAACTGATGGCCGGGTCGCAAAAATGTTTGTTGTGGGCAGCGAGTTTGACACACTCCTGGTGTAGTAGTTTGGAGAATGGGGTGCCAGCCTCAGGTATCGTCCTCATCATTTGACCAAGGTTCAAAATACGCCAATAGCGTGATGCTTTGAAAAAAAAAATGCTTATAAACACTAAAGCACTCACTCTCATCCCTCCACTAAAAAATGTTAATTTATAAGCTTTAAATTCATTTTGATTATTTTATTTATTATGCCAAAACTAAAATCTTTTAAAATATTTATTAGTTAATTCTTTTCTGCTCCCTTAGGCCAGAGTTAGGTTGGGAAACCAGATTTTTCCGTTGCAAATTCTTTTTTAATAACGAGAAGAAATTATGACAAAAAAGTAAGATAATAAACTCTTTGAACAATTCCCTAATGGGCTTTACAAAATCTCAGTTTTCAGACAAAAATTATTGATGTTTTTTATCTAAAAAAGAAAAATATCTTATCCTAAAGAACAGTTTAAAACAATTAAGCCGTACTTTTGTTCTTGCTTGCCAAATTCTCTCAAATGTTATCAAAATATTTCCTAATTCTGTATTATGTTTAAAACTGCACTCGATTTACCAACTGTTTAATTATTTTGTCAAACATCATATAAAAAACTGTTTAAGAGAACAAAAATATTAAATAAATATACATTTGATATAATAGCAGATTGCTTTATAAGCAGTTCTTCAAAAATAACCAAGTAATCGTTTATAGTTTTCCATTTTGTGTCTACCACAGTGCATATTTCTCTTTCTAAAAATATTATTGTTATTTTATACTAACAATTTCACTTATATAATAGATATCCAAAATGTATATCCCATCCAAGAATTTTGCGACGCGATGTAGTCAAGCGTGCATACTCTAATTGGTTTCCTACTGTCTTTCAAAAAAAGCAAATTTAGTACAAAAAACTGCTTTCGTGCTATATATCATTTGGATCAAATGTTTATTTTCAGCTCGACTGAATTCTCGTTCCTTCTACTTCTTAAGTTCGTCTTTTAACAATGTTATTTGTAAAAAGACGAGCTTTTAAAACGAAAAATTGAAAGTAAAACTAAAATCCTCGTAATAAATTTGGTGAGCAATATGCTGTGTAAGACGATATGAAAAATTTCTAAATATATTTCAGAACTGTACAGCAAAAAAATACGGAACACATTTTTCTTATATTTCTGTTAGTAATAAATTTAATTTTTATCCATCAAAAACTCTATTTAATTATGTACTAAATAGTGCATGAAAAAAAGATGGTTAGAAACCTAGTAATATCATAAAAGTACTAGTAATAACACTTGACATTAGTATCATATCATGGGGAAAATGAATAATTATGGCCAACAAATTTTGTGAGTTTTAAATTAGTACAGGGTGTCTCGAAACTCAACGTCAAGTTACCCCAGGATGATAGGGTAGGTCATATCTGATCAGGAAAAAAAAAAGGAAAAAAAATTCCATTTCACTTGGTTAAGAAATGACTAGAATATTTTTGAAATTATGGAAAATTAACATCCTCCAGGTACTGTGACTACAAATTTCACAATTTTACTGTGATTTTTCATTAACGTGATCTTAAATGGCCATAATCACTCTTTGCTAGTTTAGTTAAAATTAAAGTAGTTTGAGTTGGGGTTTGAGAAAATGATGTCACCTAACTGTGACTCTCCATAAAAAGAAAAATACTACATACTACCATTGGCAAGTTATTCAAAAGTTGGCGCATGACGTTAAGGGGACACAGTAAGATTCAATTGACAAAAATTGGTCAAAAAATCAAATATAATTTTTTTAGCCTAAATCATTTTTATATACTTTCTATACTCTCACAAAATGTGAAAGTTGTGATGATTTGTACGTTTATTTTTATTCACATTCCAATAGCATATCAAAACTTTATACTGACTTATCTCAAAAAGATAAAATATAACTTGTTTGTCTTCATTTAAAATGCTAAGGCTTTTTTTCTATTGTGCCTAATTCTTGAAAATTTTTTCAGATGTTGCTAATAGTACATGGAAAAAAAGATGGTATACATTTTTCAATCAAAGGAATGCTTATTTAAAAATAATAATAATAATTGAATTTAGAATTTACTGATTTTTTTAAGGAATTTTCAATAATCATTCATAATAAGAAGTATTGTACAAATACCAATCATTTTATCACAAAACCCATACCAACTTTTGTTATACATATAGTTTGATGTACTTCTAAATCAAATTTCATACATGCCCGTCCATTTTTTTAGGGGGAGTTGCATTTTAAAATCATATCACAAGTTTCAATTTTTTCCCTTAAAGAATTAAATGGTTAGCTTTTTATGAACTTTTGAGCACAAAATCTGCTTTACATCATACGTACACATAGGAGTCAACCCAAAAAATTATGAAAATGATTAAATTAAGAATTTTTGTGTAAGCCGTACCATGTCCCTTAAGATTCAAAATTGTACAACACTTCAGTACTTCAATGTATATCATTGCAGTACTATAAAAAATTTTTTTGAAAAAATAAATATTTACAGATATAGTTATACACAAATATTAATTAGTAATGAGAATATCAAACAATTGCAAAAATGTTAGTTTTGTTAAATTAGGCGCAGCGACATCTTCATATATTAACTTTTAATTAGACACGGTTTTCAGTATTGATCACAAAATTGTTTTATAACGTTATAATCCATTTTTTACTGAAAATTCCATTATGAAAGAAACAAACAGTTACACTCTTAGAAAAATATTTTTAAAAAAAATCTTTTCAAGTAGGTGTGTGCTTTGTGCTTTAGGAATACTCCCAACAAATCATTTTTATTCATGTGGAGACTAAATAATTTATTCTACGCTGAATATTTAACGTTCTTCCGTTATCCGGTGATAACGGAAAAAATGTTCGGATCCAAAATAATGATCCTAATAACGAATTTTACTGATGCGTTAAGTAAGAAAATAAGTCAAAATGTTGGTTTTTATCCCCTTTTACGTCCTAAAAAGTTCCGAAAACGAACAATTCGAGTGACAGTGGATTGCAATATACAGGCCATTGTGATTTGTTGCCCGGAAAAATAGGTGGGTTTGGCTAGCTTTGAGAGATGACCGTGTTAGGAATATCGGCGTATAATTTGGAAGCTTTCAAAACCCTCATTTTTCTAAAGTTTATGCATTTTATTAATTCATAAAGGAAAGAAATAAAAACAAGACATGGGATTGTGTTGTCAGCAATATCAGACATTCTTACAACATTTTATTTCGCATTCAAATTTCGTTAGATATAAAAGGAGGAATTTTTAAGAGAAAATTTTGTAAGTAGTATTATTTTTGGAGGGTGGATGTAATAATTTGTTTCGACATTCTGAAATGACACTGATTATGAATAAGCATTGTAAAAGTGATTATATTGTAAAAGTGATGTACGAAAACCGGTGCTACGTTGTTATGAGTTATGAATCTGAGTAAATAATTACAGAGTAACTTCATTCAAGGGGACTTATGATCTCTACATTTACAACCACAAAAAATAAAAATAAATGAAAAAAGATGATTGGAAGTGCATATTTTTATTAATCACCAGCTTGGCGAATTATTATTATCATATTGGATAGAAGTTCAATTTAGAATAACAAATTTTTGGCGCAATATATGGCACCATTTCTTTTCCAAAGGTGTGAACTAAACTAGAATTTTACCAAAAAGATAATAGTATCCAAAACCTCTTCCAACTGATTTAGTATATTCAATATGCATACAATAGATGCGATAATAGAAACCATATCATATATATTTCTCTCATCATGTACGATACCGACACATATACAAACTGAATTTTTGAAAATTATGTGTGGTATTTCAACCCGTTTGAATGAAAATAGAATTGAAAAATATTTATCTGTAATTTACGACTTTTTCTTAGTCAATTTATTGTTTATTAGTATTGCATTTTAATGTTATACTGAGGCTCTTGGTAACAGACCTCGTAATTTTGAACCATGGTCAAGTGCAGAGAAAAATCCCTGAGCTGGCACCCCTCCTGTAAACTACCACACCACACCAACGTGAGGATTTTAAGCTTCTGTATATTTAATATGCATCAGCATCTGTACGTGACGAGGCTTCAGTGGCACCAAGACTCGAACCCGCGACTCAAAAGAAATGTCATTGACCACCAGTTCGCGACCATCACTGCTCTTTAGTCGGAACGGAATGCAGTTGTACAAAGAAAAAAATTTCGAAAAAAAAATACATAAAATCTCGGAAAAAACTGTTTAATCTCTTACATATTAATACCCACGCGCTGTTTTTATTTTACGGAAAATGAGGAAAACAACATAACTCAATTTATCTAAAAATATACTAAAAGAATGTTATTTTTAAACAAAGATTCAGCTTTAGCTACATAACAGGAGATGATGCGCATTTTAAGTGAAAGATATTTTAAAAATAAGGGAAATATTTACTACCAATTTACACGAGCGCAAATGTTGTAGGGAATGATGTTAAGTAAAAAGTTGAAATTGTGTTGACCTGTCCTTTAGGCTATTTTGCCATAAGCCACAATGTTGAGAAAAAAAGATAACTTTTTTCATCTTACCTCTTCAGGTTTATGACCCTGAACTATTGCCAGAGGTTAGGTTCTCCAGATTCTTAACTTAGAGGTCTTTTTGCTCTTGCAGTGCCACTTCAAAACTCTTTAAAAATAATTTTTTTTCAACACCAAAAAATATCTGACTTATAAGTTTTTTTCATTAAATAATGCAAAATGATAATATAATTGTTTCAATTTTGTTAAAATTATGAAGGATGATGCTCCCGTCTATCCTCCATTTTGGATTAATGAAAGTAATGTTGATTCTATCCTATTTTCCACCCCTACCCCCCAATTCTAAAATAATGCAATAATTTGAATACAGTGAAGTGCATATTAAAGATCCTAAATCACTCGAATTAGTTATTAAAAGAGACATAAAAATATTTTTAGAAATTAGAGGAAAAGTGTATTTCTATTATCTTTATCCTCTTTCGGATGTCCTACATTGTATTCAAATCGATTTACTAATCTAATCTAAATTTGAAGAGAAAAATAGAATTTTTCCGTAGAATAAACTTATTTATCATGGATTCAAAATGGTCAGTAGACAGTCTTAGCAATAGATCTAATAAACATTATTAAAACATTTTACATCAAAAAGTTTTGTAACATCTGTTGTTGTTACTTATGCCACCTGATCGACAGTAACATCAGATCAAGGCCCACGAAATCCATAGCGGCAAGAGGCTAGATTCTTACGCCTATCGTCACCCGTAGTTTTGAGCACCATTCAGGTGACAGTACGATTTTGCTCGGTTCCACCCCAATTTTGAGAGAGAACATCCTGAGGGAGGTCAGGGGCCTCCCACCTCTCATCCAATGCATTCTTACTTATCAAGAAAATAAAAACAAATGAGAGGTCTCTTTTGCTGAAAAGTTTGTCCTGTCGAAACTAGCAGAAGAAAATTTCCATGCTAAATGCTTAGTTTCTATAAAGTAAAAAAAAAAAAAAAAATGAGAGATGAAATTCTCTTTTTCTATTTGTGAGTTATATCATCCTTTTTTTATTTTTGAATTGTATTCCATTCCCATGCAATGCATAACATGAAGCAAATTTTTAGCTTAATATCATGATCGCCAATATGACCGACATTGTTGAGTCAAGGGATCAAAATGTGATGACCAGTGGCGTAACGGAGAATATTTGGGCACCCCTGCAAACTCAAGTTTTGGGCCCCAAGCCCAAATATGTACACTTAGTATCTATCAGTCAAGCTTTGAGCCCCCTATAGTCCTTGGCGTAGAGTCAGTAGCGTAACGTACACCCCCGCATCGCGGGGGGGGGGGGCTCCCGCAATGCGGGGGTGTACGTTACGCCACTGATAATGCATCCGAAAACTCGCTGTGTAACAGTACTGATGCATGCCATATCTGTCGAGGCCAAAGTCCTCAAATTGAAGTGGTGTGGAGGTTTAGAGAGGGAGTTGCCAGCTTCGGTGTCACCCGCGTCACTTGACCTTGGTTCAAAATTACAAGGTCTGTCACCAATCGCCCTCGTGTTGCTTCACAGTGCGACGTAAATAGAAACCGATCAATCATAGCAACAGTTAATAATAGGATTTATAACACACGATATTTTTATTTTATCTACAACAGAAATTCACCTGAAATTAACATATTATTTGTATAATTCTACTACGTAAATCAACACAAATTATGCAAATTTTGGACATTTCAGGAATTTCTTAAATTTTTTAATTAAATGATTGAACAATTTATATTCTCAACTTCAGGCTGCTATGTAAAAAAAGTACACATTCTTTATGACTTACGACCATAACATAAATATAAAAAAATAAATAAAGATTAAAAGCTTAACTCACGTGATGTCATAGTCAAAGGATAAATGCAATCATGTGTGTTTCCAACCAATCAGTTCATACTCTTCGCTGTTGCCAACTTTTGCTTTTGTGGAAATTTTCTTTGTAAAAATATTTATTTGTAAACACAGTAATAACTGACACGGGTAAAGAAAATGTACTAGATTTAAATATACATGTATAGAATAATTTTTTTTAAACTTTTGAATAACTATTTGAAAAAACTTATTGCTTGGTCGTTTTCACCCAATTATTAAATTTGAAATTTTACCTAAATTTTATAAGTAGAACAAGTGCAAATCTAATGTACAAGTCTAAGTAAATCAACGGAGAACAAGTAATTGTATTTATGATGTAACTATCATGAATTTAGCATGACATTAATAAGACAATAATATAATCGAGTACATACGTATATTTCAACATAATTGTTGCTTATACGAATATACAGTAAAATCCGACGTATAACGCGCACTTTTAACACAAAAAATAAGATCGAAATTTACGGGTGTGAGTTATATACGCCGGGTATAAAAATGAGAGCTTAAAAAATGAAAAAAGATTAGCATAGAAAAAAATTAGACATATCGAAATACTGTTTATTTAAAAGAAATGACATTTTTCTTATGAACTTAAAAGGTTGTATTTCTAGCAGTATTCTACTTTTTCAAAATCCTGTAATAATACCTCGAATAAATAACTTTAAAACATACGAGCATTACATACGTACATTCCAAGTTTCTTCATAAAAAAGGGGATGCGCGTTATACGGTGAATGTATCCAAAAAGTAAAAATTGCAGCTCTAAAGTATGGGTACGCGTTATACGCCGGATTTTAAGGTGGAAAGAATTTTTGTGCTTTAGGAACAATTGTTATAACTAAATAATAAATTTACACATATATAACTAATTCATATGACTGAAAATGACGGTCGGAAGATGAAAATACCTCGCATAATTTTTACTAATCATTCTTAATTATATACGAATAATATATTGAGAGAAATTATAGAAAAGTGATAATTTTTCTTTAAGGTACCAATGTTCTACCAGATATGAAAATTATAATTGTATTAAAAATGTTTTTTCATCAAAAATTTGTTTTTTTTTAATTAGAATTATATATTTTATTCTACCGTGCTTAATTAATTAATATGCGGTTTCTCTATTTGTTGAAGCAAAATTTATGAATATATAATAAGATGCTACGGGATGCCTTCGTGATTAAAAACACTTTATCCAGTTCATAACGACTGAAATACGACACTGCATAAAGTTCAACAAAATTCCGATAATCCTCCAACCCTAAAGGATTTTACGCATCTTAGGAACGGCATGCCTAGGCGCGTGTCCCCCGTATGATGACCGGTATGCCTACCCGCAGGCGGTGCTGGCTGCTACAGATAACTAATACGTGCAATTGCCCCTCCCCCTCTCGATCCGTCTGTTACGTTGTTCCGCCGCTTCTCTCTCGGAAGAATGTTATTTTCTTCTTCCCCATTGCTCGGTTTTCTCTATTTCATGTTTGTTAGGTTTCTTTTTATCTTTTACCCGAGGTGAAAGCTGTCGAGGTGTGCTCTGAATGGGAGGTCGGAAAGGTTCATGAACCCCCTCAACACAATTCGGAACTTTCTCTGTTTGCAGTTAGAGTAGCAGGGGGCCCTCATGTATTTTTACTGTAAGGAATGCTTTTGAATGATCCTACTCGAATTTCAGCAGTCGGAACAGATAACAATTGTAGTTAGAATTACTGTAATTTGGAACAATTTATCAAATATGAGGCATGTGGGCATTGATCCCACGATTTGTTCCCGTTTTTCCAAAAAAAGATTCCCCATTTCTCTCTTTTTTTTTTCAGACAAGTTTCTGCATTCTAAGAAAAAATTAAATTTTTTGTTAGCATGATTAATTACTTATTAACATCCCACTTAGAAATAACACGGAGGATATTGCTGTGTCCGGTAGCCTCGTGATTATGGTCGCGAATTCGTGACCGGAGTGTCACGGGTTAAAATCCTGATGCCACTGAAAATCCGCCGTGTAGAGGGGTCCGATGCACGTTAAATCTGTCGAGGCTCAATATCCTCTTTTTAGCGTGGTTTGATAGTTAGAAAAAGGAGGCACTATCATAGGTGACGTCTTCGTCACTTGATAGAGGTTTAAAATTACGAGGTCCGTCAGCAATAGCTCTTGTGTTCCTTTATAGTGCGACATTGATATAGCACTCACGAGGGCTATTGGCGACGGACCATGTAATTTTGAACCATGGTCAAGTGACGAGGACGACATCTGAGAGATGCCCCCCCCCCTCTCCTAACTTTCACACCGCACCAAAGGAAGGACGTTTCAGCCTCGACATATTTAACGTGCATCGCCCCACGGAGGGTCTTCAGCGGTACTAGACTTGAACTCATTGCACGTTGACCCTGAGTTCATTACCTTGACCTCTAGGCTACTGCGGCCACCAGACCATGGCCAAATGACGAGAGAACGTCACACCTCTCTCCAAACTCCCACACCATGCCAATGTCAGGGCTTTGAGCTTCGTCAGATTTATTAATACTTTAACCCCATTAAACTGTATGCCTTCAATGGCACCAAAACTTGGATCAATGACTCGTCAGAAGCATTAGCAGAGTCATGGGTTTGTGTCCATGTCCACTCGACTATAGTGGCCATTTCTGGTTGGTTTGAAAAAAATCTTTCGAAGGAATAAATACCGTCATATATATGCCCTCTTCTAAGCAAATCACGAAATAGTTTTTTTTTTGTAAGAAATTCTAAAGTTTTAAAATTTTTCAGTAAAGTAGTAAATTAGTCATAAAATATCTATACCTTATTTTTAACATAATATACTGCTCAGTAACAATAAAACCATTTTTTTTTAATTTTATGCCTTTTTAATAGGTAATAAGGTAAATGAATCTACTGCAGGTTACATTATATTTACATCATGAAAGTGTACTTATTTTGTAGGGAATCTGTATTTTAACAATTAATTTTTTTACATTTAATTGTTTTTATCTTAAAATATTAAATTATTAATGCACATGCAAAAATAATATACATTAATACAATAAAACATTTTTAGTTATGCATTTGTAATAATACTATGGATACATGCACAGATTTTATAAATGATTAATATAACAAATATACGAGAATTTTTTTAATTTAAATTTTACAACCTCCAAATGAGAAAGTAAAAGTCAGTTTTGAGCATACTTTTTTTTTTCTGCCTCTTGATTTTTACAAAAATATAACGTCAAGAAAAGAGTTATTGTTATCGCCTATAAATGTAATTTTAAATAATTCACTTTCAGTAATACAAAAGATTATAATAAAACATTAACAAAGAGGTGTCTTTTTTTACATCTAAGGCTTATTAAACTTATCTGAACTTATTACCTGTAAAAAGAAATATTACTTATATTGCTTTTGTCTCGCCGTGAAGTGATTTTCGTGACCATCTGGAATAAAAATCATCGATACCTCATAAAAAACTTTTTTTTTTAGAAAAAAAAAGACGATTTAAATATATTTTTAAATTGACAGATTGATTATGAAAAGATACACAATAAACTTACTACAAGACGCTCGCTTTTTGCATTTCTTTGAAACAATATCGCTTCGATCAATTTGTTGTACGTGTTTCAGAGGATTTTCCTTTTCAAGGGAAAAAAACGTCAGTTTGTCATACTATACAAAAGCTCAGAAGCTTTATCTTTTACATATTTGTTCGAGAAGCTGACAGGATTTTTTTATACGTCTTATGTGGACGTCAAATTTTTTTTACATGATATTTCCCTTTACCCTTTCAAAGCACTTAGATCATCTGACTACATGTTTCATTAACCTTCCTCTCAGTTATTTTTTAATGTATAAAAAAGTATTGAGATTGTTCCCGAATCACAAATTTCTTAATTTAAATAAAGTTTAAATTGAAGGTGGAAGAGATATTTGTTATAGGATTTCATTAATCTTATGATTCTATTGTTGAGGTTAATCTTGTGCGATTCTATTGTTTAATTAATCTGTGTTTGGCATTTCTTAAAAATTAGCCGATTCTGTTTGTTCCCCTTTATTGAAGTATTGTTTACAGGAAAATGTTCTTTGTTTTTATCTTTTTCAATGTATTTTTGAAAGATTATTCATTGTTTAAATCAAGTAAGGCCATAAACTTATACGCCCACATTCAATTCTACTAAAAATGAATTTTACGCATATAGAGAAAACTATTTAACTATTTATTTCATTTAACGGAAAATTAGAAAAAAATTATATCTAATTAACATTATTGTTCCTTGAAAACACCTACGGTACACTTAAATGTATTAATTCCATACCATTGTCGACCTTTGGTGAATTATTGTTTTAAAAATATAACCACAAGGTTGACTATAAACTCAAAATGAAATAGATTGCAATAAATCGGTGGTAGTTAATATGTAAGCACCCTTCGCACTCCCCCCTCCCATAGTATCCATTTTATCACTTCGAATTTACATATATTGTTCGAATTTTACTGGAATTCAATGATCCGAAATGCAGTCTTCACTTCTGCTTGTATAATTGATAGTTGAACTAGGCCCAGGAATCGGCAGACTGCGACTCTTCAGTCAGGCTTCTGCCTCTATCTGTTATTACGTCTACTAAAAAATCATTATTTTCTTTTCTTTTTTTTTCCTTTATAACTTTTTATTAAAATATTTACTGTTTTTTTTACCTGAGAAATACATTTAAATTTCACAGCACAAGAGTGTACGAATGACAGGACTGCTTAAAATAAAAACAAAATAATAAAACAGGAAGAAAAATCATTTGTTATTTTCACAATATTTGGCTCTACGTATTTAAATGAATAAACCTTCTATTCAATGAATTAAAAAAAAGTTTAACATGTAACTTAATAAATGATAATTTACAATCATGCCTAAAATTTAAAACACATAGGTGTATGCCAGACATAACAAAGCTTCCAACAGTATTTTCAGAAACGTAATTTAATTCTGAACCTACAAAGCAAACAACTATTCAAAAAATAACTTTTCTTTAAAAGAGCATGTTTTTTTTTCTCTGTGTTATTTAACTATTGAAGCAGAAAAAAATGTCGTATGCATGAGTCCATTGAATCTTACTTCCGAAAGGGATGTTTGCTTTTTTGAAGCGCATTGAAATTTGTTCAGCAAAACCGATCCTCATTCAACAAAACGGATCACTAGTACTATTTTACATAATGTAAGGGAAAGCATAACGAAATTCTGTATGAGGGCAAATATTTCGCAAATAATCACTATTTGGTTTCCTTTTGAAATTTTCCCGCTCACTTTCGACACTGAAATTGCAACTCGTTGCCATTCCGCACGTGCAAATTAGCAATTCAAATGACTTCTCTGTCTTGCGGAGCGCAATGCTTAACAACGACTACTGCTATACGACCCCGCGGGAAAAATATATATATGATTTTCAAACTAAGTTCCTAAACGTTTTTTTTTTATCTCTTCCGTCTTTATGGAACAGAATACGTAATACGACAGAGGATGAAGAGAGAGAGAGAGGGGAGAATACGAAAACACTTTTTTTGTGGTAAGGAAGAGAAGTCCAATAATTTGCTGCAGGTGAATGACATGTTGGTAAGAAATGATAGGATTTTTTTTGTTGTTGCTCTTTGTGGGTAGAAAAGCTTGTAAAGTCTTTAGGTAGATTGTTTTATGAAGTCTAAAGTATCAATTTGTGGTTTGAAATCTTGTGGTCTAAGGGGTTAGCGAACCCATTTCAGATTTGAATAGAAATGTTAAATAACAAAGTCTTTTGTTGGTATATTTAGATAATAGTAATTTTTTGTCCAAATTTATACAATTAATTTGATTTGAAAAATTAATTTGTCGTTTATGAGTTATTTTGTAAATGACAGGCGTGCTTTATTTTTATATGTTACCGAATCATCGAAAATACAAAACATTATACTTTTCTACATGTTGTATTCGAAATTCGTATTGCTTTAGTTCTTTATCTGGAAGTTCAATTTAAAGCTTACTATCTATAACCCACCTGCTTCCCTGGATATTTCGTGATGTTGTATTAATATATACTGATATTAAGCTATTGATATCTAAATCTTGGCATTTAACTTTTGATTGTATTCAAAAACATCCTTATAGCCTGTTTTGTCTCTTGATTTAAATAGCGGAGTACTTGAATGTCAAAAACAGGCAGTATATGCATTTTTATTCCCCATATTCCCTTTAAAACTCGATTTCAGTAAAAACTGTTTTTAGTGGATCTCTACTTGACACAAGAAGCATGCTTGCCAAAGTTAAAGTCTGCAGGTCTTATAGTACAAAAACAAATGGTAAATTTTATTTATTATCCACCGCAATCTCTCTCTCTCGCTCTCACTTGAAAGTCGATTTCCACAAAACCCATTTTTACTGAATATCTATTCAACAAAAGAAGTTTGCCTGCCAAATGCCAAATTTCAAGTCTGTATGCCTAATATAGTTCAATAGATCTCGTGATGAGTGAGTGAGTCACTCTTCTTTTTATATAATATTAAATTCACAACTTTTTTGCAGCTAAACAGTATTAACGAAAATTTAACAAATTAATTTAACTAAACAATTGTTTTTTAAAAGCTAGGAAAGAAATTTATTAGTTTGTATTATACATTTAGTTCTACGTTTCAAGCATTAAAACATTGTTACTGAATAAAAGTTAATTTGGTTATGCTGAAATTTAGGAAAGAAATCCTTAAAATCAAATTTTTCATATGCTTTACTATGTATCAAATATTTGACTTTACGCATGATTTTGATTTTTTGTGGCATAAATATACCTTTGCCTGCTTTAAATGTTTTTTTTTTTAAATTTTAAGATTCTTTCTAGAATTTTTCACTATAAGTTTACTTTAAGAGTTCGTGATTTTTAAAAAGCGTTTCAAATAAAACGAGTCGTCCTTCGATCGATAAAAAAGATATATGATGGAAATTTTATAAACATAACTTAGATAATTATTGTTCCTCAAGATCATTAAAGGCAACAAATGAAAATCTAATAATTCTTATGCTTATACGCTAAAAGAACCATAGGTCAGAATCCTTTATGTATTAACCTAACAACTTTTCCATTATTCAATACTTCATACTTAACCTCACAGTCTTTTGTTACATATTATACAAGGTACTTTCATACAGAAGCTTTCGCGGGGTTTTCTTTTATCTTTGAAAATGAAAGAAGTAGCATCCTTTTGTGCCTTTTCCTTTCAAACACTCGGCGTTAATTGGAAGGAATTCTTTATTGTATTATGCAAAGTCGTATAATATTTCTCTATCTGTTCAAGCAAAGTAATTGTATTTTTTTTTACGGAACTTAAACTAACGACCTTATACAAGGATACTTAGAAGAAGAACGAATAATTGTTTACCTTAAAATATCTTTTCATATATCTTTCGTTTAAAAAAAATCTGCTAAGTGACAAATATTTTCAGGTATTTAATTCTGCATCATGCAGTTTTTGCACACTTAATACACTCGCGTTTTTCTGAATGCTCATGGAAAATGTCTGGTAAATATTTACGTTATAAGAAATTATAGCAATCTACCGTTTTGAACTACTTGCATGGACTAAATTCAAGACGGTCACGTGACAAATGCAATCACGTGTTTTCTATTGAATTCAAAACTGTCAATAGATATGCATTTGTTGTTCTACTTGTAACATTTATGCACATTTTCAAATTTGATAATTGAATAAAAATATTTAAGTATTAAAATATTCTTCAAAATATTAAAAAAAATCCTATGTGTACACATGTATTTTTAAACTAAGAGCATTTTATGTGTGTTATTATTGTTGTCGAATATGTACTTTTTAAAAAAAAATTCTTTAAAAAGCAAATGTTGGCAGCAGAATAGTTCCTGAACTTCTTGGCTGGAAACACGGGATTGTAGTTATCATGTGACTATGACATTACATAAATTTAGCCCATTGACCGAGTCTACGAAATTTTTTAATCAATTATAAATACGACATAAAATATTTCTTTGGGTATTGGAAAAAAAGACAGTAAATCAAAAGATTAGCAAAACTTCTTCTCATTCTTTTAATATTCGAAGCATTTACAATTTATTTTTGCAAAATTTTTGCCTATTGATTCCATTGCGATCAAGACTAATTGTATAAATAATATTTTTTTTCATAGTATGTGTGTGTGGCTGGAGAATATTTATCTTGTTAAAATACCCCGAATCTCTCTTTAATATTTTTTGCAGAAAATTCTCCGATTTCAGCACATTTCCTTACTAAAAGAATTATAAAATTGTATTATACATTTTCGTTAAAAAAAATCAGTAATATTACATAAAAACATTAGCAGAAAAAAAATGAAATAAATAAATCGATCTAAAAAGATATGTACAGACGTTAATAAAAAATATGAGATAGAATGTAAGATATATAATGGAACCTAACAGGAGTGTAACGTATATATGTATATAAAAAGTCCATTTCCTAAATACAGTAAAATACAGTAGAGGATCTATTTCCTGTATACCTGTCATTCCACTGAAATATGGTTCTTATGCTCCATTTTGGGACGTGTTTATTCCTAGCCATCGACGTTTATTAAGCGTTCTGAGCAATTGAGTATAAAAATATATTTGTATGGTGTACACTGTAATACTGTATGATATCTATACGTATGGCTAATTTTATCTAATAGTTATGGTTATATGAAACGGTTTCATCAACGAAATGGTAAAATAAGATGCAATGTATCAAAAAAGGAACTAAATTACAGGTTTGGAAACGTTTATACTAAGATGGCTTGGTAAAATTTTAAGGTGTATAATGATGAGATATGTGCATAATGAATAAGATTTTCAGTTACTCATTTGATGAGATAGTTCTGTGTGTCATATAATTCAGTTTAATCAGCTATTTCGTTATTCTTCCGGGACTGGCTTAAAAGTATTTCTATAGCTTCAAGTTCAGTAAAAAAAGATTTACTGTTACAGTTACTGAATGCAAATAAATAATTTTTCTGAAAAATTTTACTATTGTAATGAATTTCGCAAATACACCACTCAATTTGAGTTCTTAGAGAGAAACAGAGAGAACGAAGGAAACTATTGTTTCTTTTCTCAGTATTTATCTTTGTCACTGTCAATGGCGGAAAAGGATAATTTCGTTTATTTAAAAGTGTCATCTAAACAATTACTGGTAAGAAAGTAACACTTTCATTGAAAAATCTACTCACGCGAAATTACGACAGTAAAAATGACACTTCATTGTGATTTTTAACAAGAATGCAATTTATTCACTGATGGAGAAAAGGGAACCCCGCGTTGATAACAATAATATTAATAAAAAAAGGTCGAGTTGGTTAAAGAAGCATATATGCCAAGGTTCTTTATTTTTATTTGTTCTCCGAGTCAAAACAGAAAGCGGCACAAAATAAGGTCGACTGTTGTAGCACCTTCGCAGTTACGCATGCCCATCATAAAAATAAAAAAAAGAACGAAAAAAAAATAGCCCTACACTCAACAGCAACAAGACACAAATGATATCATATCACGATATAGAGATGCGTTGTTCCATCTAGCGTTAGGAACAATGGCCGACATCAACCGGAAGAACAGATGATATTTAGAATTAGGCGAAAGAAAAAAAAGTGTTGAAAAAAAATCTTCTTTTGTTAACAATGTCATCTTTATAAAGCAGCACTAATTGCTCAAGGTTTCTTTCGGATTCGCTTGTTTTTTTAAGCACTATCTCCAACAATTATTGTACTTCAAAACGTTGATTCGAATTCTGATTTGAGTTGACTGCAATTTATTACTACTCGGATTAGGGTTAATAAATGAAATACACGTGATGGAATGTTGCAAAAGGCTTAAAGATGTATCAGTTTCTGATGTTTAAAGACGGCGAACTTAAGTTATTAGATTGTGACGCGCTACTGTAGAAATAAACTGTGTCATTGATAATAATTTACATGAGTAAACATGCTTTTAAATTAAGAACGTTTTGGTTTCCCTGAAATATTATTCAAATTCTATAAGTATTGTAGTAATGTTTATTACCGTATAGATTATATATTTTCTATAAATACTGATCACATCAAATAGATGAATATTTTGGATTGTTTTATATGACATTCCAACATGGAAATGAATTTCAATACATTTATTCTAGTCTAGTTTAGGATAAGTTATACCGTATATATCCTTTTATTTATTGATAGATTGACTTTTTTATTGAAGAGAAATTTTATTTTCCTTTCAAAAACTACATTTCATTTAGATCTCCCTTATCAACATCTATTCACAGGACATCTAAAAGAATTTTCCTTATTTTCTTATGATCTTATCAAACATGCTCAAATAAGTATGCATCTGTTATTTACGTAGAACAATAGTTATTAAAAATAAGACCGTCTGTGATGTGGTTTTATCCAAGATCATCACATAAATAGCTATTTTACAATCGATTAACGTTTTCCTTTTACCTCTTTTAATCATTCGTAATTCTTCTTTGGCTAATCATGAAAAATAAGATGTTTCTGTATAAAACTACTCCATTATCAAAAACAAATACACATTAATATTCCGCAATAAAATCCTTATAAAAGATATGCAGATTAATTATACACGTATTATGCGAAAACAAGAATTTCTAATTAGTTTCATTCAAGCATACCATCATTCACACAAATGATTTTTTTTTTCCTTGCGAATAAAAGCAATTCTAAACACACATTCTTCTTTGATACATTTTTTTTAAAAAAATAATCTTATAAATTATCATAAATAAAATGATTAAATCATTTACTTTGATAGTAAAATTCTTCAGATGAATAATATTGACTAAATATTAAAAACTTAATCCATTTTCACGTTTTATATACTACATTTATCTTTTAAAATAAAATACAAAACTGAATTAAGAGAAACTATCTTATTATTTCTAGTAATTTATATTATAGCATTTTCCAGAACATGAACCATTTAAAAAAGATAATGTTTGATTTTGAAAGAGCAATATTACATATAATAGATATAGCAATTATTCAAATACTTAAATTCTTTAGAAATCTTTAACAAATTAATTATATTAACTGTAGCGAATTATTTTTGAATTGTTTTCAGATTATATTTTTATATATCTGCTTAGATTATAATTTTATATCTTAATTATAAAACATACTTACCACAATAATTTTGTAAAAAAATGCGTTTTTGATTTATTTATTTATTTTTGCAGGGAAACTTCTTCAGTAATTAAATTCCTATTATTTATTTAAAAATTCAGATACTTGGATTCTTTAGAAATCTTTAACAAATTAATTGTATTAACTATAACGAATTGTTTGAATTGTGTTTTCAGATTATATTTTTATCTATCTGCTTATATTATAATTTTATGACTTACTGATAAAAAAAACAATGAAATCATTTTTTTAAATAATTGATTAGCATTAATTCTATATATTTTTTTTCGCAGGGAAATTTCTACGGTAATTAAATTATTATATTTGACTTCCTGTTCGTAAATTTTTTCTCTAGAGTCTTAGGAAGGTTTCAACATTTTATTACATCAAAACAACTAACTATTTTCATCTACGATTTTTGAAATATTTCTTGTAATTTTATATTTAATAATCGGATTTCGAATAGCACACATTGAGGCTACATTGTTACAACTTGCCATGTTTGCATGAAATTCCTCACTTCCAAATTGTTTTGTTAAAAACTAGTTATTTTTGTCAACAAACGATTATGCAATGTATTCACTTAAAACAAAAGTTTAACAAAATATAGGTAGAGATTGAAAAGGAAATTTTCTACACAATTGCTTAAATGTCCAAATACTTTTATTATTTGTTTTAAATGTACGTTTTAAAAAAATTATTTTTAATATTTATTTTTAGAAAACCAAGTTAAAAAAAAAAGCAAATAGTATATTCTAAAAAATTTGCCTAGACAATTTCGTTTTGTGCAATTAATTTTTAGTCCGAATATTAATTAATGAACAATGTGTAATATTATATTACAGTCATCGTCCACAATTGAGAAATAAGTATTTAGGTCATGTACAGGCTTTATAAAGCATTCACGCCATTTAAGAAGAAGAAAAGCTGATTTTGATACTTAGAATAAGCATTTCACTGATGTAATTAAGGAACAATAACTGAGAAGATTCTATTCTCTGGTTGTTAATTACATAGAAAGGGTTTCTTCGACAACGATAAGTGTTTTCATGCCCACTACTTTGTCCTGAGATCAGTGTGAGATGAATATTAATTTGTTTGTCTACGGAGAAAAAAATGTTCTAGAAACTCAGAAAGATGAATATATTGTATGCTAAAGGTCAGATATATAAAGCAATGGTTGAGAAAAACAACGGTTGTTGCCGTTTGGTAGAACTATTTAAGTGTATTTATTCTGAAAAGAAGAGATCTCTTGATACAAAATAGAATTCATTCTTAAAAATACTATAAATATAAATTAATTGTTTCAGGGTATTTTTTAAAAAAATATTTTGTTGTAAGTTCGGGATTATCTTTTATATATTTCCTAAATTATAGATTATTATATTAATCTTTGTAAATTAATTTACTTAGAATAATTCAAAGAATATTCCATTAAAAATGCTATACTCTTTTAATCCTTTGCATTACTCTAAGAAATGGCTTTCAAACATGGTGGAGCATTATAACAGACTATTATAGTATTTATCCATCTTTAAGATAATTTATTCATTTATTACTACCATTCGTTACGTAAAGATATTAAAAGCAAAAAAAAAGTATCTAATTGCTTCTTATTACTTGAAAATTCAAATGATTTGAGAAAATTTTTCAGGGTACATATTGGCTGCTCTTCTTACAGCTGAGAAAATTGTATTCAAAAATTTTTGTGACGAAAAGACGTTTTATTCTTTTTAATAGTGATGTCTAAATTTGTTCATTTGAACTAGTTTGAATAGTTATTTTGTATTTTTTGATATAAGTGGCTATTTATTTAAATTTTATTTATTTCAAGGAATTAAAGTTATATTTAATATAAATGAAGTAATACTAATACAAATATAATTAATGAAAATAATTACCAATAAAACAAATACTTTCATTCATTATCAACAGTTAATGCATAATTCAGTAGTACTTTCAATATAAAAAAAAAACATTTATATTTTCTGTATATTTCAACTTCATAAAGAATAATTTCTCACTTCACTGAAATTATTACTATTCTTTACCTGAATATCTTATGTAAATACTTTACAAAATAAGAAAGGTAAAATAATAAATTTATTATTTTTTATAATTTTTCTTATTATCGATTTGTTATTTTGCTTTCAAATAACTTTTTTGTGTTTTATCAAATTAAATTTATAAGCGCGCAAAATTATTTAAATACTTTTAAAAGTGTTTTAGTACACACAAAAAATACAAAAGCTCATAAAAAAACAATAATAAATGAATAAATGGAAAAGATTTCACGAAGTCTTTAAAATGTCAAATCCATGAGAGATTCTAAATTTATACATCGACCAAATGTAAAGGTATTCTAAATCCCTAATCAAAGCTCCTTTTAGAACAAGCCGGCAAATAAGACAATGACAAGATTTGAAATGTCTATTTCAGAACATCTGATACACCATCAATCAAATGAACTTTGTCTGCTCGTTGACCTTTGTCAATGGACTATTCGAAAAATTTTTTGAGGTAGGGGGGAGCAAGACATTTTTCTTTTCTTTTTTGCTTCTTGGTGGCTGTTTTGTTACACAATGGAAATATCGAGTCCAAACTCGCATTCTAAAATACCGAAAACAAAAGAAAAGATATTACTTAAGGAATGAAACTGACCAATGAGCTACCCATTGAGGTGTATTCAGTTGGAAAAATTCGACCCCCCCCCCCCCCAGTCACGGTATCTGCTCATCCAGGATAAAACGGTTGTGAGACTTCACTCAGAGATTACAGCAACAAAACAAAGGATTTGGAATGATAATACAAGCACTAAAAATCACTTTTCCGTCCCTTCGATTTATGCGAATACAAAGCTCAGAACGCCGGAGTAAATTCGACAAAACAAAAAAATTATCTAATTTCTGAGTTGTTCGAAGAATGCTTATAGTTTGACTTTTCTCTTTTGAAGGGGGGGGGGGGGGGAGAAAACGCGAAACAAAAAAAAGTGTTGGTAAATTTAGATGTTTGTATTGAATTTTTAAGGGGGAAAAAGCCAGGGGAGCGGCAAAACATTCAACGGAATAATACTTTTACAAGCTAAAGAGGAAACATACAGTGCCAAAATTTTTAATTTAACTTGCTCCGGAAAAATATTCTGTCAAGAATTTCATAGCATAAAGAAATAAAATAGTTTGTTCTGGATTTAGATTCTAATCCATTCAGTCGAGAAAGAATCGAATCTGTTGTATCGTTATAATAGGGCGGGGCTTTTTGCTACTATGGCAACGAAAATTGTTTCTGTACGTGATGAACACTGATTCATTGTTCCGGGACTTGTATGGGAATATATTTCAAACGGTTAATTTATTTTTGGAGAAGTCTTTATTAAATGATGCTGGGCAAAACTTTGCAATGTTTTCTGTATATACATAGTGAGCCTACAATCTTCAGATGAAATAATGCTGTTAGAAAAAACCAGCAAACTAATAAAAATGTTTCGCTTCTTAAGTTTTTTTTTTAAATACAAAGAAAATTGGCAATTGTTTTTCCTAAAAAGCCGAAACCAGAAACGAACACGAATTAAAAAGAATGAAAGAAAGTTTTCGTTTTGTAACATCCGATGAAGGAAGGCATCAAGGGATACTTTCTCTTCTGGAATAAAATTAATTTTAAAATGTGTACTGTGGGAAATACATTTTATGGTAATCCGTAGATTATATATTTTAAGACAAGGTCAAAATTTGAACTATATCCAAAAGTATGTTTATTTGCATAATTTTCTTCTAAATATGTGTCTTGAATGGATGAGCTGTTTTAAAGACTATTAAACGCTCTTTATTCCAGTAACACACAATTCTTGCTTGAATTATTCGAATAATTTTTAGAATGGTTAAGTAATAAGGAGGTAATTTTCATGGACCACTGGATAGCTCATTTCTGAGAAAAACATTATTTATATAATCTAAAGTGAGTTAAAAAAAAAAAAGAATCAATGCTTTTTAAAAATTTTTTAACGAATTTAAAACAAGGTTTCACTTTTCTATTTTATAAAGAATATTTTGTCCGTTGTGTTCCTTTCTAAAAAAAAATTCAATTTTTTCATACCAATAAGATTTGGTATGAAGATCATTAGATAAAATATTAGATGTTAAAGAAAATATATATTTAAAATATAACAGTCTTTTTTTAATACTGATTATACTAAATACACCGACAGAAAGCCTTATTGATTGGTGGCAAAATTATGTATTATAAATTTCTAAAATGTTTACCTTTGTATATTTTCTATTTTGTTCAAAATTTATTTCTATTCAAAATAATTTTATGCTAATTTAATTCATTAGAATCATTTTGAATTAAACGCGATGGTTGCTAGGATATTTTTTCGACATCTTTATAAAACTTTAAAGCTAAATAAAAAAAAAAAGTACAGAGATTTAAAACTACCAGTGTTTGTTTGCTTCGTTTCTATTTTGTTATTCAATGTAGACAATTTGCTTTCATTCAAAATTTAACAAAACTAAGGTTTAGCTAATTTCTTCAACTAGCAGAATAAATATTTTACAAATTTATTTGTATAAAAATATAAATTAACATAAAATAGGCCATTTAGTTTAAAAATGAAAACAAATAATGTTAGATTACATTAAGTTGTCATTACTACGATGATGAATTGAGTCGATTATTTATTTTAGATATATTAAATATCTGAAATCTATATAAAATACAAAATGAAAAATAAAAATCATGTGATAGTTCTTACACAATTACAGTATTCAAACTCTGATAATTTGAACAATATTTTTTTTTAACATAAAACTAAAACCTAAATTGTTTGTAGATTATATCCTTTGGATAAATTAGATGCTATTTGCATACATTTTCCCGTCATAATAAAATATTACAAACCCTCCATAAGACATTACTCTTTCCTTTATAGTTGCGAATAGAATTCAATACAGTTGAATCTTTTGATGAAATCGAAAGTTCCAAACTTAAGAGACTTTATTCTTCTCTCTCCTCCCCCTTTCATACACTAAGAGCATGGTCCGAAGAAGAAGAGAAAGTAAAAAAAAAAAAAAAAAATTACTCTCACGGGAAAAAAGCTTCCTCCCTTCAACCCCCACAACTCTCCCCAAACAGTTACTTCAAAGCAATTGAAGCCTAAAATTGCAGGCTGGTGTCTCTCCAGAACGGGGGAAATACAGGCAATAAATCACTTAACAAACAAAAACTACTGCAAGAGTATGTAGAAATCCTTTGCTGCGGTGATTTTTATCGCAAATTCATTGAAGTGTCATAGGAAGGTCCATCTGTTGAGGCACTGGAGTGTTTACAAGTGTCGAACCATTGTGCCAGCGGCCTCCCATTGTGACTTCTGAAGAAAATTAGATGCGATTTTCAGGCAAAGAATCATTTAGGGATTAGAGAAGCATGTAATCACGAGGAATATGTAAAATCGTTCTTTTTTGAAGGGGGGGGGGTATAAATTGGAGATGTATAACCTTACTCGTCTGTATAACCCCGCCATCTTCAGGGATCGAGTTCTTACACTGACTTTTTCTTCAATCGAATTTTTTTTGTTTCTGTTTGTCTAGCTTGTAATTGCGTGATTTATCATTCATGGTGTAGTAAGCCACAAACCAATTCAGTTTATATAAATCCCATCCTCTCTCTATTCCTTCCGAGATTTGCTTAAATTTAATTCACTTTGGGGTTCTCACCTGGAACAGTAAATAAATTAGAAGATGGTCTATTGGAATGCAGAACTCAAATTTACATACCTAGCCCATAGGTTTCCAATGTGGGTACCGCCCCCAGGGAGCGCCTAGAGTATTTTAGAGGGTGGTAGTGATGGGAGCGTTGAGACATTCAAAAGGGACGGGGATTCGTAACGCAACAACTTAATTAGGAAATTGATATAATAAAATTCTTTGAAAATATCTACTATTTTTAAGAATAAACATGCTATGTGTAAAAATCTAAAATTTTTATCTTATTGTTTATGGCTTCAAAGATCGATACCAGCTCTCTAACTTAGATTGTGGGTAAAAATGCAGAATTTTTTTAATTGCATTCCCTTCATTGTATTTGGCTGAATGAGGATACAGTGCAGTAACCAATTTATTATACAAGAAAAGGAACAGACTGCACATCACTGATCGCGGATATTTGGTGTCGATATTAAGGAAATTGGAAAACAAAATTAAAAAACTGGTTAGAACGTCACCAGCCTCAGCCATATCATTAATTTCTTATATGTTATATTGATTTTAATGTTTATTTTAAAATTTTGCAAATTTATACTACATTTCCTTAATAGTTATTTTATTAAATTTTTATTGTTGATTCTTAATAAAAAAAAAATAGACAGATAGAATTAGTAGGATAATGTGTAATATTATTTTAATATTTAGTAAATTAACTTTTATGGTGAAGGGTCGTAGGAATTTTTTCTCTTTCTTGTAAAGGGAGTGCTGGTTCACAGGAAATATGTTGGGAAGCCACTTATCCAGACCAACCCTAAAAAAAAGGTTCGGAAAACTCATTGAATTGTAAATAATGTTGAAAGATCAATTTGTGGCATCAAATCCTATATTTAGTTTCTAGAATTAAAGATGTAATAAAATGTATCATCTGATATATTTTATTAATACCTTAAAAACACACACAAAAAATACAATTGAATTTTTTTTAAAAAAATTCAAAAAATCTGACTATGTTTGAATTTTACAAAGCATAATTTCGCAGCTAATATACAATCCCTTATTCGGAATAATAAAAACATAAAAGGAGAAACACACATCATTTTAAAACGAATACAATCTCCTTGAACTTGAAAACCGAGAAAAGTAAACAAACCAAAACCAACACCTGCTAGATTCGTTTTTAATGCCAACTTTCTACAAGAGTTATTACGTCATGAAACGTGAAAGCGGACAAGTTCTTTTTTGTTCCTTCTAAATACAAGCAACTTGCCATAAAATCATCTTTTCTTCTCTTGACCTACACTCCTCTTTGTGATAAAAACTCCCAGATACAGATGTAATTAGCCATTTTACCGCTTCAAACGGTGTTGTTCGCTCATTTTCTACTCCAAGCCACTTTATGGAATGAACTCCTTTAAGATTGTTTATTGCCTCTAAAATTCAAGCTATTTTTTTTTCAAGGGAATTTCGCTTTTCATTCTAGTAAAGTGTAAGCCCGTAAGATTTACATTGGAAAACATAGAAATATATTAAACATAGTTTAAAACTGTTTTAACTTAACTTTTAATGGTTTTTGGAACACGTGTAGGTGCAAATGGTTTTATTTATCGATGTAACCTATAGTACTGCGTGTTTAGATTTAGTTCATAAGGAGAATGAAAATTATAACGATAAATATTTTCAAGCTAAACGCATGAAAATCTTTGTTTTTCTAAGAAATATTTAGCTTCATCCTTTTTATATTTTTCATTTTCTTTTTTTTTCAGAGGAGATCCTGATAAATGTGACAACTTCGGCAACACAGCTCTTCACTGGGCAGCAGCCAATGGCCACATGAACTGCGTATCCTTTCTGGTCAATTTCGGTGTTTCACTTTGGGCACTGGACAACGATTTCCACACTCCGTCTAATGTAGCGGCCATGAACCAAAGGGACGAAATTATTCGATATCTAGACGACGTCGTTGCCAGACAGAGTGCACTCAATAAGAAACTTGTTCAGAAACTGAAAGAGAAGGCTGTCATAGATGCCGAAAAGAGAATAAAGATGTACCAAAAGCTCCAAAGAAAAGCAGCCAAAAAAGCCGAGAAGGAAGAAAAAGAAATTGAAAAACAGAGGCGGAAGCTTTACGGATCAGAATTCCAGCTCAACGGACTGATCAGCAAAGCTTCCAGCTTGACGATATCCAGTTTGAAACGAGAGTGCAAGATAACTTACGCCTCTCCTAAGTACTCCGATATCATCAGCAATGGAGCTGGTACCACCAAGAAAGGTCTGGGGGCTGTCTCTAAGCGAATCCAGCAAAAGAAGCAAAATGTGGTGATGACCGCTGCTGATTTTAAAGTCAGAGAGACTGAAATGAATGGAAAGAGATCCATTCGATCACTTTCTGGTCTCCTCAGAGATTCAGAAGTTTTGTACGTGCCAAAATATGACACGCAAAGCACGACTTCTGGAGGTACCAATAACCACAGGAGGCACATGAAAGATGTATTCGATACTAAGAGTGAATTGTCCAGAGCCATAAGTGAGCCTGACTTTTTGCACGCGACAGATTCAGGATTCGGTGATGATGTGCCACCCATGGAACCCTCTGGCAGCATATTCGAAAGGCCTGGATTTGGATCTGTGGCATTTAGGAATTCAATGTCTGGCACATTGATGTCTTTGCCTTCAACATCAACTGAAGAAAATGATGATGAATGCGATGATGACCTTGATTCTATAAGGGCGAGTGAGAAAGATTCGGACTTACAAAACGACTCAGTAGAGGATAGCATTGGAAGTGCTGGAAGTTTGGCTCAAAGGAATAACCATGCACCTTGGGAAGATGATGAAGGACACTTTGACGATGAAGGTAATGTAATTATCAGTTATTAATTCTTCATTAATTTAAATGTTATGTCTTGTAGAGCAAAATTCCGTCAATTTATACGTCCGAAGTGTTTTATATTACCATACCATTTTCTGGAGGAAAAAAATGTTTTAAAATCCTATGAGTGAAAATAATATGATGTATTGTTGTATTATTGTATGTAATTGATGTATTTATTCATATCTTTCATTTCTCCCTAAGTTTCAATACTAAATTAAAAGTAAAGAAATATTGATAAAAGAATTTTTTTCGTAGGGTTTTGAAATTTTATTTATTATTAAATTAGATTTCTGATAATTATGGTTACGTTTCAGATCGTGAACTTTTCAAGAAACACTTTGAAATTTAAATAACATTACATATTTATTTGTAGAAAAAGATCTCCAAAATTAAAATACAGTTTTTTAGCAAAGATAAATGAATACAAATTTACTTTAGATACTATCCATTTGTGTCAACAGCTTAAATGTTTACAAATAGTCCATTTCAAATTTAGTTTTAGGGTTCGAATGCCAAATAAGGGGAGGGGAAAAAACGATCAGTTACTGTGCGAAAAAGATAAGCAATCTCAATATCCCCTCAGGGATCTATTATGAAAAGAAATTTTATAAACTGTTGTATACTTATTATTATACTATATGAATGCTAGTTATAATGATATTACTTTATTTGAATTTTCAAATTTTACACTACATAAAAGGGAAGTCGATTTTAAAATTTTAATACCTGTTGATAGATAATCTCTTACGATTTGGCAATACATAGTTTGCTTCGGATTAAAAGTATTGAAAATTTTAAATATTTGCAAACATGTTTATTCGCATTGACCTTTCACACTTTCTTTTTAATCATGCACACGCATTTGAACGCTTTCTAAGCAAAACGGTACTAAACGCGTCAACCGGGACCAACTATTTCCGTTCACCACCCCCTACAAGCACTGGGACTTTGGGCACACAACATGGCATTGTGAAACTTTACCTTCGTGTAACGAATCTCTGTTGTCTCTCATTTCGGCAACAGATGACAGGAAATCTACTAAAACAGCCTGGAAAAGAGTCGTCGGCCATCTGGTCTCCGCTTTCGTGGGTTTCGTGACTGGCGTGACTTGTGAGTAAGGGGGATAGAGAGTTTCAGAATGGAAACCGTTCGCGTTACCTGCTTATGTGACATGTCTTCGACACTCGTGACTCAACTCCTGCACGAATGTAGTTCAATGCTACAGGACACGGAATTCACTCACAGTTAGTTGTTGGAGAGGTTAGGCTCCTATATATAATTAACGGGTCTTTGTAACTTATGGCAGCGAGAAGTTAGACCATTAATTTCGTTATAATCGAATTACGGAAAATTCCTTATGCAGAAGATTAGGTGTACGGATTATTCATTAATAAATGAAATGGTGCAATAAGTTAATGGGGAATAATTGTGATACGGAGGATTTGTTGGTTGAATGACATATTGCGATTTTAAATTAAAAAATTCTGATAAGATAGATTGTAAAATATATTTTTGACAAGAGCTTTCTCTAGTCGCTATGGGGGATTTGATATAGAAGGAAATCTTTATTTAATATATAATGCTTGTCGATTTAACACAAGAACGCGTATACTAACAAATATACTGTATTTTACTCTTTTAAAAAAACTCTCATTTGTAAAAATAGACTTCTAGAGTAATGTTAAATGCATTAGTAAGTGAATGTTATGTTTCATTTTATAAAAATATCGATTTTGTAATTAGTTCAAGACTATAATTATGATTTTCCTCATGTCTATGCAGTCTTTGGTATATTTTTGTTAACTTTATGCTCTTCATTTCAATGACACATATACAAAGCTTCTTGAAAACTGAACATAGCTCCTTTCAAACAGTTAACCGAGGAAAAAACACTAACATAGGACATTCTTTCCTGATTTATTCAAATACATAGCTATGAAAACAACATTCTTCTAGAAAAATCTACTTAGTCTAGGTATAAACAAGATATCAATCATTGGCATGGCCAAGTAATTTTAGCGCGTTTGTCACTATAAACTAGCGAAATTCAGGAAACTTTGTAGGAAAATTCGGGAAAACTATGGGAAAATTTAAATATGATTCGGCTCATCTAGGGCACAAATGCGACCAAATGCCGAAAACCCGAGGTCAATTGGTTGCTTATTGGCTGAGAAAAAGGTACGACAAAATATGGAACGAAGACGAAGTTTGCGTCCTCATTGCGCTTTTGTTCCACTATGTGAAAAACGCGCTAAAAATCCGCTATATGGAATATTGTTGTGATATACAATCCATATTTTAAGCTCCATATACAAAATTTTATTTAAAATCTTAGTCGTGTCTATTCTTTTGATAAATGATTATTCCGCTAAAGACTCGTAAATTATTAATTGTGCATCTTTTTTCCCCTTTTTCAGGTCTAGATGCTACTCCCCTCGTAGTTTTTCTCGTAGCTCATGGGTTAATGGAATACACCGCTGCCTTGGCTAAAGAAAAAATAGACCTTGAAGCCTTAATGTTGCTCACAGAAGAGGACCTTAAGACCTTGGGACTTCCGTTAGGTCCCCGACGAAAACTCGCCAAAGCAATAGAAGACAGAAAATTAGCCATGGTCACACCAGGAGATCTGATGGACTCGAAACTGTAACCAACCACTTTGCTACTGGATGAGGTAGTCATGCTGAACTTTTATCTTTCTCCATGTCGGCGGACAGTATTTAATTCAGAATGAGCTACAAGTTTGCATAGTCGTCGGAACTTTTGAGAACCAATACGTAATGATTGTGCTGTTGTTACGAATAGTAACGAACTGTGATAAACATTGTTTTGAATTCTGCTTTGCATGACCAAATAATTTCGATGTATGACGAGAATAAAATAATGACAAACGTTGTATATTTCCTGTAGAGTGGACGGTGATTATATGTTTTTTATACTGACGTGAATTTTAATAGTAACAATAAGGGACTTTGAAAACGATCAAGCATAATGAAATACTTCATGGTTTATTACTAATAAATGCATTTCTTTAGATATTTATTACTGATAAATAATATTGAATGTAATGAGATAAAAATTAGTAAAGTATATAATAGGATGGTAAAAAAAATTTCTAGTGAGGAGTAAGATACATTATTATTCATAAATTGTTCTGCATGTGCAACAGAAGAAATTAAATTAACTAATACTTTGAAATATCCATTTACGAATATTTTTATATTTATAGAAAATGAAATTTTAAGATTTTCCGGGCTTTGTATGGGAGTATACGTATAGGTTTGTGTAGCTCTTAATTAGTTAAAAAAGAACCAATAATGGCGGAAAATCTTGCTTTTTATCTTACTTTTCTCATTTAAAATTGAACAAAGAATACAAATAAGAAAGGACAATGTAGCAAATAACTGCAAATAACTTATATTCAATTTTTTCCATACAAAATAATTATTAAAAGCTAATTTAAAAATACCTTAAATAAAACAATGGCATTTTCATTCTTCTTCTGTAACTAATACAGACGTTTTTTATTAAGCGTTATAACTGTTAAAGGATAATTAGATAGTTTTTTTTATACATGTATTTATATATACACATATGTATGAAATAAATTCAAAGTATATAATCTCACTTGTTCATATTTTAAATGAAATCGAGCACAACGGAAAGATTTTTGGATGATATAAAATACATTTAATGAAATTGAAATGTGTTTTAGTATATTTGTATTGAAATTATAAATGTTAGTTTGTGTACAGATATAATTTTCCTGTAATTATTTTTTACAACAAAATTTGTTGACGATATTATTTTGTAAATAATTACTATTACATGCATTATTTGTTAGCAAAAATGCATGTTTCTCTATCAGTTTTCCGTCCATGTAAACTTGTAGAATATCTTTTGTAAACGATATATTTCCAAAGAAGCTTGTGTATTATTTTGTAAATAAATATGAAAAGTCATGGATCAATTTTTGTGGTTATTTTAATTTCATATTACATTTAATATATAATACGAGAGACAGTTTATGTGAAAATCCGTAAATAGTCAAAGAAAGTAGTTACTAAAAAGACTGGAAAACAAAGCAAACAAAAATATTCTGGCAATGATTTTTAAAAGAGTGAATTTGTGCTAAAAATTACATGAACTAAACATTTAGATAATTTGGAGTAAATAAATAAACTAATTGTTTGAAATGTGCATGACCAGAATGAGGTATTAAAATCTATTTAAAGTTTTAGAATTAATTATTCTTTATTAAGAAAATTCAAATTTTATCCCATACAGACCAAAATTATCCTTCAACTGTCATCAAAGATTAGATTCAGTTTTTTATACTAAAATGTAAAAAAATACTTGATAATCCATAAAATAAGTGATAGATATACACTACATAGCTTATATGCACATGTAAACGTTGGGCACCAAATATATGAATGATAAAATGTAATTGGGGGAATATTCCATAATCTTTCAATTTCCTTTTTTCTCCCCTTCAAAAATTCTCCATTTTTGTTGACATCTACTTAAATTTAAGAAAATAAAAACAATTTATACGAGCAATATCATGATATATAAAAGATTTTAAATTAAAAAACCAGTTTTAACCAATGGGTTAAAATAAAGTATAAGATGCATGTGCTAAATTTGGAGGATTTTTGGGGCGATAAAGATTTATTCTGGCAAAATTTTGTTCTTTGATTAATTCTTATAAAGTTATGTTTTTGGTGACTCTTAAGGTAGCTTAAGTGACCTACTTTAAAAGTAATTAAAAACACTCGCTTGCCCACTATACTGCATTATTCTAGAACAATAAACTTAACACAGGAATAAATCAAACATCCGTAAGAAAAATAAAAGTTATATGCTTTTAAAATTATTTATGTTCCGAAAAAATTTCTCACGTGAAGCATACTCCAAATAAATATTTTAAATAAATAAGTTTAAGGTCAAATTTCACTCTCAAAACACTATTTACGAAGCACTGATCTACATTTGGTGCAGACGTATTTACATTTTTCCCCCCTTTGCACTACATTCCAGTTATCAAATCTTCCAGATCTCATTCCCCACAATTAAAATAAACATGAAAAATATAGTCGTAGAGAAAAAAAATCCAAGAATATGATTCTTTTAATTGCCAATTAGTTACATGCTGCCGGTACAGATGAGTGAAAATTAACAATAAATTCAATCAGTTACGGCTGATGATCGAATTTTGACCTCTGTTTGAAATGGAATTTCCTTTGTTTATTTAGTTTTTTCCCCATGTCGCTATGTATTGAGATTATGGGTTTCATGAGGTTATAAGAACATCCATCATAAAATATTTAGGTGAATAAAATAAAAAAATTTTTGACTTCAAACATTTTATTGGAATGAAGTGAAATATTTTTTGTTGGCAGTCAAATTTTTCCTGTAGTGCTGCCATCTGTCTGAATCGATTGGAAACTTATCAGATAATTAATTTATTTGCATATCATTGTGTGAAAATGTTTCATAAATAGAAATGAGTGTCTATGTATATTACGAAAATCATATTACATTTTTGCTTAAAAAAAAGAAGTAAAAATCAAGAGAGAGAGAGAATATTTTTTTGTCGATTAATAAAAATTATGAATATTCAATGTAAAAGTTTAATTATTAATCCAATTAAAATTGACTTTGGTTTATGGTCATTGTCGGTCTCTTCGAACTATGAAACTCATTGTTATTGATTAAATGAGAAGTTCTCATGAATTGACATCAAGAAGTTTACTTTTTCAAGGTATTATTGTTTATTAACGTATATCATTTAACTGTTTACTGCAAGACTGCTTTATAGATTCTTTTTTTGTTGTTTCATTTGCATCGTTACAATCTTTTGTTTTTGTTTTTCCCTCACTTCTATCAAAAGTAAGTTGCGGCTCTCATTTCAAACAAAATTATACAAAAAAGTAACTCGTTTACCATAGATGGCATAATACTTATATGATGGTTTAAATTGTGTTTGAATTAGATTGTGCTGGAAATTTAATACAGTGATTTTTTTTCCATACATATAATTTTTAAACAGAAATAAAAAATAAATTCATTTTTTTTGAAGTAGTAAAAAATTATATCTTAACTACAGTAGGTTTTAAGAAAATCGTTAGCAAAAGATATTTTATTATTCGAAAATTCACTTTTATCATAACCAAGTAAAAAGAAATATTTTAACAGGTTACAGCAATTTCTTTGTTTTGTTGAACAACAAATATAAATTTTTGAAACCGATTCAGAATCAAATTTTGCTCATACTCTTCTTGGTTATTTTCATTAAATTTATGTGCAAAATAGATTATTACGATCTGGAATTAAGGGATTTTGTGGTTCAACTCACAATCTAACATATATATATATATATATATATATTATTCATAACGAAGTAATATCTTAGAATTTAAATAAAGACATCATATAAGAGAAAAAATACTTGTAATATAGGTAAAAAAAAAAAAAAAATGAATCACTGTTTTCGCTTAAGAAAAAAAAAAAATATTTTGTAATATCTATATAGTAATTATTAATAGAATCGAAATGATCTTATATGTTGTAACATTTTGTAGTTACAAAACTAATGAAATTTACAAGTTTTCGCTTTCAACCATTTCAGAATATCGACTTTCAGTTCAAGATCTGCAATTGTAGAACGACCTTGAAGATATAAAATTGAATTCATTTTTCTTATTTACTACTAAATAATTCCTTAGAAATAATTACATAACCATTTTCAATAGTCTTAATTAGATATGATACAATACGATACGATATAATTTTTTAAAGCATATAACTTTAAAAAATTAATTAAATTTTCTCTATAATAACCTTATACTTTAAATTTACCATTCTTGCCAATAACAACAGATCACAATGGCTCTGTTCTTAAATGGGTCTAGTGCTAAGCCTAGCGAATTATGGCCAAACATTCAGCTCCAGGAAATTTTTAACGAAGACCTATGTATATACAAACGTTTTCCGGTAGAGAATTAGAACACAATATGAAGCTGAACTAACGTATGCCAGTTCTAGAAAATTGGCTTGAGTACACAAAATTTCCAGTGAGTTTTCAAAATGATTGGTGTGTTCACCTGCGACCGAGTAAACTGTATTGTGTTCATTTGAAGAGTCTCACTTCCTATGGCAAACACGTGATCTTGACTGGGCTCGTTTGTCTTTCGACAGAAGCGTTTTAATTGGTCTAGACACGTCGCAGTAAGAATGCGGTTAAACTGATCGCCATATGTGCAAACTGATGTTTAATTTGCCGCTATGTTACAGCTGAGTCTACGCATTATAAAAATTTTTTGAATTTAGAGATATTTTGTCAAAAGGGAATAATTTTAAAATGCAAACGGGTGGAGTTTTATAGTACACGGTTAGGATAAAACATTCTTACAATTTTTCATATATATCAGGCATTAGTGGATTAAATATTTTTCAATTCGTTTGATTAAAGTCTGTGGAAACCAAGTGACAAAGGCATTGAAAACGTAGCCGACCATATTCTGGTTGAGTGGCGTGTTAAAGTCCTGATTCCACAAAAATCTTGCTCTATAGAAGAGCCGATGTGTAGTGAATCTAACGGGGTTCAAACTCCGCGTAATGATTGTGGAGAGGGGGATGCCACTTCAGATGTCGATCTCGTCTAAGCTGTGATTCAAAACTACTATAGGCTGACTACGGATTTGAAAAATAAAAATGTTTCAAAAGGAGGGATTGAGCATTCTTTAGGTATAATAATTACATTTTCTAGTTATCTACTTCTTAAATTCATGTGTTAAAAATTTTTAAGGTTAATTCCTAAGAAAATTATAACAGGCAACAACTAAAGAGAAGACAATGCTTTCCCACACACAGAGCTTACTTCAATTTTTTTAGCATTGTAAGAAGAGTGGGATGGTAATCAAAAACTTGATTCAGAGAATTTTTCACGAATAATTTTACATGTTCAGAAACTAACACAGAAAAATATTTAAAAATAGCATTTTTTTAAATTTATAAACTATTTCGTAAGGTTATAACTCATAACTTTCTCGATAAAAAATATTAGATACATTTGAAACCATACTAAGTAGCGGGATTATTGAAATTGGTTCTAAGATTGATTTGAACTATATAGAATTAATATATAATGATTATAAAATGAGAAAAGCCATACGTTACCATATATTGCATTCTGCCATTTATAAATTAGCTAAATAAATTAGTTATTTCAAAATAAATAAGAAATTGATTTTTGCATATAACAAATAGATTTTCACACATGTAACTTTTTAATTTAAAAAATGGCATTTGAAATTAATTCAAAATCTCTTCATTTTATATTATTCATTAAAAAATATTTCATCTTCCAAAAGATATTCATTTTAAGATATTTCACCATCTTATATTTTGCTAAATGAAGATTTTCAAATACATACAAGCAAATTAAAAATAAAATTTTAAAAAAAAATGTTTTTTTTTAAACTTTAAGATGAAATACATTGCACAATTGGCAGCAGTTATATAGTAGTTTCAAATTTTTTTTATTGTAGTAATTGAGAGTAAAATAATTATTAAAATAAAATAAAATAAAATAAATAATATTACTGAAATAACTGAGTGTAAAAAAGCAAAAAAAATTATTTCATTGTAAAGCTGAGCAATTTATTGTAGGTATATGCAGTTTAGTTTTCTTAACAGGAAATACTATATCACACATCAATGGTTACATGTTCCATTCGTAAGCTTATGTCCGTAAAAAGGAGACAAAATGGATAGAACTTTATTTCTTTTTCCTTTAACTTATTTTTTAAACTGAACTTTTGATACCATAAATTTTAGCTTAATACAATACATCAAAAAATGCCAACTATTTTCGTTACATCATATGTTTTTTTTCAAACTAGGCTTAAGTGAGCCGAAACACTAAAAAAAAAAAATAATAATAATAACTGAATTCTTAAATACCACAAATACAATCACTTACCACGGGCAGTCAGTTATCTTGCAAACTTTAATTTCTAGTATTGTAGAAGATATCTAATACATCCTGCTCCCCAAAACTTTAATGTCGCTTTATAAATATATTATTTAAAAAGAAGCGGTTCATAAACAGTAAAAAGTTGTTTGACAACATCAATAGAAATATAACACAGCATAAAACTTCAAATATAAACTCTTCCGAACAGAATTAAAATAAAAACTACAGTATTCGAAACAATATATTTCTTAGTGCCACTCGCACAAAAAAAAATAAAACTTTTCGAAAAATAATGAAATTTATTTTTAACACAAATATCGTTTGCTCATTTTTAACAAATATTATCTCGAATTATTACGCATGTGAAATTTAAAATATCGTCTGCATCCATGATATACATAAAAAATAAATGAATTTTTTAATGTTTATTTATTCTTTTTTATATATAGAGTAATTTATGAAGTTCCAGTCGCTTATAGTATTTGTTACTGATTATTTTCTTTAAGAACGGCAGATATTTTACAAATAACCAATATTGCATCAAGAATTCTTGTAATCATAGAAACTAATGGTAATTGTCACGGAATAGTTTCAGTTCTACCGAAACGTAAGTATTTTTTTTGTTGTTGTTGTTGTTCAGTGTCCTTTTGTGTTAAGTTATTTTGAGAATCACGTAGATTATGGATCACATGGATCTATAAGGAAATGCTAACAAGTAAGAAAAGAATATTTTCTTGGAAGATTCGTTCTGAAAATTATCTATATATTCTGAAAAAAATTCAGCCTTTTTTTCCCCAGATGTAGCTATCGTGCGATAATCAGCAACTACACTGACTCCCACGCTTATTCTAAATAATCTTCATTTTTAAAGATCATGTGAATAGAATTCAAGATAAATGTTTGCTTCGACAATAATGAATAATGATAAATAATGACGACAATAATGAGTGACCGTAATTGCTTTTAGATGGAATTATACATATTTTTAATCCTCTACATGGCAAACATTTATATTTCTTATCCTTATTCCGTTGTTTGTATATAAAATCAAATGTTAAAGAATTTTTTCCACAAAGGGACCAATTAATTCTTAATAATGAAAGTTTCGGGAGTAATAGGCATTAAAAGAAAAACAATTTTTTTATTCAGAAAAAAAAATTCCTGTATCATTCTACATTTTTTATGCTTTCTTTATTTAAAAGTTTAACGTAATTTCAAGTAAATTCTGATCACTGTTATGTAGAATTGAATGGAAGGGGGGGGGGGGATTAACAATTAACGCAAGGTATTAACAATAATTTTTTTCAGAAATGTATATAGTCTAAGTTGGAAGTAGCATGCTGCTTTGTAATTTTCTGGTATTAATCTCTATGTTTCATTACATACTAGCAAAGTGTATTATTATATTAACAAGATCATGCTTTTAAAAGTAATTGAAAATGTGCCGGTTAAATACCATATATATATTTTTTTAAAATACAGTATAAAGCTTTTTAGAATAGATAATACAAAAATGGTAATATCCTTATTTTAGTTTACTCTTTTGACAAAGAAGGGGGGAAAATGTGCCAAATTGAGGCCAACAGCTCATTTTTCTGTATTGAACTTCTATCCAATATGACGATAATAATTCGCCAAGTTAGCGATAAATAAAGGTGTGGGCTAAAATAGGAGCATATCTACAAAATTTAATAGTTAACTAAAAAGGATTTATTAAGACTAAAGATTGCCTTTGAAAAATTGTCTCCTAGATTCCCTGGAATTTTTCAAAAGTAGAACATTTTGAAGGCTTGATTCAAAAATAAATAAAAGAAAACGATGAAAACAAAATTATTAACATTTTTTTCAATACATATTTCTCACTAGATCTGAGTAGAGTCGGTGATGTGTTGAAAAAATGATAATGTTGGCTGATCTATATTGAATTCTTTATTGCCTTGATTTTTAGACCATGTTCATTAACCTGATTAGAACATTTTTTAACTATCAGTTGTAACTTCTGAAATGGATACATGATTAATAATTAACCATCCTACTCCCACACTTTTTACAAAAACTGACCTTGAAAGAATTGCCACAACATCCGCGATCAAATAATGTTTCTTCCCAAGCTACTGAACCGTCTCGTTAGATGTAATCTAGTTAATATTACGCTTCAATCGTTACTTGATGGATATGGAAAAACTGTGCAAAGGTCGAATTGGTTGGGTGGAACACATATGCATGTCTCATTGTATTTAAGTAGCATTTGTTTGCGAATGTATTTTTCCACCTTTTTGAATAAGATTTACTTTTAAAAAAACCTTTAAACAAAATTTTTTTTAACAATTAATTAATTTAAACGCACAATTATTTCTTTATATAATATTAGAATTATTACTTTCTTCAGAAAGTTCCTCAGACAACAAAAGTTACACTTTTCTAAATTAATTGACACTAAATTAATTATTTGATCATCTGTTATGGGAGCGTTTATTACAATCAAAGGTCGCCCATTCGGTATAGTGGTTAGCGAGGCTGACTACTGTGCCGTAGGGCCTAGGTTCGAATACAAGAGAAGGCATGGATGTTTTTAAATGCATAGAGCCTTCGCGGCATGGGGGTACTCAAACTAGCCGTCGAGCCGCAAGTCCTCTCGTGAGGTTGGTGGAAGGGGAAGAGAGGTCTGACTACTCCCAGGGAGTTCTCCCTCAAAATTCGGGTGGAACTGAGCTAAATCATACTGTCACCTGCATGGTGCTCAAAGCTACGGATAACGACAGGCGTACAATCTAGCCCGATGCCATGATGAATTTCGAGGGCCTCAATCTGAATACGTCAGACAGGTGGCATTAGCAGCAACATTACAATCAAAAGAGCTCTTCTATTTATTTTCTTATATATTTTTTTCAGTTCTGTTAACCACAGCCACGCTAGGCAAGTGGCTAAATTCTTGAACATCACATGATAAGTACAATCATGTATTGATTGAATTCAAAACTACAATTATACTTCCACTTATAGTAAAAATTCAGAAACAATTTTTCAAATTTGATAATTGGTAAATATGCTCAAATATTAAGATTCTTTAAAAAGATTTTCAAAATTAAAATAAAAGAGAAGTGCCTGCATTATACGTGTATTTTTTAAATCCAGTTTATTTTGTTTATCTATGGGAGTTGTTGACAAATATATTCATGTTGAAAGAGGGTTTCTAAAAAAAAAGCAAAAGTTGGCAACAATGAAGCACATGAACTGCTTAGCTGGAAACACATGATTGTAGTTACCATGGACCATGATGTCATTGTACACGAGCTCCTAGCCAAAAGACATTCCAGACGTGTATCGTGTTCAAATGC